>JAFJTQ020000017.1:0-70694 GCA_022559915.2 Septoria petroselini | reverse complement strand
GACCGCGGACAGCACCTGACGAGTTCTCAAGCCATTCGATCGCAGACAGATATAATAAGTCCACGGCGGCCGCAAGGACCTAGCATCTTCAAACTTCCGACTTCAAGTGCACCACACTCCTATACAACAAAGAACACCGTTGCAACTACAATACCAACAATCAACATGCACTTCACTCCAGCAACCGCCCTTGCGGCTTTCTTCTCTGTGGCAGCAGCCAGCCCTCTCGCGTTCCCACAAGGCAACGCGGGCACCGGAGCAGGAGCCTCCAACACCTGCGGAATCTCCTCCTTTGTCCCAATAACTGCCCGGTCCAACGCCCCAACTCTGGATGACTGCTACAAGCTGCGCGACCAAGCATCCAAGTCTGGCCCATGGAAGATTGACGGCAGCAAGCTCCTTTCTGAATTCGGCACCTGTGCTTTCTACGCCCAGCCAGTCAACGGTGGCGAGGTTGGATGGATCGGAAACAGCGACATCCACGACTTGGTCGAAGACGCCGTTAAGAGATGGCAGAATGCTGGCAAGACTGCCGTTGGCGGGTACAAGGGCAAGATCGTCAAGCAGGTTGGAACTTCGGGTAACATGCCTTGCGACTCGGATGGTGGTGTGCAGGTCGAGATTGCTTGGACTCTTGGCCACTCATAGATGGAATGTACCGCGCGAACTTGAATCTGGTGCATGGGGCTGGTGAAGGACGCATTGGACACTGGGCGCATCGACATCTCATTGCTATTGGATCTTATACAAATGTACCAACGTGCATTTCTACCACAACTGATTGTCTCTCACAACGTCATGATACCCCTCCGTTATTCATCGTCTGCTTTCTTTCCCCTCCATACGTCTCCGCGAACGTCTTCTCGTCCTTGACCTTGTGCACGTTGCCCGCAACGTAGTGCTCCGTGCTCTTATCATTGTCGGTCGTGAAGCAAGCCAGAATGACGGCAATACCAGTGAACACCAGCGTGACCAGAAACACCGTACTGGCAGCCTGAGCGAAACCAAGTCGGAAAGGCTCGGCCACTGCGGCCTGGATCTCCGGAGTCAAACCCTCAACGCTCGTAAACGGCACGGTGCCCTGTAAGGCGGATGCCAGGGCAGGAACAGAAGATTCTGGCAGTCCAAGGCCAGTAGCTACTGGGCCAATGTTGTTAGGAACTGTTACCTGCAGTCGGTTGCTGAGCGTCGCGGTGAACACAGCGACGGCAATGGCTGAGGTGAAATTGCGAATACTGCCACTCAGCCCGCCTCCTTGGCCGATTTCTTCCTGTGATCGGAGAGGGAACGTCGAAGTTGTGATGGAGACGGACTCGACGATGCCAATAGCGAAAGATCCCGGGATGAGCAGTCCTAGGGTAAGAGGTCTGTTGTTGAGATCCGTGGCGCAAGCAGTAATGAGCGCTGCAGCGATGATAGCCGAGCCGATCATACTCCATCGTGGACCCAAGAAGTAGACGACAAATCCGTGGCACATTTGCGCAAAGACAAACGCCATGTTGATCAGACCCGCAAGTGTTCCTACGTCGTATTCGCTGATTTCGCCCCGGCCTCGATAGAGGATTGTGACGACTTGGGGGAAGACAATGGCACCGCCGTAGTAGACGCAGGCACCGATGCCAGTGTTCCACGCAGCCGACTGGAATCGAATGTTTTTGAACAGGTGGAGTGGCAGGTATGGTTCCTTCCCTCTCTTGGACACAAAGATTTCGTAGGCGGGTAGCAAGCCGAAGAGTGTGATACCACCGACGACCATGGTGGAAATGACTTGCGCGGAACCCCAGGGGTATCTGAGAGAAAGATATGAGATCAGTACGTGCACAGTGTGGACTCGGAGAACAGTATCAGTCTTACAATTGACCTCCCCAATTCAGTCCGAAGATCAAGACACACAGTCCACCGCTGTACAGCAGGAGACCAATCCAATCGAAATGGAGGAACAGGTCCTTGGCCAGCTTCTTGCGGTGCAACATGCTGAACGTCGGAGGATGATAGAAGAGGTACCAGGAGATTACACTCGTGGCATTGATCGCGGTGAGAAACCAGAAAGAGTTCCTCCACGCGCCAGGGTACCCCTGAAAACTGTATGCAACTCGCGCAGCCAAAGGGCTCGTAGGAGTCGTCATGAGGTAGCAGTAGGAATTCGCCAGATATCGCCACTTCATGGGTACTATCTCCGCCACGACCCAGAAGAAGGACTGCTGGAAAGCGACTGCGATGCCGATGAAGACTTGCGCGCCGATGAGCGTGTTGACGTTCTGCGCGGTTGCTCCGATGATGGAGCCAATGAGGGCGATCAGAGAGCCGATGATGAAGAACCAGCGTCGGCCAAAGATATCGGAGAGCTGGCCGACCATGAGGAAGAAGATGGCTCCCCCGGCTAAGTTGACCAGTGGGACGAAGTTGATGTTGGGGTCGGGGCCCAGCTCCTCGTTGATTTGTGTGAGGACAGGCGCGATCAGACCGTATCCTGTACATTTTGTCAGTCAAGTATGCTGTGGAGCTTTTGATGTTTTCCGCCTTACCTCCAATGCCGCCCATGAACGCCATTCCGATCGCAAACCTAAGCGGCCAGTCAGCAGTGTCTCAATCATCATAGCTGCATCTTGTTCTCGCACTCTCACTGCAACGGTCTAGCAGGAAGTCTTGCAGCGCTGCCGTGACGAGCGAACGAACAATGCGCCGTCTGCTGCAGCTTTACTCTACTCACATTGTTCCAAGAAAGTTGATCGACAGCCAATACTCCCTTCCAATCTTGTCTGAGTTCCTACCCTTGGCCTCGTCCGCTCGATCATCATCGGCGCGATGGTCGATATAGAACGGATCGTGGATATCCACCGGCCGCTCGCTCGAGAGTCTTTCGACGTGATCGCCATCAGGGCTGGAGTCGCCCGCTCGAGTGGTCTTCTCCATGGTTATTACAGACGATAGCGCGTATTTCAACAACAATCAAATGCTAGAGTGCGAGCAGGAGGATCGACGAAGCGGACAAGCATCGACATATAAGTGCATTTAAATGCAGCGACTTCTCCTCACTTGCCATCAAATGCGCTAGCCATACTAGACTCCGAGCATCTGATCAGGTCCATTGATTGAGCATTGAGCTCGTCGTGAGCATAGCGCGCAGCTTCCGCGAGTGCAGTGCTACAGCAGCGCGCATCGCGTCGAGGTATCTGGGGAAAGCACTTGCGTGTGGCTGATCGTTCCACACTGCCGGAAACTGGTGAAGATGCTCTGCCTTGTCGTGCGTATCGTTCCGCACTGCCCAAAAAGGCTAGCGGATGGCTTCCACATGGTCGACCTGATCGAGGGTCTGCTTCGCTGACTGGATACCAAAGGGCCTGTATGCCAGATCTGCGTGCACATCTCCACACGAGATTCGCTTGTCGCGCTCTGGTGGCTTTTCTCCAAGAGCGTCTAGATGGGATAGCTGTTATTGCTCGGAGGATAAGACCTGTCAGCTGAAGAGACGCAGTTGGGGAACGGGATCTACCCCATGGGGACCCCGCATACGTCGATCGTGGTGAAGGCTCGATCAGGCGATAGTTCTTGTATCCGAGACTCGACTCGAGGCTGGGAAAGACGAGAAGAAGCACATCCGAGTGTGTAAAAGTGAGTTGCTTCTTGCGGTTGGGCTTGGCATCTTGTCATTGGTTGTCGAGAAGCAAGCCTCTACGCGAATCTTTCATTTCGCGCGTCATAAGGACAAGCCGTGCTGTGCTGGGGCGCTCGTGGCGGATGGCAGAAGCGAAGCGTACCGACGAGGCTTTTGGTCCAGCACATGGAGACATGGTCGAATCGTGTCCACTGCGCAAGGTCGAGCGCTGTAGGTAGAGGCCACGTTCGTACATTTTGTTGGTACATTTCTATACTGTATAGCAGACCTGAGCTGTGTCTCTTGACTAATCCTCGACAGATGCATCGCATCACGTCAGACCCTGTCTGATATATTCTGCTTCGCTTTCGTGGTTGAACGCAATCTTCCAGCCGTTCTGTATCCTGACCTGTGGGTTCTTCACAATAGCCCAGGCAGCCTTGCCGTCTTCCTTGCCGTGAAACTCGATATCGGCCTGTCTCGCAGGCTCAGGCTTGCCAGCGTTCGTCTCTGATACTTCAACCTGTGTCTTATCCTTCCACGAATCTGGCGCACCGACAACAATGATCTTCTCCACCTTTACTCTTTCCATGGTCTTGAAGTACGCTTTCGCGGACTTGGTACTTGCCTCTGCATTCAGGTCCTCGGACGACAAGCTCTGCGTCTTGCCATCGAAGAAAAAGTTGCGATGTATGTATGCACCTTTCTCGTAGTCGAACGATTCGCCGTCGTCGAGGTAGAGTGTACCTTGTGCATCTCCAGCGTTGCCAATCACGACAACAAGCGTCAGAGGATCGTACTTCATCAGACCGGAGCTGCGTCGCGGGCGGTCGCGGCGTGGAATGATGTTGCCACCTTGCATGAGCAGTGGAATCGTGTCGAGGGGAGAAGAGACTGTGACTTCACCTGGGCCTTCATATGTCCAGAAGTCGAAGTAGTCGTAGTACTTTTCCTTGTCAGCCAGGTAGATGGGCGTTCCTGGTTGCTCAGCCTTGGTGACTGGCTTGGCGAGAAGACCTGTGCTACCAAGGTAAAGCTGGTCGTCAATTGCGAAACCCTTCTCGTCGCCTGGGTGGACATAGTAGTTCGGACGAACTATGGGAGCGCCAGAGATGTGAGCTTCGTGGAATGCCGTATACCATGCTGGGAGCAAGCTGTAGCGTAGGCGGAGTGCTTGTGTGATGATCTCTTTGTATGGCTCCGCAGCAAGGTACGGCTCGCGGCGGCGAGCGTCGATGTGTGCGTGTCCTCGGAAGAATGGATACCAAATACCAGCTTGATACCAGCGAGCAAGCAATTCCGGCTCCGGGTTGCCGAAGAAGCCGCCGACATCAGCGCCGGCGAAAGGGTAACCACTCACACCCATGCTCAAGACCATGGGAATAGACGCCTCCAAGTGCGACCACTCGGCTTGGTTATCTCCCGTCCACATCGCCCCCAGCCGTTGACTGCCCGAGAAGAACGATCTCGTGAGCACAAAAGGTCGCACCTTGTCTTTAGCTTCCTCTTTGTTACGAGACTCGAGAGCTTCGTACGTGGCGTTGATGAGAGTCATGCCGTTCAGGTTGTGCACGTCTCTGTGCTCCCAGCCGCCGTGATGAATATTGTCCTTGGGCATAGTCGTCTCTGGTCCGTTGAAGACCGATGGCTCGTTCATATCGTTCCAGATGAACATGTTCTTGGCTGATCCGGCGAACTTGTCGTACTGGAAGAGGCCGGTCCACCACTTTCGGGCTGCTGGGTTGAAACAATCGACCCAATGGCTGCTACCGGGCCAGCACCAGCCTTCGTAGATGTTGTCGTCCTTGTTGTGGACTGCGAGGTCCTGGGACTTGAGTTGGTCCACGACAGGGTAATTGGCCTCATTCTTGATGTGCGGGTCAATGATGGCCACCAGCTTCCGCTCGTGCTCATCGAGCTGCTTTTGCATTCCGAGCGGGTCTTTGAAGGTGAGAGGATCCCACGTGAAGTACTTCTTGCCGTCGGTGTACTCAATGTCCAGCCAGATGACATCGTATGGCATATTGCTCTTGTCGAATTTGCGGTCCACATCCTTGACGTCTTCATCCGTGACGTAGTTCCAGCGACATTGGTGGTACGCGATCGCAAAGTGCTGTGGCAATTGCGTTGTTCCCGTTAGCTCGCTGTACGCGCCGATCACATCTTGCGGCGTTGGTCCGAGGAAAACGAAGACATCGAGCAGGCCGGATTCACTGATGAAGTGGCTGTCGGTGGTGGTGCCTGAGCCAAGGCGGACTCTGCTGGCCAGGCTGGAGGAGCGTTTCGTGACGTCGACCCACGTCTCTGCTGCGTTGAGCCAGAAGACACCAACCGTTGAGTCCTTCTTGTGCGCTTGAAGAAGAGGAATCGATCCATAGAGCGTCATTGGACTGTCCATCTCGTACTCGAAGACATCGCTGTTGTACAGCCTGTACGGTTCCGAGTACTTGCCATCGCCGCCACGGGTTTCTTTGAGGTTCAGAGGGCTGGCGTGCTCAGCCAGGCCGTAGACGTGATCGTAGCCTGGGAATGAAATGTCCAGGGCCACAGCTTCTGGTCCGCGTGGCTTCGTGTCCGTGTTTCCGCCAAAGGACTCGTCCCACCACGTTCCCTCATCTTCCCCTGCGGCCACTTCTCCCTGATTCTTGTCGGCATTTTCATCACCCTCCTTCTTCTCGGGCTCCTTGTTCTCCACCTGCTTCCGCCAGTGTTCCACGTTTAGCAGCCCGCGATCGTTGAAGCTGACTTGAGTCTCGCCATCGCGTAGCCACTCGATGCTGAACGGCGAATGCTTGATGACGGCCTCGAACTTGCTGGCAGGACCGTACACCACCTTGGTAGTCCCCTTCTCTGCGTCTTTGGACAACGCAGCACCGGAGCTGAGATCAGTTCCACCAACAATGACCCATTGCTCGGCCTCGTTGTACCGTTCTTTCCGGACCTTGCTGTCGTGTCGAAGCTCAATCTGGCCCTTTTGCCGTCTCTCCTCATCAATCGTCACGCGGGCAACACCAGACTCGTAGAAGGAGATCTTGATTGGCAGTCTCACCGACTCGCCACTGTTGGTCAACTTCTTGTACACGGTTCCCGTCAAGATGCCGCCGTTGAATTTGATGGTCGACCGGTCCAATGAATACGGAGCCTCCCAGTTGGACGCCGCAAGTGCGGTGTCGGCGTACAATCGATTTCGCTTACAGAAGCCCGACTGGTCGCATCTTTTGAAGTTCTCGTGTTTGACGCTCACTGCAAGACAATTAGTTGGGTCTCTGCCAGCTCTGAGACCAGTTCCATTGCGAACGCTTACCGGCCGGCGTGATGAACACAAATGCGGCAATGACGGCCAGCAGTAAGCGGTGCCATGAGCCATTGAAGCCCTTCATGGTGTCCACTCGCCGTCGTCCACCTGGAAATTCCGCTGTCGAGACCGATGGTGTATCCGTACTTTGACTAGGGAGGTTTAGTTGACGGGACAGCTTGTCAACATCGGCGTCTCGCCGAAACGTCCTCCCGATGTCACTCGCAGCACTGGTTGGTGGATGCAGAAGTCGAGGGATTGGTGTCCAACGTAGAACTACACCTTCCTCATTGAAGCTGCATCGATCGCACCTGCCTCGACACAATCACCGGCCCAGTTGAACAGATTAATTTTCGATTCACCTTCTTCTCCCTTTCGTCTCGTTCCGCCAACCAGTATTTGTTGACATCGACACCACCACGACTTTTTGCAGTCCCTCCATCTCCCCTGCATAACCCGAGTGCCCCGCGAGAGCCCCAGCCCACGGCGGTGTAAAAACATTCGAGCTCCATGCCGAATCCGCCAATTTTCAAGCACCTGAACGTCAAAGACAGATCACACCTCACAACAGTCCTCCAGCACAATCCAGCCAACATGTCTGCCAACGAACAAACGTATGTCTAGAGCATCTGCTCTCAATCAACCCTCCAATGGGTAGTTTCAGCACTAACACTCTGCCCGTCCAGCTTCATTGCCATCAAGCCCGATGGTGTCCAGCGTGGACTCGTCGGCGACATCATCTCCCGATTCGAGAAGCGTGGCTTCAAGCTCGCTGCCATCAAGCTCGTCTCCCCATCGCAGGAGCACCTCGAGAAGCACTACGAGGACCTGAGCTCCAAGCCTTTCTTCAAGGGCTTGGTCACCTGTATGTGATGATTGCGGGAGGAAGTGACAGATTAATGTACTGACCAGCGACAGACATGGGCTCTGGCCCAATCTGCGCCATGGTCTGGGAGGGCCGTGACGCCGTCAAGACTGGCCGTGTCCTGCTCGGTGCCACCAACCCAGCTGCCTCCAGCCCAGGCACCATCCGTGGTGACTACGCTATTGTATGAATTGTCTCTCCTCTCCCTGCTCCACTGCCAACTGACATGTCGTTCACAGGACGTCGGCCGCAACGTCTGCCACGGCTCCGACGCCGTCGAGTCTGCCCAGAAGGAGATTGCTCTGTGGTTCAAGCCAGAGGAGATCCAGACCTGGAAGCAGGCCTCGCACGACTGGATCTACGAGAAATAGATGCTTTTGCCCGATCTTCGACCACGAGACAATGGACATGTGTCATGAGCAAAGACCCAAAAGCAGGGATGGCATAGAGACGGTGTATACATACAGATGAATGCTGTGCACGCCGTCGCATCCTGGCCAGATAGGCTGTCTATTAAAGATTCATTGCTGAGCCTACGTCTGAGTCGGTCTGCACCAGAGACTGTTGAGTGACAGTGGCAGGCCGAGACTGACTTACATGTGCTTTCGAGACATGAGCACTGATCGAGTACAACGCCATTTCCTGTCTCACTTGTCACTTCTGAGGGCGACTTATCGCTCAAGAGATATAAAGACCTCTCCAGCATTCTCACGATGCAACAGCAGCAACGACCATTGCAGAACGGCCCAAACTGTACCAGACAGACACCACAAAAGTAGCAGGCCTACTTTACACCATACTATTTCATTTGTCTACCACCGCACAACTCGAACTGTACCGAATATACACTCCAAAAGTAGCTGGCCTACTTCACAACTATCTATATTCTCCTCCGAAGCATCTTACTGTCCAACCGACACGGAACAAACCAACCCGAAACCAGGAACCTGATAAGAAATAAAATGCGCTACGACAACGCCATCGTCTACCCCGATCAACCCAACAACTTCTGTCCCAACGAGCAATGCGGCATGTACTTTGACAGCGCCGCCGAGCTCGCCCACCACATCGCCCTCCCGCACATCAACAACGTAGATCTGTTTTACCAACGTTATTTCTGCATCTTCTGCCGTTCGCACTTTTATGGAGAGGAAACGTTTCACGTTCATGCGCAGGGCTGCTGGTGCGGCCAGAGGTTGACCTGGAGGAGATGGAGACATCATCGGAGGACTGGGGGGATTCCGGCGGGGTGGCCATGTCGCGAGGAGGGGATGAGAAGGGATGAGGTGGACTGGACTGAGTGGGAACGTGGATGTGAAGGCGATTTGTAGGGCGAGTGGTGTTGGTCATGGACAGGCTGGTCCTGTGTGATGGCGGATCTTTTGCTTATCTTGTAACATGTTGAACAGCGAGCTTGGAAGACTCGTTCTGGGAGACCTTGAAATTGATACAATTACTTGCATGCAGTGTAGTCTGGCAGTGTATGTCCTGTTTGATCTGAAAACAAAATCGTAGTGGCCGAATGGTCAACTTAGGCCTCCGTAGAACAGCCAAGAAATTCACACTTTGAGATTTCTCCCAACCTCGCACTTCGAACTTCAGTTGCACGACGCACATCAATCGCCCAACGACCGACACAATGGCACCAAAGGCAGCAGCAAAGGGCAGTAAGTGGACTATGGCAGAGCACTGCGCACAAATTACAGTCCCACGCACTTGCGAGAGGCGCACGCGAAACTGCAGTCGACTGACAAGAATTCTTCTTCACAGAGAGCAGCAAGCCATCTGCAAAGGCTTCGGCCGCCGCAAAGGCAACCCTGCGCGGAGTAAGCATCTTCTTCTCCAAAACCGCACCATGAGGCGTGTCAGAGCTCCCATCATCTGACGGCTTGTTCTTCAAAAAACAGGTCAACTCGCACAAGGTCACCAAAGTCCGCAAGAGCACGACATTCCACCAGCCCAAGACGCTCACGCTCTCGCGCGCACCCAAATACCCTCGCCGCTCGATCCCACGCCAGCCGCGCCTCGATGCCGGCAAGGTCATCATTCACCCGCTCAACACCGAGAGCGCGATGAAGTTGATTGAGGAGAACAACACGCTCGTCTTCATTGTCGATGTCAAGGCGAACAAGAGGCAGATCAAGGAGGCGCTGAAGAAGCTGTATGACGTGGACACTGTCAAGATCAACACCATGATCCGGTATGCAGTAGTGACGAATTGTGGAAAGTGGAACGGTACACTGACATGCGGTACAGACCAGACGGCTCCAAGAAGGCTTTCGCCCGCCTGACTGCCGATGTCGATGCGCTCGACATTGCTGCCACCAAGCTTGCCATTGTTTAAGTCTAAGCTGGACGGCGCCCCAAAAGCATGTCTTGCATTCCGCACCGGCGTTTGAGCAGAGTTCGGTTGGAGGAAAGGATGGAAAGGAGTTTAACAGAGACATTCTGGAACAAACGAGGAAGGCTTATGTCTTGTGTCATCCTCTCCGGCAGAGCGTAGTATACAGCTACTGTACAAGCGCCATGCGAGCAAGCCGTCGGCAACCACACCATATATGACTTCATGATACCCCGTTTGCTGTTGTCGGTGTTTTGATCTCACCCTTGCTGTGACCTCTCTTATCCGTGCTGAACCGGCATGACTGCTGTTGTAGAATTCCTTCAATGCATGCGGCGCGGTTTTCACATGCTCCTTAGTCATTTCATGCGCGCGCATCTTCACCCAAGACACACTCGGCGAAGCCATCATCCTTCTGGTTCTACTGCCCGCGCATCCTCTCCAAATGCTGAATAACAGTCTGGTTGGCATCCATGAAGCGATCCACACAATTGCGCATGCAAGGCTCCTCGTAGCGGTCCAGTCCGCCCTGGGTGATTTTCGATGTGATGCACTTTTTGAAGCACGTGTCTGGAGACGATGCCATCAGTAACAAGTCCTCCTTTCTTTGCTCTCCTTAATCCGACGTGAATTGCCTTTTCCAACCCAGTATTAGCTGATATTACTGACCAGTCAAGCCGTGTACTGTTTGCTGGATTTGGGCTTTTTGGCTCTCGCCTTGGATGAACTGGTTCAGGTCCTGGCGGTCTTTGGCGGAGAGGTTCTGGAGCGCAGAGGCCATTTCGGGGCTGACTGATGCTTGGTCCATGGTGTCGTGCTGTTGTTGGCGATTTGATGGTATGATGTGGTATTTGATAATAATAGTGGCAGATGGATTTACAATGTCGAAGAGGCCAGATGCGGGACTAGCGTGTTTTTCTCGAGCTGCGGAGCAGAAATCTCAACACTCATCAATCCCAGAGACGCTCGCTACGCTCTCACAGCACGACGGACGACGCTCTCAACAGAAATTAAAGCCACTGCACCGTTATCATGTCCAGGGAGATCGGTTCCAAGCAGCAGGCGCCAGCGCCGTGTGTCTCACTCTCTCTCCTTCCACCCGCCCTCCCTTCTGCTCCCCTCCACGCTCTTCCCACCACCGCACCACTACTGACACCATGACGTCCAGAACGCCGCAGAACACGCCGGCCAACAACGCGCCCATCTCCTCGCACGCCCAGGCGCCTAACTTGACCAGCCTGAAGGAAGGTACGTTGCTGCTGTTTCCCTCTGCTCGCCACCCGATCCGCAACTTCTAACGCGCGCTGCCTACAGAGGACCTCGACCGCGCCGCTGCCGCCTCCATCTTCGCCCAGAACCCCCGCTTGGTCTCCATGATGCAGAACAAGCTGTCCGGCCTGATCGGCCAGTCGAGCGGCTACGTCGAGTCGCTGCCCGCACCCGTCCGAAGACGTGTCGCGGGCCTCAAGGGCGTGCAGAAGGAGCACTCCAAGCTGGAGGCCCAGTTCCAGGAGGAGGTGCTCGAGCTCGAGAAGAAGTTCTTCGCCAAGTTCACCCCGCTGTACGAGAAGCGTGCGAAGATCATCAACGGCCAGGCCGAGCCCACGGATGCCGAGGTCGAGGCCGGCGAGGAAGACGACGAGGAGGACGAGGAGGCCGAGGAGGCCAAGGCAGAGGCAGATAAGAACGCCGAGGGCGCAGAGGCCGCAAAGGGAATCCCCGAGTTCTGGCTGAGCTCGATGAAGAACTCGTCTCTCGCCGAGACCATCACCGACCGCGACGAGGAGGCTCTCAAGTTCCTCACCGACATCCGCATGGAGTACCTCGACCGCCCCGGTTTCCGTCTGATCTTCGAATTCGCTGAGAACCCATTCTTCACCAACAAGGCCATTTCGAAGACGTACTTCTACCAAGAAGAGAACGGCTACGGTGGCGACTTCATCTACGACCACGCCGAGGGCGACAAGATCGACTGGAAGCAGGGCCAGGACTTGACCGTCAAGGTGGAGAGCAAGAAGCAGAGGAACAAGAGTACGCGCACGCCGTCCGTAACAAGGACAACTGTAAGCTGACCACATGTAACACAGACACCAAGCAAACCCGCATCGTCAAGAAGACGATCCCGACGCCATCATTTTTCGACTTCTTCAACCCCGCAACGCCCCCAGAGGACGACGACGAGGAAATCGACGACGACATCGAGGCCAAGCTTGAGCTGGACTACCAGCTCGGCGAGGACATCAAGGAGAAGCTCATTCCCCGCGCCATTGACTGGTTCACCGGCGAGGCCCTCCGATTCGAGCAAGGCCTTGATGACTACGATGAGGACGACTTTGAGGACGAGGACGACGAGGATGATGACGATGACGACCGCGACGAGGATGACGAGGACGAGGATGAGGACGAGGTATGAGATCGTACCGAACTTCGTCGGACTCGCGAGCCATGAAGAATCACTAACACCTGAACAGGAGGATGGTGGCAAGCCCAAGCAGGAAACTGCCGAGTGCAAACAGAGCTAGATGGCCTCGCTCGTTGCTACAGCAGACTTGTGCTGCCCCCGAGTTGTTGAGTGATGGATCACGCCGCGGGCGCCCATCATCGAACCTCCCCTGCACTAGATCATCATCATCTGGAAGTGCTCCTCCACCTGGCATCAGACTCGATAGCGATTAGATCCTCTTTTTGTGTTTTCCCCCACCGGCGGCCGCGGCTGTACATTGACACGACCCGACACTGATTTGATTTACCCATCCTCGTTCTGCCCCCTTTCCTACTTATATCACGCTGCTGCGATGACACTCACGTTCCTTATGACACCCACCAAAACCACACTATGCATCGACAGGCGTCTTTGATCAAAGCTTTGTTTTACATTTCTACTGGAGTGCCACGGGGCCTGGAGAGAGCAGGTCGTGGGAGATGACAATGGTGCACTGGAGTAGAGGAGGTCGGAAGGAAGTATGATTGTTGAAAGCGGCGAGGGAGGGAGGTTGTAAGTAGTTTCGAAACTGCACGTATGCAACTCTTAATATTCTGTGCCTGCGATTCTGGGTATCTCTAATCATTGAATGCTTTATCTCTCGAATGCGAGCACGACCGGTGAAGCGCCATACTCTATGCTGTGCTGCGCGATTGTCTCATTTTTTCGCGAGACCAGGGTGCTCCACACTCAACCACAGAACGCGCTCCCCACCCGATCGGGCGCCCTGTCGTGGACGAAATCACTCCTCCGGCTTCAGCTCTATCCAGAAATTGTTCATGCCACCTCCCTCTCGCACCTTGACCTTGCCAAACTTCTGCTCCTTGGCTGGTGCGGGCTTGTCTCGAAGCTGCCACAGGTAGTAGACCAGCTTCGATGTCTTCTTGCGCTGCAACAGGCAGTAGCCGAGAGAAGCCATGATGAGGGTCAGACGCTCGTCGTTGCAGTACCGACTGTTTAGCACACAGGACGATGGCAAGACCAGGAAGAGGGTGCAGCGGTAATCGGTCAGACTGGCCGGGAGGCTGGCTGCAGTCTTGTAGCTGGTAGGTGATGATGAAAACGTGACTGACGACGAAGACGAATCTGGTGTGTCTATCTCGACCTGACGTTGCCGCAGAAACTTGGTGGTGCGGCGCAGCATCTCGCCTCTACCCGGAGCTGATGGCACGAAGTTGAGCACGAGGCTGAGCGAGATCATGTCGAATTTGTCGTCGTCTGCCTTCAGAGAGGTGGTCGAAGGCAGTGGTCGTTCCATAAAGTCCTGCTGCAAGATGCCAGGAGACTGCGAATTGAGGTCGATGCGAGTGATGTCGAAGCAGCCAGACTTGGAACAGGCATTCTTTATACTTAGAGCACCGACCTCCAGCAACTTGAACTTCGAATCGAGTGACCCAAGATCCTCCTTGATGGGTGCAAGCCACTTCATCAGCACCAGTGACGAGTCACCGCCCCGCTCTGCTGATTGGCCTTGGATAGACGCCGCTTGGTAGGCCTTGATGCCGCCGAGGCCCTCAATCTGAGATTCTATCTCAGCAGTACGTTTCGCATCTCGCTCAGCCTTGGCAGCCGCGAGCTGTTTCTGCAGCTGGTGAAAAGTGACAATGGTCTTCTGCGTTGCCCTAGACGACATGGTCTTCTTGTTACTGGGCTTGACGGATGGTGGTCGACCCGCCTGGAGCGGGGCTCTGCCCTTGCGGGACTTCTTCTCTGCACCCATGGTGACTTGAATGAGGAGAGGACAGCGTTGGAGTGCAGTGTGCAGGCCTGAATGATCAAGACTTGGAGATCCGGCTGTTGTTGAGAGGAAATGATTCGCACGTTCGAGTTCGTTTAAAGGAGGTCATGCGCGAAAGAATGCAAGAGCTACCTGCGAACATCGTCGCCTCTTACTTACCTATGAGTGAGGTGCAAGTTATGGCAGTAGCGACGGAAATTTTTGGCAGGAGCGCTGAATGCTGTGATGTACGCAGCAGTTCTGGAAACTGCCCTTTCAGATCTTCGACGCCCTCCTTTTCTTTCGTCTTTCATCCACCGCCATCCTACCATCACAAATCCCACCTCACGGCGTCACGACCTCATCAGTCGCGAAGTATGCCAGTATCCTGCTCACCGGACATGCACTCGCCGATCGGCAAACATGTGCTTCATTGAGCACGCTCGTGCACGACGGCACTGACTTTAAGCTCGCGCGAGAGCCTCTTAGCCATGCGCCGAGACTTCTTGATTGGTCTGCATACCAATCACGAACAGCAGGATGCGATGACGATTCTCCTGTAGTGCAAGGCCGGCCGTGTTTGAGTTGCTGCAAGACAAATCGTACAGATGATTGAAATAAATTCTCGATACGTCTGCCGCCGTCTTGTGGTCTCCAAGTCCTCTCGTTCAACACCATGAAGTGTCCATCGTTGCTGACTCTGCTAGCCGCGGCTACGGCCCAGGCACATTACTCTGGCGACATAGTAGCATACTGGTAATCAGAACAAACAAGTAATTTCCTGGATCCATCTGACAGAATGTAGGGTTGACCGCTCGTCGGCACTCACAAACAACACTCTCATCGGAGGCCTGCAGTCTCCCCCTTCAGGTTGGACCGGCGCGATCATAGCAGGCTCAATCTACGCTGCGGCTCTAGAGACTTGCGATAATGACCTGGCCTTTCAGCAACTCGCCGTCAGTCATGCTGCCCACAACAGCTTGACTTGGATCTTTCATGGAACACGAAACTTTGCCAACATCTACGACAACATGGCAAATGTCACCGCTCAGATTGGTATCGATTACACGAGCGAAGACTACTGGCGCGCGGCAGAGATTGGCCGAGCCGCATCTCTGCGCGCTACCAGTGCAAGGCAGGGCGATAAATTGGACGACTTCGTGCCATATGTGTATGGTCCAGCGAACCCAGGCGTCTACCAGCGCACGCCAGGAGGTCTTAACGCCCCTGATACCCCACAGGCGTTTCTCTTGCGCCCTTTTGGAGGCATTGGCAACATCACACAATTCCGTGCACCACCGCCACCAGCCATCACTTCTGAAGGTTACGAAGCAATCCTGAACTACGTCAAAGCTCAAGGAGAGCAGAACTCCACTGTTCGCTCAGCATACGACACCGAGACTGCCTATTTCTGGCGAGAGTCCTCTCCGATCATCTGGAGCAGATTTGCGTACAAGGTGATTGGCAGCAAGTATGCTACGGATGTGCTCAGCTCCGCCAAGTTCGCCGCACAGCTGAACTACGCGCTGGCGAACGCGGCCATTGCAGGCTGGGACACGAAGACCTTCTACAATTCTTGGAGACCTGTGACTGCAATCCGTCGCACCGATGTGTGGCTCCCGAGCGGGAACAATGTCTCTGACCCGGCGTGGACGCCACTGCTGAGTCCAACGCCGAACCATCAAGAGTACACCTCGACGCATGCTTGCTTTGGCGCTGCAGCTGCGGCCGTAGTCAAGGCGTGGAACAATGGCTCTGACACCATCGATATCTTGCACAGCACCAATGCGACTGGACGAGGCGTCATTCTGAGACCATATACGAGTATCCAGCAGGCTGTAAAGGACAACGGAGACAGCAGAGTGTTTGGTGGTGTAAGTGCACACCCTTAGGCGTCTACATGATGATGATGATGATGATGATGATGAGAGGAGCTGACATTCGCAGATCCACTTCCAATTCGCCTCGGACGTTGCCTCTATCGTCGGGAACAAGGTTGGAATCGCTACACTTGAGGCATTTGACGAAGGGTGGTCAAAGTTCTAGAGTGTAATCAAATCAAGACTGGACGCGCGATGCAGGTGTGCAATATTCATCACGTTCGCTGCCATTACATGGCCCCGCGGGGGACATGCACCGAAAATGGTCGCTATACTCCAGGTCTTTCGATTCGCACAATTGTTGGTGGTTCACTACACGCTGTGGGCTTTGAGACGTAAGAAGTGAGAAGTGAGAAGAAGAACAGACTAGGAGCGGCCAGAGGCGCATCGTCATTCATTCCAAGTATCTCAGCACACTGCGCCGGTGAAGCAAGCAGATGACACGTCTTTTCATATCTGCTTTTTCCTCCCATGCTCCAACGCCTCGCTATGCCATGTCTCCGGTCTCTGTCAAACGCAAATGCAGATTCGTAAACGTCGTGTGTGGTGGTACTACAAGGGGGGACAGGCACAGCTGGCCTATTTCTTCTTGCGGAGTGTGTTGCCCGCGCCTTCGAAGTTGACCTTTTTGTCCTGCTCCTCAGCGGCCTGCGCATCCTTGTTCTTGAGCGGCACGATGTCGTATCCGAAGAATAACTTATTGGGACCGAGGCGCAGTGGCTCGGGCCCGTTGAGGTTCTTCTTACTCTTTGGTGCTAGTCCCGGGATCGCGACACCTCCTCCAGCGTTTGATATCGGCGTGCTTGTCCCCGGTGTCGACGTCGGAGTCGCTGCTGCTGTGCCCTTGCCCTTCTTCGCGACCAGTCTCTGTCCCGCGCCGCCGAAGTGCGAGCTGGCCTTCTCGTGTGCCTTTGCGGCCTGATCTGAGCTCGGCTTGATCGCATCGTAGTTGATCGACTGCGCCATGCTTCCTTGTGGGTGTATGGCGCCTCCCATACCGTTTATTTTCGAGTTGACGCTGTGTGGCGTGCTGGTCCCGCTTCGCTTTGGCTCCTCGTACCCGATCGGAGGCGCGAAATCGACTTCCAGGTCCGTCTCTTGCACACTGATGGCGCTCTTTTCGCCTTCAGGCTTCACCTCCAATACGGCAATCTCGTATACGGTGTCGTTGTAGCTAAAAGTGAAAACATCGCCTTTGCTCATGCAGCTGAATCCGCGAAATGCCTGCTCGAGCACGGCCTTGGGGTCGGAGATGTCGAGGAAGTTGATCGATTGCGGTTGAAGCTTGATGAAGCGGCCGGGAGCCAGACTAGTGCTCTTGGTCTGGATGAGGTCGCCTGGCTCGAGCATGAGCGTCTGCATCATCCAGAAGGGCAAATAGCATCGTCCCTCCTCAGCGGTGAACTCCAGCACACCGGCGTGGGTGCTCGTCTGCTTGCCGCCGTTGATGAGCTCGAACAGCATGGGATACTCGATGTGCAATTGGGTGAGCTTGTCGAGGGCGGATGCTGGGAGGAATATCTTGCCGCCGTGGTTGGCAGACTCGCGTTCGGGGCCGGGCATCATGGCGATGGGATAGCAGCGGTAGTACTCGTCAAAGCGGCGTGGGCGTCCTCCAGCACCGCGGCCGCCCATCAGGCCGGCGCGATACATGGCGAGCGGATCGTTGTTGTCGTGATAGTACGACATGGGGGGAAGTGGGTGGAGCGCGAGGTGGGGAGATGTCGGAGGCGCGAGCGCGGTGGGTGGTTTTGTTTGAGGAGGGAGAAGGCTTCTGTGATGTACCAATGAGTTGTCGTTGTAGAAGTGAAGTGGATGAGCATGTGAAGCTTGAAAGTGAAGCTATCGAAGTGAAGCGAGCTAGATGATGACGGGGTTGTTAACGCCGAACCAAAAGTCCGCCTCTGAACTTCTATAATTGGTGGCACTGCTCTTCCTTGTCCATACATCGTGGAATTACGAAGTCACTTGGTTGAAGGTGAACACAAAATAGGCCAGTGCAGACACAGCGCTCGTACTTTGCATCTCCAGCTTGCTGTCAGAACACACTTTCAATAAGAAATTCCAAAAGAGCGGACATGTACTAGGCAGGCATCTGCCACCACCTCGAAGTGATAGTGCGAAGTATGGCCTACCTTCCGGGCAGGACTATCTCGCACTTGTTCCCCCGTGGAGTGACCAAAAAGTGATTTCCATCTTCGTTGACCTTGAGGAAGCCAAACGTTGCTATGATTCGGACAATTGGCAGTTCAGCGCCAATCGTACCCATCTTGATCCGCTGCATCACCACTTGCATCATTTCGGGTTTCTGCCGCGCACATGGTCAGTGAGTCACAGGGGCGCGATACATAAGGAAGGCTCTTACAGCGCCTCACCCAAGTGAGCCCAGATTCTGTCCGTACATGAGATGTCCAACGACATCAGAGTCCACCATTTCAATACGTCTGATTGCCCATCAGCTGTTGCAGATTGAAAGATCCGCTGCACTGCAAGCTTGGGTTTCTACTTGACACTATCCTGCCAAACTTCGATGAGAGCAGCATGGCTCAGAGGTCGAGAGAACATTCTTCGCCGGACAGAGTGTTGTTTGGGGTTAGTCATTGTGAACACAGAGTATTTGTCGCTTTGCGCAGTCAGCGAGTGATACCAGTCCGACTTCACAAAATTAGTGCCGATGCGATGGATCTGCGAGAAGGCCTCGACGCCGCTGACTGCGATCTCATCAGGAGCGATGCGAACGTAGGGGCCACGTTGGGCATGTAGGCGGTCGACATGGTATATTCGCCGTCCGGAGATGATTGCTAGCTTAAGAGGGAGTCTTGTGAAGCGGCTATACCATGGTCCTGGCACTGTTCTCAGTGGATTGCCAGGAACATCGTGCAGTCCGACGTATGTCTGCTCTGGGACGCATTGCGCGTGGATGTGCAAAACACGAGCGGCGCGTATAAGCGTGATATAGAACTCATCAGTGGCCTCCGAGCGCGTCACACGATTTCTTCGAGCCAGCGTAACAGTCTGGCCAGATCCAGCAGCCGCACTGGCCGTTACATTCGGGTCGGTGTTCGTTGTAAAAGACAGCTGGTCTGGCGCGGTTGTGTTGGTGAAGAGGCCTGCCAAGATCGGGCCTTGGCAGTCAACCTCTTGCTTCCAAAAACCCAACGAGCTCATGAAACACGACATGTCACATCATCAGGATGCCCATGAGCGACTCCGGTCCGCTTTTCTCTTTGCACTGAGCGCATCGACCACGGCGGTACTGTGTGATATCGCTGATTTTGACCACACAGAGCGTTTTTCCTCCCGCACAAGAACATGTTACTCTCAATCAGCCACCGTTGACGGTTCTGAAGAGGCTCTATCGATTGGAACGTGGCCGATCACCGCCTTGACCAGCTGGCAGTTGTTCGCAGCACGGATCCCCAAGTAGTTCTCCGGACACGTCGGTCGAAAACCTCACGACGACTGCAACAACAATCGAGGTGCACAAGGCATTATCAGTAGGCTTCATCGACATGCTTGTCGCCAAACTCAGCCTACAGCAAAGTTGTCTCCATTTGCTTCACAGGTTTGCAGTTTACTGCACGTCTACCTTTCGTCGCACAGTGATGCTTTTGTTTCAAGGCCACTTCATTTCACATGTCACAGAGTCAAGACCTTCTGCGACAGAGTCAAGCGCTCGTCGTGTACGTCTGGGCTCGAGCATAGCGCCGCTTCGCACCACAACAAGAGCAGCATCATCCAAGTAGACAATTTCACGCCTCACGAGAAATCTGGTCATAGTGTCTATCTCGGACTGCGAGAAACATGTACAGCCGAGTTCTGTTCGTGCTTGGTGCAGATATGGTCCTTACGAGCCGGTTGAAGTAAGAGTGCCACCAAACCCATAAGCTACGACAAGTACCTTGCCTCTTCCTCTATTGCCTAGGCACATGAATGCAAACTCTGAACTTGCTACAGCGTAATAGGAGTCTGGGTTTCGATTGCTCTCGCGTCCTCCCTAACCTTCGCAAAGCCAGGACCACTTTGCAAGCGGAGACTTTCTCTCAACGGACATATATACTCCTGATCGTGCACCTCTTTCTACTGCATCGCTACAGTCAACTACCATTCCTTGTCTCTTCCTGGCTTCCACGCAATAATCCGACAAATCACACTCGTTCAACCATAATCAAGACCAGTCGCAATCATGATCTGCACTACAGTCATCACACTCGCTGGTCTCTTAGGCCTGACTTTTGCCGCACCACCTATGCCAGGAGCCGGAGCAGGAAACCTCGCTGGCCGCCAACAGCCGTGTCTCGATGCTGGCTCTGCTCAAAGAATCGCCGAGAATTTCCGCACGCTCATTACGAACTACTCCAACCAATCTGCTGCCGCCTTTTTGACAGTGGACTTTCTCGATTACTCCGATGGTGTCAACACTCTCATTAACAAAGGCTGCCCCAGTGGTCCTGCCGCACTTGGCGCACCTACCTTCAGCTCACTCGAGGAGTTCCAAGCTGGCCAAGGCTCTCAGCCCAACATTCCGTTCGAAATTCTCAACGTCTGGTATGGATGTGACGTCGTCACCATGCGGTGGAGATCTAGTGCACCGGAGACGAATGACATCCAGCCTCAGCAGCAAGTCACTGGCATCGTTGTCCTGGAGGTCTGTCAAGGTGGTCAATCAGAACCTTGGGTCATCGATACTGTTTATTCCGAGTTCAATTCCGGTGCTTGGCTCTACGATCTGGGCGTGTTCGTGCCTCAGAACTGCAATGCTTACAAGGGCAAGTTGAGAAGGGGCATGGGCTTCGCAGTCAGCCCTGTGCATATGCTGTAGGGATGATATCGCACCTGGCGATAAAGAATGGGGAGATCATATCATATGGTGGGCCAAGACAGTAGTGTGCGACAGGCATGATGACAGCGATGGATAGGAAAAGAGACCCATGTGATGCTACAACTAGTAAACACAGAAGGTATACAAGCTTATGTCGGAAACGCTCTTATTATTATACTCATGTCCTGCAACGCTTCGAAGCGCGTGCCCTACTCATGAAATGGAGCAATCCCGGCTTTCCAGTGAGCTGACTAATCCGCCAAGAATTTCAACGTTTCAGTGCATCTCGACGGCTATTGGTCTGTATGGACTAAAATGGAGCGGATCAGACCGAGTGCCCATGCGGCGACTAGAATGTAGCTTCGGAGACACTGCCTGAGTCGACCAACAAGACAGACAAGGAGACTCACGAATTTTTATTGCGGCCAGCTGCATCCCTTTTGCTCGATAAGCGAGCGCCAAGGACTGGCAACATGTAGCAAGTATAGTGTCGAGACATTCTATTCAAGAAAGGGAAAGTCGGTCGTTCTCTAATGCAGCAGTTTCACAATGGCGCGGCCGCATATCTTGTCAATCTACACCAGCCAACCTACAGGGCCTTCTCTTCGGCTCTTTGCCGCTAGTAACTGGAAGGACGTGCCGTGGCGCACTGGTGAGACCCGCTACTATGTACAGTGGGTCGTCCACGGAGTCTAGCAACCTTCTGGAATAACGATTGACGACCGCCATCTCGGGCTACCTTGCCAGCGGACCACAGTCTTCAGTCACGAGTCCACGGCTAAAGCACACACGGTATCGTACAGTACAGAAATCCACAGAAGCCATAACGCCAATCGGAACTCAAGTAAACCGAATGTGCTGGCAGTGCGCGAGCTCTGTGCATACAGATTGTGCGAGTTGCCCATCCAGGCAGGCTGAATTTTGCGTAAGTCGACTAGTGGCGAAGAAAGGTTCATCAACGCTTTCACTGCCGGAAGTCAGCCCGATGGCGATGTCGCAGCCCTAGGGAGCTCCAGACGATAACAAAAAACAAGTCTATGGATGATCCGTGGCTAGGTCGGTATCCCGAGCACCAAGCCCGGTCAACCGCCAGACCGAGCCGGTGCCGTGTAGTGTTACCGCCGTCACACTCCACAGAAGATCCTGATTGGCGACTTATGCTAATACAGAGAAGTAGCTCAAATCAATGTTCCAGCGGCCGCTCAAAGTTGTTTAGTAGCTTGAAAGCAGTGGCATAGTTCGGGCCTTGATGTTGCGAGAAGTGGGCTCAGTGCAGGTACGTGCTCAGTCCAGCGTCTATCCATACCGGAGCCTGCGACCATAATGCAGCCAATGGCGTTGTCACGTTGCACACCAACGTGAGACTGACTTGCGCAAAATCGCCGGTCAAGTGCTCTGACCGCGTGCTTCGCGAAGCCTGGGCCGCGGACCCTTGACGGTATCTCATATCAAGCAGACTCACCAGTGAGGCCAAGCGATCGACACGAGGTGGCTGAGATGGTATCAGATTACTCACGAGAGTGTTGGGCAAAAGGCCGTGTATTGAGGTCTTGACACATTCTTGCTTGTGCTTCGCAGATAAGGAGTGAGAAGAAAACAACTCAAGTGAACCCATAAAAGACCAGCAACCATCCCCATCAAACAGCTCATCACCTCCAACAAGACGACCTTCAGCCACACTCCCATTCTCAATCACCCTCTCCAACCCAGACCACAATCCAAGATGCAGTTCTCCATCGTAGCCATCGTCGCTGCCATCAGCTCCGTCGCTACTGCCCAAAGCCCAAGACCATGGTGCAATGATGGCATTTCCGGCAACGGTCTCTGTGAGCAGGCTAAAAGGTGTATGTCCAGCGTTGCCAATTTTCGTTAGAAAGTCTGCAGAAGACCAATGTGTGCTAACAGCGGTGTCTTCAGGGACTTTCTGCTGTGCTGCCCAAAAGGGAGGCTCATTCGTCAACCACAAGGAGGTTAGTCACAGGAAGGATACTATTGTCATGGTAAATGGGAAGCTGATGTCGAGAGTAGGACTCCTACGACGCTGGCATTGGTGCTTGCCTTGGTGGCCTTGGAACGGTCATGTGCGCCAAGTAAAACAGCAGTGGAAATGGAGCACAGTCATGAGCAACGATGCGGGCACTTTCAATATTCGAACCGTCAATTTCAAGTGTCAACTTAACGCGAGTCTCTTTCAACTAGTGCCTGCCTGTCTCAATGAATTCTGCCTTTGCCTGAATCTTCGCGCTTTTCAAGACGCTAATTTCTTTTGCCCTCAATCGTTGAGTCCCATGATACTCACTCTTCTCTCACGCGTGGCGACCCTGTCGAAACTAAACCTCTCTTCATCCAGAAGTCTTTGACACGTGCCCTGCCGTATGTACTTCATGATCAATAGCCCCGAACATGTCCGTGTTCGCTGTGTCCGTGTCCGCTGTGTCCGTGTCCGCTGTGTCCGTGTCCGTTGTCCCCGTGTTCACGGTGGTGGTGTGGCCCATGCTGCCCTCGCACCATCCTCTTTCGCATGATCTTTCCATCTATGCAGTGAGTGCCGAGAGCCACGTCCTGTGGAATAGCGCAGTAGTCGATGTTGCAGAGCCCGAAGTGATCAGCGTCGATACAAATGAGCTGACCTGGTACTGGACATGTCACAGTGCCCCCCATGAAGCAGGTGCCGGTGGTGGCTAATGGCAGTGTAGCGGTAGTGGAAGTCGAGATCGGAGCTGGTGTGGAAGCGAGACCCGCGGTCGTCGTGGTCCATATTGGAGCATCGGTGATTGGATCGGGGGAATACACTGGATCTGACCATGGCTCGTCGTACCATGGCAAGTCGTCACTGCTTCCCCACGAGCATCCAGGTCCCGTTGGTTCTGCGAGTGGGTATGCGCCTCCTGCTGTTTTGGTAGTGACATAACGGCCAGGATCCGGAAATTTGACGTTGTAGCGCTCAGTTGTAGGGCACTCTCCAACGCCTTGCTGATTAGCAACGAACAGATCTGGAAAGCTCTCCATCTCTGATCCGTCACCTCCAGTGAAGTCCACGTTAATGCAATTCTATAGCAAGTCAGTGAGATGATTGCGTCCGAGAGGTCTTGTCACTGCTTACCATGTACATCTCCCTATTGCCGATGTTGTTGAACCAAGTCCATGCCATGATCGCATGGCCAGCCTGCACACCCTTTGGAATGGTGAAAGGGAACACGTTCACGCAGGCCGTATCTGTGCTGCCGGCAGGACAGTCGACCACTTTACCGGAGTCGAGGTTTCCAGAAGCGTCTGTCGGACAGCCACCTTCAATCGAGTAGATGACTTTCCAGTTTGCAGGATCTTTCTGCTGCACGGGATCTGTTTCATACGTGATGGAGATTTGGCAGCTGCCGCCGCCGTGAACAGCTGTGTTCTCGCCGCCTCCTAGATTGAAAGCCAGCGTCTGCTCCGCTCCGGCTGCCATCAATTGGCCGCCAGTGGATGGAAGCACGCCGCCTTGACAGGGAAACTGAGATCCGTTCGGATCAAGCGGCGACTTCGAGTCTGTGCCTGGAATTGGTTCGGGCGATGAAATGAACATGTGGGCTCGCGTGCTGGCGACCACTGCAGCCGAAGCTGCGAGGAAGTTGGTTGATCGCATCTTCGATGTGTCTGCCGTTCGGTGAGATGTCTGTGGGGGTGTTTGTTCGTCCTGGCTCGAGTCTGGGAGGTGAGCGAGAGGTTCGCACTTTGAGTGCACTTCGCCAGTGATTTGTAGTGAACTCCAAAACCGGGAGGATGCTGTGAATGAGCTCTGCTGCTCACGAAACGGCCATTGTGAATACCAGTACTATTGTAAGGTGCTCCGTTGGTCGTTGACAATGTCGGCGGACAATAACGTGCCAAGCGGGTCCCTCTGCTGCACCTGGCGGCTGCGCAAGTGAAGGAGATCGCCTTGTACCAGATTCAAGTCTATGGTTCTGCGGGGAGCTCGGCCGACATCCTGGACCCAAGTGCTGAAGACTAGACCGTTGCGCACATCAGCCACTTTCACTTGAACTGAGCGAGTCTCAACGTCAAACAGACGCGTGACCCACGCGCGTCAGGCTTGACATGGCTCATCGTAAATTCGAGTCGCGATCAGTATGATGCATGGCGATGCGCGCCTATGCTGCAGCAACTCCCAGATGGTCCGCCTGCGTGCATAAGACGTGCATAATGACAAACGCACCTGCGGCAAAGAAATCTGTCGATCTGGCCAGCTTTCACGAAATCCCTAGAATAGGTGAGCGCTTACTAGGTTCTTGTGTGAGCAGAACTGATGTGAAGGGCACTGTGCCTCTCACGTGTGGCTGAGATGTCTTGCACTACACACCTCGCCAGTCTCGACAACCAGAAGTCTGACCCGCACCTCCTGTACCAAACCTCGTCGACAGGGGCTGGTGGGAGCCTTTGGGGTCCACGGTGAGCAGCAACATATGGCACCAGATTTCTGGCTGCGTGCAGCGTCACATGCCTTGAGATTGAAGGTATGTTTTTGAGCTGACTTCGGAGTCTACGGGCCTGTTTACTGTAGTGAACCCATTCGAGCACTCGGAATGAGCCTCATTGCCAGTTGAATGGACGTATGAGACATGGTATTGTACCAGGAAAGTGTGGAGGAGACGTTGAGTGAAACCTTGAGTCGCCAAGACCAAAAAGTGGGGACCTTTGACACGAGGACGACACGTTCATCCAACGGCGTGTTCTAATAGTCTCCTGCTCACGCCTCATTCTACCTCCTATTTGTCTGCATGTCATCAGCCTAGCTTGCCTCACGCCCTGTGGTTTAGCTGTCTCGACTCAGCACGTCACGAGATCCTCACATGTATCTCTACTGCTCATGACTTCAACAGCATTGCGCCCAAATTGTCGTATTCTGCTGGCGAAATACCTGGTGCTACATCGCTATCGCTCCGCCTTGCACTTTCCTGCCCCCGTCCAATTTCCGTTTCTCTCCCTTTCAAATCCCATCAACTCCTCACCCAGCTGATCAAGCATCTCTACCATGCTCAGATGTCCCGCACTCCGTGGAAAGACTTGAGGAGCAGGACTATGTCCACTCTCGGATCTCTTGCGGTCGATTTCTTGCGATCTCTCCGAGCGAACTGTATCGCCTACCTTGTCGACAAGGGGTGGTCTTGCGGTGTCCTTGGTCTCCACTGCGAGCGCAGCAATCGGCCTGCGATCTTCGTGCTGAGGTCTGAGATCTGCGTTGACAACGCTATGAGAAGCATGTCCGAAGCCGAGAGACTCTTCCCAAACTTCTTCGTCGCTCTCTGCCGCTGACCATGGGTCGAGGCTCTTCGTCGTGGGTGGGACATGGATCTGAGGCGCGGCGAGTTTTCTGCCACTTTCGCCATCACTTACATCTCGAGTGCCCTTCGCAAGGGGAACACCACCTCCCGCACCATCTCTCCGCGAAAGCGAACATCCCGCGCCACTTCCTTCCACAATCTTGAACCTCCCAATCTGTCTCTCCAATCTGACTCCATCACCAAGTGGCAAAGGTCTCAACAGCAGCTCATCAACCTTCTCCTCCAACCTAACAAGCCTCTTCTGTTGCCTCTGCAAATGCTTCTCATGCCCCTTCAAACAGCGATGCGCTTCCCCCAACAACCTCGATTGCTGGTACACAAACGCTTCGAAGCGAGCATCGAGAAGGTCGAGAGCGCTCGGGACGGGTTTGTATTCGTGCCACTCGCTTGCAGGCGGCGATGAGGGAGCGTGAGGAGAAGCTGGCATCTTCTTGGAGGTAGGAGACGTTCTCTTTTGAGGGCAGGCAGAAGCTTGAGGAGAAACAGAGTGCAAGGATGTTGGTGGTCTCCAGGTGTTGGGATTCGGGTACATGTGGTGAGTAGGGAACATAGGTAGTGACTTTGTAGCGGTCGAAAGGGCAGGAGAATATAGGAGCTGAAAAGAAGGACTTATCATTCACAGGTGTCATGGGCAAGCAAGCAAGCCGTCGTCTGCAATTTGTATGCCATGGTGTGTCTGCAGTAGGTACGATCGGCGAAAACACGTACGACGATGGGCCGGCAAACGTCTGATCTTGATGCGAGAGTTGCCTTGTGTCGGCATACTGCGTAGAAAATGGCATCAGTCCGGTTAGTGGAGGCGAATAATGTATCTTTACAATCGGAGCCTGTCGGCGTTTGCTCAGGCCCTGTCTTTGGCACCTCTTACATCTTCCAGCGCCCCCCGTGCAGCTTGTACCACTCGTCGCGCAGCATCCTTCTCCTGTTCGTCCTCGGCTCTTACTTCGACTCTCCCACCACGTTCCACTATTCTCACCAATCTGCTCTCAACATCTGCCAGCACCCTCCTCGCATCCTCCCTGATCTCTCCAGCGAAATTTGTCCGCTCTTTTCCATACTTGTTCTGTAATAACCTCAGCGCCCACACCAATCCCAAGGCAGCGATGGCACCACTCTCGTAGAGCGCCACGCCACCACTCGCCACCCAGAGCCAAATGCCCAATGCACTCGAGCCGCCGATTGTGGAGAGGGAGGCCAGCATAAGTCGTTGGGCTTTGACATGCAGAGCAGGAACGAGCTCGTGCAAGATCTGCTCACGAGCGAGATTGACTGTCTGCGGCCAAGGTGGGTTGAATAGAGCGTTCAGACCAGTCTCTTCTCGGATTTTGGAGAGAAGTGGTGGGAGTTGCATCAGTTCTGCCACGGTCTCGGGTCGACCGTCCTTCAGCACCCCTCTCTGCGCGGCATTGTAGTCAGACATTTCCTTTTCGGTGCGAGGATCTAGCAGAGTTTGTGCCTCTGAAGCTGGCTGCTCCGTCTGTGTAGTCGTCTCCAAGTTGGTGATCGGCTGTGAGATCCCACGGAGTTGATTCTCAGTCGCCACACCAGCTTCCAGTAATCTTCCTGACAGGAAAGCGAGATTCTGCTCAGCTTCCACGAGCCATCCCCGGCGGAGCACATCTCCAGCAGATATCGACACCTCGTCAATGCGCCAGAACAGTCGCCACCAGGTCGTCCGTCTCCAAGCTGGACCGAGGAAGGCCGAGGATAAGTTCGTCTGCAAGTCGTGGTGTGCATCCCTGGACCACGTCGCCACGGCTTCCCGCAGAGCACTTCGTTTTGCATCTGGTACCGATTGTGATTCATAGCTCGACCGCGTCGCCGTATCCGCTGCCTCGACGGCGGTTTCTGTCTTGGCCAGCAGTGTCTCCACCAGATCTCTCACTGCAGGTTTCAGATCATCTGCCTGACCATCCGCTTTCGCGCTGTCCACCATCCACGTCGACACACTGCCCACTTGACTCGCCTGCCACTCCTGACTGAAGACAGCACCATTGGCTCTGCTCTCGCGGAAAAGCGCCAACGCATGCTCCGCCAGCCCAACGTCCACCACGCCGCCGTCTTCTTCACGCTTCGGCATGCTAGCCTCTTCTCTCAAAGGCAGCGAAAGCGCAGAAGAAATCATCTTCCCATCGATCAATCCATGCGGCAACCGCCCCAGCTCCACGGCACCACCCACGCCTTCCGACACAATCACAGCTTTGTGCACCGGATATCTCACGAATCCAACTCTTCCCCCAGCGCCGGGAATCGTCAGCGCAGGCACCAGCACACTGTCCTCAACCCCGTCCACCTCTCCTCCTTCAGAAGCATGACGATGATTATTCAGCCCTGTAACCAAAATCTCCACACCCGCTCTCCTCAACAACGGACTCGAGACTGTCAGCTCTCGCACCCACCCATCTCGTCCTCCACCTGTAATACCCACATCCCTGACCGTCTCGCCGTACTTGATCAGGATACTCCCGCTCTCGCCCTCTTTCAGTAATTCCTCCTCCCACTCTTCCACGCCGTCGCTGAGCGCATCCGCAAGCAAAACCCGCACAAGCCGCCGGACTGCTCGGTCACCATGGACACCGAGGCCCAAGAACGCGATCCGTACAACCGGATCGGAGGACTCGAGCGAGCGCAGTGCCAGCTGCAGACGCGAGAGATCAATGTAGGAGCTTGCGGAGCCTTCGAGGTGCAGGAGGGATTGGTAGAGGGCGTGGAGATGCGGGGGAACGGACGTGGGCGCGTTGATTGCCGTGGTGGACGCGAGCGAGGCGTATCGTCGAGAGAGTCTCTGCGGAGATGGCGGGGCTTCAATGGCTCTCGTTCGGGTGGCATGCGGTCGTGTCCGGGAGTGTTGCTGAGGTTGGCGGTGTTGGATCCGATCGCTGAAGCGACATGATGGACAGACGTATGCTTCACTGTGCACCAGACGCGTTGCGCGCGAGGCGAGAGCCGTGCGAGGAGGCATTGATGGGTGTGTCGTGGAATCGTGCAAGGATGTCTGAGCGGAACTGAAAGTGGAAGCTCTGTTTGAGCCGCTGGACCTTCCTCTTTGGGCGAGCGATGGCAACACATCATCATTGCTGCTAATAGAACCAGTATGGTATCGTATACAGCTGGGTATCATGAATCGCTGCTGCTGCGACATCTGAATGTCTCCTCTCCGCTACCTGAACAACTTCCGCCCTCCCATCCGACTGGCCGCCACGTCACGGTTCTCCATGCCATACAGGCTGATGCCAGTAAAGCCGACCGTGCCGCCGCTCCGTGACTTTTTGTACCGTCGCAGTGCCTCCCGCAAGTGGTCGGGCTGCAGAGGTCCGCGGTCGCATTCCTCGACGTCTCTCGAAAGTCCCCATGCGCCAGGCTGAACGCTCCCAAAGTCCTTGGGCAACTGATCCTCTTCCAAGGCGTTCTTCTTCGTGTTCTTCTCCTTCTTGTGCTTCTCAGGCGTACTCGCTGCTTCTGTTGCCTGTGTACCGTTCGGCAGTCCATTTGGCTGTGACAAAGCCGCGCTAGCTTCAGGTACATCCGCAGCCACTTTGCTGCTCGGCGATCTGGGTTCACTTTTGGTCGGTGGACTTTGTGTCATCGCAGTGTCCTTGTCGCTCGGCACAGCGTCCTTGAGCTCGTCTGTGCCATCTTCGTCTTCCTCGTCCTCGTCTTCACCGTCATCCTCCTCTTCGATCTCTTCCCGTCCCGTCATCAACTTCAGTCTCTTGTACGCCTGCGACTCCTGCCCATCAGGTCGCTTCGGCTGTGCAGCCATCCACTCTCCTTGCACATCTCTTGCGCTTTCAATCAACATGCCCGCAAACATCTTCGTGTACGCTCCCACTACCGTGACCACATTCTGGGGCACACTCTGACTCAGTGTAGCGTTCACCAACCTCCTCACGTCCGCCGTCCGTAGCTTGACTTTGTTGTACGCATCATACCGCTCCTGGTGCTCCTTCGGCACAGCCTCACGGAAGAGATATCTGCGCTGATTGTCGCGATCCAGTTCCGCAGGATCCATCGTGAAGGCTTCTCCCCGTGCTCCCAGCCCGTCGCCGTCCTCGTGATCATCATCCGAGTCCTCTGCATCGGGCTGCGAGCCTCCGGTCACAACCGACGGCGCGCCTGCTGTGCTTCGCGCGCCTTTCTTCCGCCCATCTTCACCGCCCAGCACGGAAACACTGCCTTTTCTTGACCCAAATCCTTTCGTAGTCGTTCGCCCTCGTGGTCGCTTGTCTCCTCGTTTCCGCTTCAGTCCCCCGTCCGTCGGGCCGCTGACAGCGCTCTGAATCTCGGATTCCAAGTCATCGTCGTCGAGGTCGTCGTCATCAAGGCCGGGCGAGAAGCGCAGTTCTTTGTCTTCTGCTGCGCGATGTTGTGCTTCGAGACTGTCAGAGGGAGGAAATGATGCTTGCCGAAGAGGATGGCCGGACGAGGGTGCGGTTGATGACTTTCGTGCTTTGGATGGAAGCGCCAGTGAGAGACCGCCGGGACGCTGGCGCGGTAGTGATGCCGACGCTGGGCCTGGAGGCGACCGCGCGGAGTATGGTGGTGAAGCCATGGCGAGGTAGATGAGGATGTCGTGTGGATGTTCATGCGATCAAGGGTATGGAAGGCGCATAGCTCAAACGAGGAAGGTACGGCGAGGTAGATTGGAGTTTCCTTCACTTGCCCTCACAATACTCAACTTCCCTCTTCACTCCACAAGCTGCTCTGCTCGATGACCAGAGCGTATCTTTCCCATTGAACAGTTTCTCATCGCCTCGGCGTGGGCTTATTGCGATCGCAGCAAAGTGTGCTTGAAGCATTTATCGGGCGTTTGCAGAGTGGATCAGAAGAGGCATGCATTGACTACACCGAAGGTGAGGACCATGGAAACGAGATATTAAGCCGATTACGGACTAGACTCCAACTGCAGAAACCAAACCAAAGAACATCCTACCACGCCATACCACCACCCGCAACCAAGCCCACGTATGTTGAAACCATGCTACCGCTGCATTCACGCAATCTTCATCTCCTGCAAGGTACACTTGCGCATGGCATCCAAGATTGACCACGCATGTTTGCTATTGATGAATACAGCAAGCGAGCGAGCCGATGCTCGACCGGCAATCGTACAGCCAGACTCGCTCTCGTAGAACAGCCACTGTGGGCTGAAATGTAGGACACGAGGAGTCACCAGCCACTGCTCGGCGTTCTGCCTTCGAGCTCCCCAGGCGGCGTGGCAGTACGTGCAGATAGTATGCTGTGGCGCGGTAGCCAGTGGATTCAAGCACTCGACGTTGCCACTCTCTCCGAGAGATGCTCCTGGTGGTGTTGAATGCTCAGGCGGTCCCGCGAGTGTGACAGCTGCGAGCGCGTAAATCTGCACCATGTTGCTTTGCGCCTTTTTGCGGTCAACTTCATTGTCTTGGATAACACACAACGCGTCAATCCAGAGATACTCGAACCCTAAATCGCGTGTGATCAAGATAGCATCTCGGAGCTCAGTGGATAGAAGGGAAGTCGGAATATGCCGAGTGAACTCAGTGTAGTTCTCTGTCGTCGTACGAAGCACGTCCTGCTTTCTCCAACAGTAGCTCAGTGCCACATAACGAGTCCCTGTGTCGCGAAATTCTGCAAGGTAAACAGAATCGTCGGATTTACCACAGTGTACGAATCGCACTGGCACATTGCTTTGGATCTGACGAGGTTGCTGTTGTGTTCCACCTTCTGCGCGACTCGGCTGCGTTTTGCGGACCAGAATGGACAGACCGCCATAGCTAGTCGTCTTGTCTGTAGCTCTCTTGTCGAACTTTACGACCCAGCAAGAGGCGCCTTCAACAGTACCGAGAAGCTGTATCTGTGTTTTGCACCAGCGCTGTATGAGGACACCATCTCGAGACTCCCAAGTAGGCATCTTGGCGGCGGAGCTACGCAGCATCTTTTGCACTTTGCTGATATCGACGGCGCATGGCCGATCCGCATGGTCCAGCTTGAGCCACGGCAGCGAGCCGAGAACGGATGCGCTGCTGTCGAGACATTCAGCATCGACATCTACTAAAGTTTCTCTGCCAACATAGCCTCGAAAGCAGATGGCTGCGGTCTTCAGCTGGCATCGCTGTAGACAACTTGGAGTGAGCTTTGTAAAGGTGCATCTTTGACACAGCTCCCCTTTGATGGTTGACCAAGGATCAGAGAAATGCTCATCTTGTACGAAGAAATCCAGTGCCACAGTCCACAGTTTCTTCTCATATTGAAGGTGTAGTGAGCTGCCGTCGCAGGTGGCCTGTACCATGATATCTTGCACACTCGAGTCGATGGAATGCAAAGACGTCATTGGACCTTGAGACTCAACTTCCGCCATTGCTGGAATTAGGTTGCTGGTATCGAAACGCTTCTCGCGAAGGCCGATATCACCACAGCAATGGCAATCCCTTCTCGGCGGTCTCACGCTCAGTGCGTCGCAGTGCTCACACGCTGTCCGTCCACAAATGCCACGAACGACTTCTGTAATGACTGGCCTTTGAGATGGAGTGCGAGACAGCATCCTCCTAGTCAGGTTGATCAGGTGCGAGGTGCCTAGTCTCGAAGGCACTGTGTGCATTGCCTGCAACCAGGCCATGGATTCTTTCCAATGGTTGTGATATGTCTGCCGCCGGTCCTTTGATACACCCTCCATCTCGAGAGCGAGGTAAAGATCGTCCAATGATTTGTGATGAAGTACAGTCAACATCTCGAGAAACACGCAGCCCAGCGACCATACATCGGCGCTTCGTCCCCGCTCTTCTAGTGCAGCGACTTCCGGCGCGCAGTATTTTGGTGTCATGAAAGCATGACCAGATGTCATTGACTGGTCCTCGGTGAAGTGCGTTGACGTTCCAAAATCTGTGAGAAGCACTTGATGGCTACTGATGAGGATGTTGGCCGGTTTGATATCTTTGTGTCGGCAATCCAGGCCATGCATGTGAGCCAGAGCATCCGCCAGGCATAGAAACCAGTGCGGAAGATATTTCCGTTCCTGCGAATGTAGTTCTGGCTGGCTCAGATACTGACGCAAGTCGTACTCGGCTACTGGTGTCATCAGGATGTGCAAAGCATTGTCTTGTAGGTATGCAGCGACGAACTCCGCAATGTGAGGATGCTTGAACTTTCGCATGATCTCGATCTCGTGAAGATGTGATGATCTCGCGGAGGTCTTGCTGGGAGTGCAGCGCGTGATAGTCTTGCGTGCATAATTCTCAAAGCTGAGTCGCAACTTTGTCTCATCGTAGTAGCTGACTTCCACCTTCTCCACAACGCTGTATGTTCCCTGTCCCAGAAACTGAAGGCGACGTAACGTCACATCCTGGTATACCCATGACTGCACGGTGGCCATCTGATCAAACGCGCAGGCAAAGTGTGTTATGCGCGTTGCGCGTTGTGACGATCCAGCCACGATAACAAATACAGCCCTTCTGTATATGTCTTCCAGCTTATGCGCCTCTTTCTCCGCCTGCGTCCTCCAAGGCGAGTCTATCCATAGATTCTCAACGCCCATTTGTCGAGTCAACGTAATTGCGTATTGAAGCATCGGCGGGATCTGACATTGTTCTTTGCTCAGATTCGGCCACTCAATGTCGTCACCTAATGCAGGATTGAGTCCGAGGCGCGCACAGTCATACTTGAGCGCTACGTAGGGCATTTCGAGATCTACATCGCGAACGATCAATCGTTCGATGTCGACGAAGTATCCTGGAATGTTACTGGTTGCGCGAACTTAGCACGATCAGTGGTGCATGAGGCGAGTGGATGGGTATGGTCGTCAACTTACCTGCTAGGTAGTGTCGTAGTGACAGGTGCCGTCTCGGTGGCTCGGTTCGACACACTGTCGCGCGATCGATCATTGCGTGGTCCTGCCCTACGTTTGCGGGTACGAGCAGAGGATTCGCCGCTGGTCTCGCTTCTGTAGTGATGCTCATAGTGCTCGAGACGCTCATCCCAGGATTTAAAGCGATGAGTACAAGCAGTCTTGCCTAACCCTTTGTACGTGCAGCTGGCACGGAAGGGGGCCACGTAGTCGACCTCGGAGCGCTCGCGGAGCTCTTTGCGATACTGCGGATCGTCCGAATGCACTTTGGTATGCTCAAGAAACTTGTCTCCTCGATGATTGATGTGTGGCGTCCGCCCCGACTCGCCTTCTTCGGATCTACAGTCGACACACACCCAGAATCTTTGTGGCTGCTTGGTCTCCTCATGCTGCACCCAAGCATCGCGCTTCTTTGTAGAGTAGCTGCACCCAACCCAGGAGCACCTGTACATTCCTTGACCAGCAGCTTTGCTGCACGTTTGTTTGTTGTGCCTCGCAATGTACGAGTGTATCATCTGGGAGATCTCTGGCGTAGGCGTCTGAAAAGGTCGCTGATCAGCTCTTTCTGCGAGTGGCAAGGGCGCCACTTGAGCATTGGCCCCGAACCACATGCAGAAGTTCTCAACAGTCATGTTCACAAGCTCTGCCATGCTCTTTGCCTCCTTTTTGTTGGGTACAGCCGTCTTTGTCCTCCACATGTCCACGAAATTCTGCAACGCTGTGTCTTGACCTTCTGGAATGTATACAGCGTCGGCAGCGCGTTTGAGTGCCGTTTTTTTTCTGGTCGTGTCACTGCCGTCGCTCGATGAGGAGGTCTCACTGAATGCCCTCTTGGCGGCAGAGCTGTCTGGAGAGCGGTATGAAGGTCCTGCCGATGTGACAATCTCCATTGTTGAGCTGCTGGGGATGGGAAAGCCAGCTGTAGTCCAGCTTTGCTGGGGATTGAAGTCTTTGGCGGTCCGGAACTGCTGCTGCTCAAAGGCAAAGGGCGAGCAGTTGAGATGTGGACCCAGGGATGACATTGGGGGCCCAGAGTGGGCGCTGCTCTCAGTCACTCCACTTGCGTATGCACTGTCATCAGTGAGACCTGGCAGACTCGGGGCAGAGAGATTTGGGTGGTACGCGAACGGTGGCTGGCCATAAACCTGCTCAGAGTTAGCGCAAATCAGGGATAGCACAACATGAGGTGTGAGATCGCAAACACACATCTGGATAGACACGGTCCATCAGCTGTCCCCAGCCCTCCATATTGCCCGACGGCGCAGCCTCTGACAACAGCTCACTCATAGCGTAGTTGTCATACAGACTTGGGTTGCCGTAGACGTTCCGAGGATCGGACTCCTCCGAGCCTTGTGTGTTCGCCGCCATGCTGAATTAAGCTCCGCGCAACGGTCATGCAACGCAGTGTAAGCGCCCGAGTCTCCCGATAACAGCTGGAATGGAGTCGCTCAAATCAACGAGGTTGGAAAGTTCAACCTGCTGCCTCCCACGGCAGGATATAGCGGGAACTTCTACTGCTGCTGAGGGCGAAAGAAACCAGTAGGGCGAAATTCCGCAACCTGATATTTGGCGCTAAAGCCTCCATTAGCCACTTAAAGGCGCGAGGAGAGCATCTCATGATGCTGATCGAGCATAAGACGAGGCAACTCGGGCTCCAAGAGGGCGAAGTTCGAATAAACGCCCCGTCACATTGCCTTCGCCCTGTTGGCGGCCTCCCTCCTCTTCAGCCCCTCGCCGTCGGCGGCCTCGCTCGAGAGTATAAACCAGTCCATTTTGCTGCATGCATCGCAGAAACAAGGACATGGATCACATGTCGTTTCCGGCGATCAATGCACAACAACACAACTTGGGTGTGAGCGGCTCGTGTGTCTGTAGCGAAGGAGCGAAGAGTGATGTGCGGAGAGAACGTGCCAAGATGCTTGGAATCGAAAGCTGCCGAACTGTCGCCGAGCCGACTCATCTTCACGACTCTCTCACTCCGCAACATCAACAGCCCGTACAGCTCATCATCTCATCACCACGGCCAGAACCTTCAGCGTCAATCGCCTCCTGCACTGTCGCCCCCGCGATTCACCTTTTACCTTTTACCTTTCACCTCCCTCACCCAATCCTCAATCTCCTTTGCTACGGCGTCATGCTGCACAAGCACTTCCCACCCCCTCGCTTCCCTTGCACTGCTACTGCCCACCATAGTCAAATTCCCGAGCCATTGCGCTGCAGTACTCGTACGGCTCTGGATTGCTACTGCTTGATTGTGCGCAGCTAGACGGTCTGGCGTGAGCTGGCTTTCGCCAGGCATCGCCTTTGCGCGATACTTCTGCCGTACCGGTCACAGGAAGGGATCTTGTTGGCGATTATGATGTGCGGTACCGGAAAGCGTGAGGACTGGATGACTGAGAAGCTGCGGTTTTGCAGGAATCTTGTGTTTGAGATGCTCGGTTGTAGTTCGCGGCTCCTAGATGTTGGAATAGATTTTTGTGCGCAGAGATCTGCGAAACTGATAAGAAGCAAGCAGACAGGTTGATCGAGTCTGTTGAAACACGGCCGTCCTGGGAAGAGATGACAACGGCCTTTTCTAGAAGTCGAACTCACATCGTGGCTCTAGCCAGCATCTCCTCCGACGGACTTGAGTAGCACTGGCAGCTCCGCCGGTTGCAACCTCGCCGATCTCGCCAATGCTTGTAGGCAACCGCAAGTCTGTAACAACTGCTGATATGCACTTCAGGAGAGCTCCATGCATGTGCAAAAACGCTAAATCCAACCTGATTGGCGGAGCTGCGTCCTGCAGGTGGCGAATTCGAGCATGGTCAAAGAGTTTGGCGTCTAGTGAAAACTGACTGCGCGGAATTGACAGGGCGAGCGACAGGCTTTTTCCGTTCGAGACTAGGCGCGGATGCGGCTGCGCGGGATCTGGAAGGGCAAGAAACAGTTCCATAGGAGCTGGAAAGAACCCGCTTTGCAGAAGAACCGCCAGTAGATGACAAGAACTGATGTGACGAAGCTCCGCTCGTTTGTCTCTTGGACGCAGGCAGTGCTTCTAGGCCGTATTTGCTGTGATGGGCAGGACACTGGTTCCGTTGGCGCTTAGGAGCAGTGGCACGGAAGCAAGCGTCGCCCTCTATGTCGCACCAGATATCCGCGATCGTTTCGCACTTCGATGCATGAAATGCAAGCTCCTCCGTACACAAGTACACTCATTGACAACCTCGCCCTATACAAGCCCGCCGTACCTCACAAGCCAAACTCGCCCTTCAACCTCTTCCAACTCTGCATGCCCCTCCCCGCAAATTCTCTCGGAACCTCTTTCCCCTCTTCCACCAAGCCCCGACTAAACAATTCCATACTGACCCACCCCCACCACCCCAACTCTCCTAATAAAACCTCCATGATCTTCCTCACGGGCAAATACCCCCCTCTGCCTTCTTCGTACGCAAACAACCTCGCATTCCGACTCCACGTCATTCTCGCCGGTTGCGAGGCAACATACCACGGATGCGAAGAATCGAGGGGAGGAGACTTTAGTTTCTCTGCGTCGACGAGTTGGATGTAGAAGATCTTGGTCACATCCTGAAGAGCACGTAAATCCGCGAGAGATGCTTCAATCGCTGAATCTGCATCTGGAGTTTTGCCGTCCGCACTCATCGGATCACCGTAGATTTTCCCGGCGAGGTTGAACGTATCGATGCAGATGCCTAGATTCGGACGGTCGGCTTGGAGGATGTAATCGTAAGACTGCTGCCAGGTGTTGACGAGAGTTCCCCAGGCTAGAGCTTCGTAGGCGAGGTTTATAGGTGGGGAGTAGGAGGCTGCGAGGTCGGCTGCAGAGCGGAGGTGGGGGATGATGAGGTCGGGGTCGAGGTCTGAGGCAGGGAGCGTCGAGGACGGGACCAGGATTATTTGGGTGTTGAGTTTACGGCAGGTTTTGAGCCAGAGTTTGAGGGTGGCGAGGGTAGAGATTTCTGCTGAGGATTTTCCGCCTTCGAGATTCTGAAGGGGTTGGAGGGAGACGATTTCAAGCTGTACAGTTTAGTTGGTTTGAGGGTGTGCTTCGCGCTCGACGGCATACCTTGAACTGATCACACCATCCTCTGACATCTTCTGCAGCTCTAAGGAGATCCTGTTCGTTGGGCTCATTTGATGGGCGCTCTGCTGTCTCTGTAGCGCCATGATCTTCGAGTCGTTCTTGTGTGTAGACGTTGGCCAGATAGGTCAGGTCTTCGAAGAAGATTTCCACTCCTTCGAATCCAGCTGCTGATGCCGCTTTCAGCTTGGGAAAGAGCGCATGCTTCCAGGCACGGCCAAGTGATTGCGATGATATCGCTGGGCGGCAGGGCATTCTTGACGAGGCTGAGAATAAGGATCTTGATGGTTGCACTTGATGTCGAGGACTGCTGTTGACACGGGTGTTGCGAGATGCGCGGTTGAGCCTTCTCAGCTGGACTGATGCAGGAAATCGAGATGTGCCTGCCAACAGCGTTTTGACTGCTGACATGAATTATGAGATGCAGCGATGCACGTTCGACTAGGGTACACTACTCACACATTTTCCGCCATCTGAAGTCGTGCGGGCCTGCAGCTAGAGCGTCATGCTCAGTCAGCCGATGAGACCAGCGCCAAGTCCCGCAGATGCCAGATCCGCAATACTTCTGGCATCATCACTGAGCTATGTCAGCGTCTGCGCTGCCGACCAAGGTGCAGTCTCCATCTGACACTTCTTCAATTTATTCTTCCGTCGACGAGCACCGCTCAGCTGCGGTCTCACAACAGCCCCGACTTTGCCAGGTCCTCATACACTCTCTTCGGCATGATGTTGCCCTGGGGATCTTCCATCTCAACAATGCCATCTCCGTCATCGCCACCCTTCTTCTCGAGCTCCCGATTCCTGTCGCGCTCCAGCTTCTCCCACAGCTTCTCCGCTTCTTCAATCTTTGTGATTTCTCGGAACAGGCCAGTGTTCTTGGTAATGCCGAGACATTGCAGTCCGTAAATATGGCGCGCTTCGGAAAAGTGCTTGTCGAATGCTCTCCGGCCCATGTACACGTAATTTCCACAGATTTCGCAAGGAAACTCGACACCGAGACCATGGAGCTTGTACAGCCAGAAGGGAATGGGCTTACCGTCCCATGCGAGGGGCAGCTTGAGGGGGTTGTACACTTTTTCATCTCCGTCCTCCTCGTCTTCCTCTTGGTTCGTCGGCCGGCCAATCACTTCGTTGTCCTCCTCGTACATTGCAGCCAGCTCTTGCTGCCGCTCCTTGTCCGTCATGCCTGCTTTGCGCTCCACGTTGACGCGCGTGTCTTCTCGCTGGGTTTGCATGTTCTTTGCCAGCTTCCGCACTCGATGCTCGCGTTCGGCGACGGCTCGCTCTTTCAGCCGCGCAAAGTTGATAGCGGGTGCCGCATTACCGTTTGTCATTCCTGTGTCCTCTCCGCCATGTTCCAGCTTCTGCTGTCGTGCCTCCGCGGCCTTGATGTGCTTCTTGCCCGTCAAATGCGCCTTGTAGACGTTGTCATTCTTGAACTCTTTCTGGCAGTCTGCGCACCACACGCCTTCTCCCGTGCCCTCTGTCGCTGGTCCATTCGAAGATGAGCCGTTTGTCGAGGCCTTGATCGTCTCCCAACCCGGGGTCTGATCCTCCGACCACTCCTGCGCGAACTCGTCGTCGAAGCTCTGGAACAGCTTCTCCAGATCCTCCAACGGCTTGATCTTTCGCAGAAATCCTTCCAGATACTGCGCAAGTGATCCCACATACGCAAAGTACTGGTCGGTCATCTTGTCCTGCCGGGTGATGATGCATTTGGGCGGTGTAAAGGCGTCGAAGTTGTCCAGGTACTGCAGATAGGTGAGTTTGCGCACGCCCTTGACACCGGGCAGGTTTAGGTAGTCCTCGTGGGGGATGGTCAGATCGAAGAAGCGGCCAAACGCCTCCTCTCCCGTGAACATGTTCTCAATATCACCCGCGAAGCCTCCCGGCGGTCCTCCATCCTCGGCTCGTTTGTAAGCGCGCTCCAGATTCTCGACGGGCTCGTTGGGGTAGCGCTTGTGAAAATCCTTGATGGTGGCGAGTTCCTCGTAAAAGGTGGCATATGTGTCGCCGGTGCTCAGCTGCTGGACCTCGTGGGTGCGCGCTTCGTGGTCGTTGTAGAGCGAGATGGCGCGTTGCGATTGCGTCTGAATGCGCTGCAGGAAGTTTGCGATTTCATGGTCGCGGACGAGGCGACTGCGGATCTGTGAGTGGATGAGCTCTGCTGAAGGGACTGAAAGAGGAAGGAGACAATACTCACGTGTTTGGGGTCGTCGAGAATGCGGTCTGCAATTGCCTGCTCCAGCCGCTCGACGTCCTCGTGGATGGCGCGGATATCCTCGTAGATCATCTTGGAATGTCCGTCCAGCAGATGTCACGTAGTCGGGAGGAAGAAGGAGGAGTTGCTGAAGTGAACTGTGTGTTGGTTGGAAGTGAAAGTGCAGAAGGACCTTGGAAGCTCGACTTTTTGCGGAGACAATCTTTCTTCCTCCCTTCTAACCACATCCTCCACAACAACAACAAGAACATCCATCTATAACACGCCACACTCTGACCGACACCGAAAACAACGGGAACAGACAACACTCCACCAACACCGAAGAGGGCAGGAACCAGTCATGGCCGACGAGGGAGGAATCGACCGCAAGGCCGAGGAGCGCATGGAGTTCTCAACCTCCAAGGAAGTGTCGGTGGCGCCGACGTTCGAGGCGATGCATCTCAAGGACAACCTGCTGCGCGGCATCTACGCGTACGGCTTCGAGTCACCGTCGGCAGTCCAGTCGCGCGCCATTGTGCAGATCTGCAAGGGCCGCGACACCATAGCCCAGGCGCAGTCGGGCACCGGAAAGACGGCCACCTTCAGCATCTCCATCCTGCAGGTCATCAACACCGCTGTGCGCGAGACCCAAGCCCTGGTGCTGTCGCCGACGCGCGAGCTGGCCACGCAGTCGCAGTCGGTGCTGCTGGCCCTCGGCGACTACATGAACGTGCAGTGCCACGCATGCATCGGCGGCACCAATGTCGGCGAGGACATCCGCAAGCTCGACTATGGACAGCACGTCGTGTCGGGCACCCCCGGCAGAGTCGCAGACATGATCCGCCGCCGCAACCTGCGCACGCGCCACATCAAGATGCTGGTGCTGGACGAGGCCGACGAGCTGCTCAACAGGGGCTTCCGCGAGCAAATCTACGACGTCTATCGCTACTTGCCGCCCGCCACCCAGGTCGTTGTGGTTTCGGCGACACTCCCTTACGATGTGCTCGACATGACGACCAAGTTCATGACCGATCCCGTGCGCATCCTCGTCAAGCGTGACGAGCTGACCCTCGAGGGCCTCAAGCAGTACTTTATTGCCGTCGAAAAGGAAGAATGGAAGTTCGACACGCTGTGCGATCTCTACGACACTCTGACCATTACCCAAGCCGTCATCTTCTGCAACACGCGCCGAAAGGTTGACTGGCTGACCGACAAGATGCGCGACGCCAACTTCACCGTCTCGAGCATGCACGGCGAGATGCCGCAAAAGGAACGAGACGCCATCATGGGCGAGTTCCGCCAAGGCAACAGCCGTGTCCTGATCAGCACCGATGTGTGGGCTCGCGGAATCGACGTGCAACAAGTCAGCTTAGTCATCAACTACGATCTGCCATCCAACCGTGAGAACTACATCCACCGCATCGGTCGCTCCGGTCGATTCGGGCGCAAGGGCGTGGCCATTAACTTTGTCACCAGCGAGGATGTCCGAATCCTGCGCGACATTGAGTGTAAGTGGTCTCTTTACCCCACGTTTCTAGAGCAGTACTGATTGCGGACAGTGTATTACTCGACCCAGATCGACGAGATGCCGATGAACGTGGCGGACCTCTTGTCATAGAACTTTGAGCTTACCGCCTGCCGACGACCCCAACACAACCGTCCACGACATGAGTCCAGCTCGCGTAGTATCTGAGCGGCACCTCCCTTCCGTGGCATTATCTGCTGCTGTTTGTGGACCCGGGTCCTCGCTGCACTCCTCTTGTGTTAGCACATCGAAGTTTCCAAAGCTTCATGGCAACCGGCCACTGGGGTTGGAAATGGGCAGCTGTAACGATATCGTAAGTCGTTCCGCTCATTTCTGGCCTGTTGAACCGATGCTGATGATACAAGCCGAAAATGCAAGCCCAAGAACTTTCACTCCATCCCACTTCATCGAGGACTTTTGACGTGTTCCACAAACGCCGCCCAAGAGCTCAGGTGCGTACAAGTCCTCCGCCTCTTATAACTGACTTCTCCGACCCAGCCCGCTCCATTGAACGTGCTCCGCGGCACGTCTGGTTCTGATTGTGTGTGTCGATTCCCGGCAAGTCACTTCATGCGGCTCTGATCGAGTCCCAGCTTGTTCTCGACCGTGCTCTCTCTTCGCTCTTCACTCACCTAAGCCACCGCACCACGGATCAGTTTCTCGGCCTCTTGCGTACTCTTTGGTCGATAGAGTGATGACTTACGGCGCCAGCATCGGATGTACTCGACGTCGCAGCAGCGTCTTCTTCTGCGAGCCGTCAGACCAATCGAGCCGCAGACCATACAATGTAGCGCAGGCGGTCTTACTCTTCAGTTCGGCTGCTTGCTTCGGGCCCGGGTCTTGCAATACTGCTTTGGCCTGTTCGGCGACTTCTGGCCCGACGTCTGTCTTCACAAGCGCTTGGGCGGCTTCTTTGGCGCGCGCTTCGTGGTACGCTCGAAGGACTTCTGGTTTGACTTCCGACATGCTTTCGAAGTCTCTGATTGCTACTCGGTCTGGTGCCGCTTACTTGTTCGGCAGAGCATTAGCACCGTCTCAGCTAAGTTGCCGTTACGCCGACTGCCACAACATTGACTCGACAAGTGGAGGTACTGCCTGCCTCACTAACCTTTTCTCTGCCGCTGGCCCCTGGTATGTGTACGACTTCGTCCAAATTACTCCTTCTTGTTCCGGTTGTGTTGCTTAAAAGCAGCTGGGTTCATGAAACACATCCTGTTCAAGTCTGCGCGTTACGTCAGAATTCGTTGGCTCATCACTTTTGTACCCTGTCTCCTTCACAATTCCCCACATAACGATGTCAGATCGCCAACATTGCCCACCAGACTGTTCCCACTTTGTCAGCGCCCCATTTCTGGCCGTGCGGGACGGGGTGCCGATAGAGTGATCGGTCAAAGCGCTGAGAATCCGAGGACGAGGGTGAGGCACCTTCGGCGAAACAACGGTACAACATGCGCGCTGACGCAGTCGCGACTCGAAACGTCAACAGAAACCCAGGCCCGTGCAAGCGAAAACTTCCATCAGCACCATACGGTCCATGCGATATCCCCACTGTCGACATTCTCTGGAGTCTGGAAAAGTGCCAACAAGCATATCTGAAGCATGGGCCTCTTAATCCGCATCCAGAAGAGACTCGAGAACAAGTTGATGCACAAGCAAGGTGAGCACGGAAAACCAGTGTACTACGCGGATCCTGAGGAGGTGGACGAAACAACAACGCGAACATCCAGCTCCGGCTCGAGGCCTGCTTCACGACTCACGAATCTATCCTTTCTGGCTTCGCGGCGAAACTCGTCCCAGCGCCAAGACACAGACACTCCGCCTCGTTCACCGTCATTCTTCTGCAGAGGCTCGTCAGCGCAGCCGAACGCCCGCAGATCGCTTCAACCACAGCACGCCCGCAATGGGCCGAATCCCTCGGGAACAGTGGCGGACAGGGGATCTGGAAGCTGGGGAATCCGACGAACAGACTCAGCGACGCGCAACGACTCTGACTGCACATTCCGGGTTCCTGCGACTTCTGACAGTGGCTACGTTTCTCGTGACTCTGATCCTAATATCGGTTTTCTACCTGGGAGCGACGAACCACTCGCTTCGCCAAGTCAGATGGGCAACTCAATGACGCTGGTCCCATCTTCCAGTGATCGGCAGTCGGAAATCTCTGCAAGGAAATCAAATATCGCGGCGAGACAGTTGGCAGAGGATCCGAACGGGCGTGTGAAGCGCGAAGATCTGAGAGCTAGAGCGAGTTCACTGACGCTTGGCGGACTGGGACCGCAGGAAGTCGTCGCAGATGAGTTACCACTGAGCCCTGGTGGATTGGCGGAGGTGTACGAAGCTCCGAGCGCAATGAGTAGTGGAGACTTTGTACATGACGAGACAGCTACCGGTGGGCTGAGAGGCTTCGAGGGAGATCGGGACGGATTCTTCGGGGTCCCTTTCGCGCAGGCAAGACCCACCCAACCAAGCCGGTCGCAGACCACAACGAACAATGGTGCTGCTGTGGGCGGCAGCAACAATGCGAGAGCGCAAATTGCAGAAGCGAGGAGACATCGAAGACCGTACACAACGACCAGGGCGTTGACAGGCTATTGAGGCCTGCTGATTGCGGCAATACGATACATGGATACTATGAAAAGCAACGAAAGGACGTTTTGCAATGAGACGCAAGTTTTGGAGTCGAATATCCAATAGTTGGTGCCTCGAGCTGTGCCTCAGGCGTCTGGTTAAGCATGCGACAATATGGCGCTACTCAAACTTTGTTTCTCGAAGCTGACGATCCGTACATGGAAACCACTGTAACACTCCGCACGCAGCGACCACGATTTTGTGGTAGCTTGCTGGTAACTTGCAAGAATGGGTGTGATATATCTACGTCACACGAGCAATCGAACAGACACCCTGGTAAAATCTGCATTGGCCGAACTTGCCCGAGAAATCCGCCTCGATTTGGCAACGCCATGCTGCTCGATAAGACGCGAGGAATGGAAGGTGAAAAAGACTTGGCCAGTGAGTGCAGGTGGGGCTACATATCTGCTAACAAAATGGTGCCGTCGAAGGATCGCCACCTCCACTACGTAACACTACAACTACCAGTCGAAACATGCCCTCTGCACAGCATCATGGAAGTCCTCATAGATTTCTGATTCCTTCCCACCCCTTATCAACAACCAAGACAACCACGACAGCTCACCTCCAACCGTCCCGGTCACGGATCATCCATTCGCATTGCCCTCCCAGCGGACCTCACTTCACAGCCATGTCTCCGCCAACAGAATCCAAGCTCTTTACGCCCCTCCAGATCGGCTCCTGCTCTCTCACCCATCGCATCATCATGGCACCTCTGACCCGCTTCCGAGTCACCAAAGACCACATCCCCCTCTCCGCCGACCTGGTGGCAGAACACTATTCTCAACGCTCCTCGGAGGCCGGCCAACGCAACCTCATCATCGCGGAAGCAAACATCATCTCCCCCGAACACGGCGGCGCGCCGCACATGCCGGGCATCTGGAACAAAGACCAAATTTCTGCGTGGAAACATGTCGTTGATACTGTCCATGCCAATGGCGGGTACATTTTCGCGCAACTCATCGCGCTCGGCCGTGTCGCCGATGCGAGAGATTTACCTGATGGAGCCGCCGTCGTCAGTTCCAGCAACGTGCCTTTCGCAGAAGGAGGAGGATTTTCTTCTTCTCCTCCTGTCCACCCTCTCACAGAAGCCGAAATTGACGACACAATCCACAAATTCTCTCTTGCGGCACACAACGCCGTGCATAAGGCCGGCTTCGACGGAATAGAAATCCACGGCGCAAATGGATATTTGGTCGATCAGTTCACGCAAGACGTATGCAACCAGCGCGACGACTCGTATGGCGGCTCCATCGCGAACCGCAACCGCTTCGCTGTGCGCGTTGCACAAGCATGCGTGGGCGCGGTCGGGAAGGCAAAAGTGGGGTTTCGGATTAGTCCCTTTAGTACTTTCCAAGGCATGAAAATGGGCGATCCGGTGCCGCAGTTTGCGGATCTTGTGCAGAGACTACGGGCTCTAGAGCTGGCGTATCTGCATATTGTCGAGTCGAGGGTAGTGAATAGCGTCGACTGCGAGAAACGCGAAGGTATAGAGCCGTTCTTGGAGATTTGGGGAAACACGAGCCCTGTACTTGTCGCAGGGGGTTTCACGCCCACGAGCGCGAAATTTGCGGTGGATGAAGAGTACAAGAAGAATGAGGTGGCGGTGGTGTTTGGACGGCATTTTATTGCAAATCCAGATTTGCCATTCAGGGTAAGACATGGGTTGGAGTTGAACAAGTATGATCGGAGTACGTTTTATGCGCCGGAGCAGAGGGAGGGGTATCTGGATTGTGCGTTCAGTGAGGAGTATTTGCAGCGGTATGGGCAGGAGGGGCTATGATAAGTGTATATCATGAATGTGAGAGAGTTATGGTGAGTTCATGTGGTTTCATTTTGTATTTCATGACCTGCGTACGCAGGGTCCTCATTGTTCTGGCAGTCTTATATCTGATCGTCCGTGAAACGGGAGCCTTCCACTTTCCACAACAGTGACTTACACAGGATTTCCACGTTTATCATGGTATCCTTGACAAGGACAATTGTGAATTGGACAGGGCTGTGAATGATAGTTAGCTGCGAGTTGATTCTGTCACGGCCAAGGGATGAGACGTGCATTCTCACATGTGTCGCGGCGCCAGATCGACCCTAGCAGCATCGGCTGCCGGGGCGCAGATACGACCAGGCTTTTGTCTTGTTTTGGGCGTGGTGCGGCGTATGCAACGGCAGTCTGGTTGATCGTCTCGTTGGTCATTGTGCCCTACGTGCTTCAACGGAGAGAGAATCATACCATTGCTGCCAGAAGAATGGTCGTGAAGAGCTGCATGGCAGGGGAGGAGTTGTCTACTGCTTTGCCTGCTGATGTCCTGCTTGTTCAATGTCCGCTCTTTGGAGTAGGTAATTCGGGGCACGATTGTTGACAGCGACCTGCGGCACTGGACATTGGCACTTTATGTATGTGCTCGACCTGGTGAGCGGGGCAATTGTCATCATACACTCGATGAACACTATTGCTCCATGCTCAGCCTGCTGCGGGATTGCCAGCCGCCGAGCTGTAGCATGAGACAATGCAACCTTATCGTTGGAGATCTAGACCATCGAATCGAATTCGCATAGTCCCAGCCGGTTGTTTCCTTCCTGCTCGTAGAAGGCACGTTTGGCTCTGTGCCCTGTGATTTGGCTGAACGCGAGATACAGGACGATATTGAAATTCTTCTGATGAGTTTGACTGATGCGCGCCAAACGTTCGTTGCCGGAGCGTTCTTGGAATCCGTGGCAGGTGTCAAGTTTCTAGTCAAGCGCAAGCATGCGAACAAGCTTATCCAAGAACTTTGAGCTTATCGTGGTTGACATCGGATGTGCGAGATTCCGGGAGAGACGCTCTACCCAAGGATGATCGTTGCAGGAGCGGCTGGTGGGAATGCGGCCTTGTGGTATCGTGCTTATTGCACGTTGCGGCAGACATGTCCCTTGAAGATCGAGACTCCGAAAGACGTGTGCGCAAGGCTTCCCTTCTGGTGTCCCGCCAGATCGTGGTACAAGCAGACTTTTTGTCGTCGTCATTCCTGTTGGTGGTCGAACAAGGGTCAAGGAATCGGTTCTTCGAACGTCGATGACCTTAAGAGTGTATGCGGACTGTAAATCGAGAGGTTGGTGAGCATCAACACCAGCTGCCGAGAGTGTTGAAGGAGATGCGTGTGTCAAAGAGCAAGAAAAAGTGATGGGAGTGTGCGAGTTCCACCACGGCGAACAGTCGCTTCCTAAATGTATGGCCGGTGAGCACGTTTGCGGTAGTTGTTGATAGTTACAATCAAACGAACTTCTCTGCCAAGACGTCATGCGCTCATGCATGGCGCTAATGCGCAGATACAGACTCCGATCGCAACAGCCTGTAGAATCGTCCCACGATGGCCCGACCATGAGGCAAATCGCTCGCAAAGACAGGCGCAACAGGTCAGACCCTGTGACTGTGATGTGCAAACACGAGATCACAGTAGCCAGCGCATGACAATGTAGTCTCGGAAGTTCTGCAAGCCTGATGAACAAAGCTACAGCAAGCTGATCTCTTCGAGTAGCGCATTCCTTCGACAGCTTACAGAGAACCGTCGTTCTCGTGACCGTGAAGTTCTGCACCTCCAGCTGCGTCTCCGCCCTCACACAAATGTTCGAAAGCATACGTTGAAGTCTTAAAGTCCCCAACAAGGTCATCCATCGTTTCTGAGCTCACTTGGGGATGTCCGGTTGTTGGCAGCGCAGCTGTTCGCGGTCCATCGCGTCGATATTGTAGATAATGAACGTGATAAGTTCGACACCGACAAATGAGAATCCAAAGCATACTGGATCGAAGATTCCAAGCGGATTGGAACACCATCTCGAAAATCAAGACTAGCTTCCGGCATCTCGATGACGACTATGTCTCTCGCTAAGGGGAACGCGTGGGTTGAAAGCGGAAGGTAATATGGTCCTCACCAGCATGCCGAAAGCTAGTCTTAACTGTTGAGATGGTGTTAACACCGCGTGGAATTGTCTGGTCCAGGTATGCCTAGAATCCTCGGCTGTTAGTGTCTAACTTCTCTCAGTTTCAGGGCAGCGAAGTAAGTGTATCTTCCTTGAATAAGTCTGAATGGACCTTGTATGAGCTCCACCCTTCTCAATTAGGATCATTGTTCGGGTCTACAACTGGAGGAATAGGAGGAAGCGTTCAGCGAAAGGGTCCCAAGCGCCGGAGACTGAGGTTCCACGGTTCATTTATGGCAATCGAGCTGCTACGCGTATGACGAACCAGGACAAGTTAAAAACGACCTGTCCATATACTGACGCTTTGATGTCGTGCCCAAGAGCGGTCGACAGCATGGCTGCACTGCGAGTGCTCGTCGGGTTAAACCCAACGCGCCTAGATCCCGATGCTGCTTGAACAACCTCAAGATACGGTCGTGTCCATTGTGCATTGGTCCAGAAGACGAACACACACTCGGCGACTTGTCTGATAGTCTTAGCGCTGTGGTATGCACGCACCATTGGAGAGCAGAACGGATGAGTCCTGGAGGTGACCGACGATTCCTGAGACCCGCACATACAGAGGCCCTTCCGCCAGTCCGCCTGGTCTCCAGGAAAGGGAGCTGCTCCATCTTCCAGTCGGGCACAGAGCCTCACACAAACCCGCTTTGCCCCAAATGCCCACGAATCCCCACATGATAAAAGAACCACCACTTCCCCTCCTCCCGCCTCCATCTCAACTCACTGAGACCCTGCATATTCACATTCTCAATGCCCGTAATCTTCGTCTGTATCCACACAATCGCCATATTCTCCTGCTCCTGCACCGAAGACGAAATGTGGCTAATCTCAAAATGGCAGTCCGAGTACGCTTCTTCGACGAGGTTCCGCCAGACGAGATTCTGCTCGTGCCACGTCAGCCAGCCGGATTGGTTGTCGAATTTCGACTGCCATTGCTCGGGATTGATGTGCTGCAGGAACTCTTGGGCTTCGGCGCTGCTGTATGTCCAGTCGCGGTTGTTGATGGTTTCGATGCCGATGGTGGAGAGGCGTTCGAGCTCGGCGGCGATTTTGTCTGCTGTTGTTGAAATTGGGCTCGCTGCTGCTGTCGCGGCGGGAGTCGGTGGGGGAGTCAGGTTAGCAGCCATCATGAACGAAACGACGACAACAGTTTCCTGCTCATCGGACGCGTGGTGGATGTGAAGATGAGGACTCTCTCCAGTACCATTAGCAACCAAAATCACCTACGCGGTTGATGAAAGAAGGTGAAATTGACCCTGAGCTGGAATGTGCCTTGTCACTGCGCTCCGTCTTCCTTTCAGCTCGTGGCAGCAATAGGCGCTGTAGCTGAAGCTGGAGCTGAGTGGTAGCTTTCGCGGTTATTTGAAGAGAGAGTTTCGGAGCATGTCATCAGCGGCATTTCTGAGCATTGCCAAGAAACGGCTGGATCAGATAAAGTAGGTAGGCGGTGGCTTCGGACGTGTTCTACGGAGATACGTTGCTTCACATTATGCCACTTTCGTTTCGTAGAAACTGCAAGACTGTCGTTAGGAGAGAATCCGCATAGTTCGCATACGCAACGTACCACCAGAGCAGCGTCTCAGGCTACCAGCGAAAGTATACCTGATTCTGGGGACAATTTGCTATGCTGCAAGTCAACGTGGGCAGTATGCTGAGCTGTCCGCCAGTAGAGTATTAGCCGTGGTAACAAGCAGAAATAAAGAGCTCAGTCAGTGAAGAGCTGCGGTCTGCATAAGAAGGCAATACGGACTGCGAAGATATGTTTTAGTCAGTAATGCTAGGGTATCTGCATACACACGCTAATGCCATTTCACACCACATGTCACTCCAATCCTCTAATCCACGGCAGGCGCAGGAGGCTGTGGAGTGCCCGGTTGCTCTGCACTTGCAGCCTGCCCGACCCGCGCCGGCTCACGCTTCTTCTGCGCAAAAGGATTGTTGCCGCCCATGAGCATGCTGCTCATCATGTCGAACATGGGATTGCTCTGGCTTGGGATCTTGATGCCAAAGTACATTTCGCCAATCTGGAGCAAAGGTTCCTCCCAGCTCGGGACCTCCTTGAGATGGGCAGCGTAATGCTGTTTGAGCTGCTTGAAGAGGTCCGAGCTGCCTCGCTGGATGGCTAGCAAAAGCAGCCCGAGGAAGTTGAGGAGCGGCAAGGAGGGGTAGATTCGGATATCAGAGCTCGGGCTTGAGATTGACTGCACGCCCAGTCCTGGATGTGAGGTGCTCAGCCGCGACGTGAAGAGCAAGAGCGCCTTGTTCGCTGCCCTCGTATTGCCGATGAGCAAGTATGGGAAGACTGCTCGCGCCGCGTAGTGACTCGCCGTGCTAGGCTCGTCCTCGCTGTACCACGTGTACTCCATGTCCGCGAAAATCTGCGCGCTGTCGCTCGTGCCCAGCGTCAAGTGTCTCTCTGCATCATAGACTTCGCCCTCGTCTGCGTAGAGCGTGCCAATGACATGGTGCAGCTCTGGATCTCCGGCGGGGAAGTCGCCATTCTTGCTCGACCATTCCACGATTCCCGTCACAAACTTCTTCTTGCTCGGCTCGTTTGGTGGAAAGGCTCGTAGAAGAGATAGTAGGCGAGCTTTGTTCGCAGTGTCGGGCTTGAGTTCGGCTTTTTGGTAGACCTCGATCAGGTAAATGCTGAGATCTGCACCAGATCCCCCTTGGCCCGCTTTCAGCAGCATGAGAGCACCATTATGTAAGATGTCGATCGCTGCCGGAGGATCGGACTTGACATAGCGGTTGGCGATGGTTCGGAGTTGCTGGTGGGCTTCGTAGAAGTCGCCCTCTTCGATTCTGGATGCGTGTTAGTTGGTCACCTCGTGGAAGAGCCGAACGGAGGACAACATACTTGACCTTCTGGCGTGCCAGCACCTTCTGGATCTTGGCCGACATGTTCACAGAGAGATTATACCGGTTGTGGTGTTGCGAGCGAAGTTGTAGGCAGTGTGACGATACAACAGGCTGCGAAACAAGCTCTTGAAAGGTCGAGCCATGTGGCCAGCAGCGTCATACTGAGCCGTGGCTGACTGGAAACTCCACTGTGGACAACGCAGCATACCCACACATTCCAGGAACACTCTTCCAGTGCTAGCACGCACACACTTCATGCTCGACAGATGTGGCCACATGGTTGCATTAAATGGCATACGAACAGCAGTCGTTCAAGTGTTGACCCGAGTTTCTCTCCCAAGCTCTCTCGTTAAGGTAATGACCGACTTCGGAATGGTATCCCGATAACATGCTTCTTCCCAATCACATTCTTCGCCCTGTACGTTCCCCAAAGCGCTTGTTGCCCTAAGAGGACTTGTTCTATTGACAGCTGACAAGTTGGACCCTAATAAGAAGTCAGTCAGGAGCTCCAAGACAGCATGTCGTGCTGAGATGGTGGTCACTCCCTTGTCGGATCGCAAACCCACACGTTCACATTGCTAAGCCCAAAACCGCTGTTAACAGAATAAGTTGGTAGCTCTAAGCAGACAGGTGCTGCTCTCTGGCCTACATTGCTGGCCCACCGGTAGAGTATACCGACTTGACTTGGCTGCAACCCAGGACAATGAGCAACGCTGCCTGATTTCGAGCTCCAAAATGTGCTGTTGAAAGCGACTTTGAGGCCAGCAGTATGAGCGTGTAGTAGAATCAAATCTCGAAACGGAGCACCTAGATAGGTAGTATCAGCGCAGTCACCTTAGTCAGTGTCATGCACATCCATTCCGATGGCACGCATGGCGTTCAGGATAGTTTCCATGTCGCGACCACAGTCCTGGTAGATGGCTCCAAAGACAGCTTCCATCCCGGTAGCTAAGGTTTTATAGCTCGCGGGCCCGGTATGTCCTGGATGCAGGCGCAAGTGAAGTCCAAGCCCGATCTGACGTGCGGTCGCGGCCAGGCGCACGTTGCTGGCCAATCTCTGCCAGCTTCGGTCGAAGTCACCTGTCGGTAGAGGTCAGAATACAAGTCTCCGAATGTCCCGACCAAGGGAAACTTCTGTACCTTTGGGCTTTCCGGTGGGATGCCACAGCGAAGCGATGGCAGCTCTGAGAACGGCATCGCCCACCACAGCGAGGCGGGTGTTGGATCCGGCAATTGCAAGTCCTGTCGCGTCCATAGCCTCGCGGACCAGACTGAGGTCTTCGACTTCGTAACCGAACTGTATAGCGATGAATGTTTGAGCTCTCTGAGTGGCCATTGCGGATGATAGAGATATTGGTGGCGGTGAGAGGAGGAGCAGACGGAGGAATGAATGAACGAGATGAACGAGGTAGGGTTGAGCGACTTTCGAACCAGGTTTGCTAGGAGGTACCTCCTACAGGGGGCCACAGAATATTGATGATGATGAGAGGACTCCAACGGACAGAATGTGGCCTTGGTCAGATGTCGTGGTTTGTGCGTCTCCTGGTGTGATGAATGCCTCGCTCGTTGTGAGACTCGCTGCCAAAGTGTCTTCGGCCTTCCCGTGGCCTTCGGTATGTCCCTAACTACCAGCATGCGTTTCCAAAGGGAGCTGTCAATTCGGGACCTGGCTCAAGTAAGCCCGTTCGCCAGCTGACTCCGTGATGGCTGCCCGCTGCCGTCGACCTTTGGTGTTCGCCCGTTTGTCCATCGTTTACAGCCAGGTCTTATACCTCCGGAACACAACGCTGGCGGGCACAACAATGGTGTCAATGCGATACACACATTGGCAGCACAACCGCAGAGTATCAATTGTAGATCATACGGCATGCCGACTTCCACTTGACTTCAGCCAGCTGTTTTCCGGAGTCAGAATCCAGACCACGCTCTCCTGGTTGCCCAGCCGCCCGCGACGGAGATTTTGTGACTGAGGCGCATCACTGCCGGTCGCAGGGTTCTCGCGGCACGGCATTTCCATAGCGCATGCGCATGAGCAGACGGCGATGATACACCATCTCGGCTGTCTCCAGAGAGACGGGAACACAGACGGTGTTCCAGAAAATCGAATAGAGTTCCCGCGCCGATGGATTTGAAAGACGCGGAGAAGTGGAGCAGCCATCGCGTGCTTGTCTTTGTTGTGCACAGCTCGTTCGTGCAGCTCGACGTCCTTGTGTGCTGGACGACTGCTGAGCTGACAACATGCAGGAAACTACTTCTTCACCATCTCTCCTTCGTCAACATTGTCTACACTGAACGTTTTCACAAACGGCGCCCCAGAATAACAATGCCATGATGACATTTGAAACGAAACGCACGAGCACGGTTTTGGTGGTTGTTGTTATGGCAACCATGGCGTCGATCTCTTGTCGCTCTGCATGCGACCTTTTTGTAGGCCATGTCACTACTTGCATCGCCGCACTGCCCCTTATCTGAGACCTCCGTGAATCTCCAGAGAGGCGGCAGCGTGCTCTTCTTCTTCGAAGCATTACTACCTATCCGTCCTGCAAAAGTGGCAATACACATAGCTCCGACACGGTAGCACATAAGCCCGGCGGCACGCGCTCGCACGATGGCCGACGAATACCAGGTGCTCGAGGAGCTGGGCAGTACGTCGGGCGTACAGACATGGTTCAATGGGGCATACACTGATGAACACTTGCAGGCGGATCGTTCGGCACGGTCTACCGCGCTCTACACAAGCCCACCGGCGAATATGTTGCCATCAAACACATCGACCTCGAAGGCAGCGACGACGACATCCGCGAGATCCAGCTCGAGATATCGCTTCTGGCCACCTGCAGCTCCGAATACGTCACGCGTTATCGAACGTCGTTTGTCAAGGGCGTCAAGCTCTGGATCGTCATGGAGTTCCTAGGTGGTGGCTCGTGTCTGGATCTGCTCAAGCCATGTCCAAAAGGCATGGAAGAAAAGTACGTTTGCATCATCATGCGCGAGTTGCTCAGAGGCTTGGACTACTTGCACACCACGGGCAAGATACATCGAGACATCAAGGCGGCCAACATTTTGTTGTCAGACTCTGGACAGGTCAAGATCGCGGATTTCGGCGTGGCGGCACAGCTCACGAACATCAAGTCGCAACGACTGACTTTCGTGGGCACGCCCTTCTGGATGGCGCCAGAGGTTATCCAAGAGGCGGGCTACGACTTTCGAGCAGACATCTGGAGCTTGGGCATCACTGCCATGGAGATGGCCTTGGGCGAGCCGCCGCGGAGCGACGTCCATCCCATGAAGGTGCTCTTTCTGATTCCAAAAGAGAAGCCACCACGGCTTGAGGGAAGCAGATTCAGCCGGGAGTTCAAGGAGTTTGTTTCACTGTGCCTTAACAAAGACCCCGAGAAGAGGCCGAGTGCGAAGTCGTTGCTGAAGCACGCTTGGATCAAACGAGCAGGCAGGACCGAGATGCTGCAAGATCTGGTGTGGAGGGCCAAGGACTATGAGCAGAATGGGGCTGCACGCGAAAAGGACGTCCGCTACTACGAAGAGACACTGAAGTCCATGAGCCACAACGCGAATGACGACGAATGGGTGTTCGACACAATCAAGCCAGTCGCGAGCTTACGGCCCAAGCCGCTGGCGACTCCTACCATGAAGCGCCGCAAGCTGGAGCGAATACCTTCAGGCGATGCCTCTGATGTCGAGAACGCCACGTCTGCCATGGAGCATATGAGCTTGAGCGCAGCACCTTTGTCGGGCTCGATTCGATCACCTTCCAAAGACGCCAGCACGATTCGAACGCCAAAGGTCAGGGGCCCAAATAACCAGAGGATCGTGAGCAGCGCGCAGCGCAAAGTCTCAGGTGGAACTACCCGCAAGGCGTCTGGTGCTACACCAACTGCTCGCAGAGTTGTTAGTCGCAACGTATCGGGCGCCACGCCGACGTCAAGGAGAGTGAGTGCACAACAGCCGCCGAAGCAACCACTCGGTCCAGATATGTCGTTCGGCAACGGCACGTCGACTGTACGACAATTCAAGCGTGTCAGCTCCGGGAACAGGCCTTCGACGCCGCCAGCGCAGACGAGCTCGCCACAGGACAGTGTGTTTGACAGTGACTCGGAAAACAGGCCTCCTATGGTTGAGCCTGTGGCTGCCGCGCCGGTTGCAGCGACGAAAGAGGCAGTACTTGGAAGAAGAGCGTTTGCGAAATGCTTGGATCCAGCGTTCCAAGAGACGTATGCTGCCACTGCCGACCGAACCAAGCGAGACGCACTGAGCAGTGTTGCCGAAGCCTGGTCCAGGCTTGATGAGCTTGATCCGGACGGCGAGCTTCTGCTCATGAAGAGCATTTTGGATCGGATTCAAGCAGACCCAAAGCTGGCGAGTGCACTGATGCCGCAGCGTGTAGCACAGGCACAGCTGGCATCCCTCCGTCTGTCGCCATCGAAGAAAAGCATGCAGGTGACAGAAGCAGAAATACCTGGGCTTGATATGACACCTCAGTCATCGCCCTCGAAAGCATTGCACCCAATGGACGCACTGTCAAGCTCGCAGCGGTCGCCGACGAAGCGAGAAAACGCGAGCCCGAGCAAGCTTATCCTTAACCCGCAAAACCCACATCTCAAGAAAATGAGGTCCAGCCAACAGCTGCAGGCGGACCGGGAGAAGGCGGCTATGGATGAAAAGGCCAGACTGGAGGAGAAGATGCCTGGTGCAAAGGTCGAGCCGGGCATGGAGCATGTCAGCATGCTCTCTGATGTGCTTTACGGCAGATGGACTGATGGCCTCAAATCGCGCTGGCCACTGGCGTAGCATGTGCGGTGAGTGGGCGATGGTCAATGCAGTCATGTCGTCGACGAGACATGTGCGTGTATGCGTGTGTATCAGTAAGGAACGGCATCACTGCGTGGGGAATGAAACGTCGTCTTGGAACGACTTGTATAATGTATTTTGTGTTCTGGCGTGCGTGCATGCATGCGTCTTGCTGAGGAAGATCAGCTGGACTGCTCATTCTGATTGGCATTTTCCGGGCTTGGATTCGACATAGTCGTTGGCGTGAAGAGGTGGGGAAGATAAGTTGGACACCACGAAAAGCTGTACATAGACAAGAGAATGGAATGCGAAGTGACGGATGCCATGTCTGCTTGTCCGCTTCCATTGAGAAGTGACTCGCTCTTGGCTTGAGTCAAGATTGTTCGCTCAATCAGGTAGAGCTGAGAGTCCTTTGATTTTTGTCGTGCACTCGAATCTACATACATAAGAGACTAGCCGCTCACTTTCTTTCGACAGGTCGACCAGGATCCCGTTAATCTGCCGTGAGGCTACTGCGCCAACTCCTTGCTGACAACTACAGTTCCTGGGGGTATTATACAAATTCAAGAGGTTCATCATGTGCATGCGTTTTCTCACAGATCGCAGATTCCATCAACAGCGGTGTGCGGTTTTTTGACATTTCCCGTCGCTCGCGGAATCTACTCGGCGCCTGCTGCGGCTTGGTGGGCGGCGTTCGCTTCGTCGTTGTTCTTAGGCTTTTGGAGAAGTTCAAAGTTGCCTGTGAGGGCAGTCAGTGGGGGTTTCATACTTCTCGCAGTGGGTGATGCTTACGCTGGAGGAGGTTCAATGATGTGCGTCGTCCTTGCTCGGTCTCGTATGTGTTCATGCGTGCCTCTGCCTCGACGAAGATTTGGCTTCTGATACGAGATGCGCTCGTCAGCATGCGAAGCTTTTTGGTGTCCTGAGACTCTCGAATGCGCTGCGACGTAGCTGTTCCTCGGTCTGCTTCACACTCAACGCATTCTCGATCGCGGCGCAATGTGTCACTTCGCAAGACCACCGATTGGGACGACACCAGCCACATCGCAGCGCACAGCTTGGAAAAATCGCAACTTACCCTTTGGGCAAGCTCAACAACAGGTCCCGCTGTGGACCATCCTGAAAGCTCGCGACTTTGAACCAGCTCACGCCGCGCTGGCCGTTCTCGTCCTTTGGCCCCTCGCTCACGCCAATCGCGTACTTGACAATGTCGCGTCCGGTTGATGTAGGAACGAGCTCTGGCGCGTCTGCCAAACGGCCGATCAGCTGCATCTTGGCCAGAGGTCGGGCTGGCGTCGTGGAGAATGCGCGCGCGGCGCGAGGGATCTGGAAGCGGAGGGACTGCATGGCGGGTGTTCTGGTGAGTGTGGTGGGTGAGAGATTGTTGTGCGACGGTGATGAGATGGAGGTCTTGCTGCAGGTCTATGGACGGACTTTAGTCTTGGACGACCGGACAGGGGTGAAACGCGTTTCAAACTCTATCTGGACGAGCCTTCTTCCCCTCTCGAAATCTCGCTCCTTCCGTCCCACAATCATCACGATACATACCACTTCATCGACGGGTTGTTCGCATTGGCAGATGATCCGCCTCGCAATGGAAATGGAAGTCCACATGAGCCGATAAGAGAGATGTCAGAAGTGAATGGAGACGAAACTGGCCACTTGTGCAACGCTGTACTATGCTATACGCTTCACGCTATCAAAGACTCTAGTCCACGCGGCGAACCTCGCCGTTGGACTCACCACTCCAGGTGTAGCCACAAGCTCCGTTGCCGACGGTGTATCCGTCTTTGCCGTTTCCGTCAGCAAGCGGAGAGGACATGATGAAGTTGGGGTGCAAGTCCTGGGTCTTGCATGTGCCCGAGGTCGAATGCGCAAGCAAGAAGCAGTTGCGGAATGCCTGGCGGAAGATGAACGTCTCGCACGTCTCCATCTTCTGGCAGGCATTGCAGCACTCGGTCGCCGTGGAGGCGCCGTCCTGGATCTTCATGAAGTCTGATGACACGCCCGGGCCGTTGTTGGCCACATTCACAGCGTAGTAGTTTTCGCCGCCGCTCTTGAACGTTGGGCCAAACGTGTTCTGCGGGTTACAGGCGTTGTAGACTGTGGGCCCAGGCGCGACGCTGGTGGTGGTCGAAACGGCACGTGCGAACTGAGTGTTGATGATGGTCGTTGTGGTTTGCACGGAGCTGGTGGAAGTCTCGGTGATGGTTTCCGATGCAACATCTGGGATGACGGTGCTCTCGATGGTCTGAGTTGTGGTTGTGGTGATAGTCCTGGACCAGTAGCGTCTGGTCAGGGTCTTGGCCTTGATCGTGGTGTATGAGGTGAAGGTGTTGGTGTTTGGCATGGTTTGCGTGCCTGGTGGAGACGTTAGAAACGCTGACTCTTTGATGGCCTAGTGGACTACTCACAGACGACATTGTTCGCACGGCTTTGGGCGAGCACACCCTGAGGACCATTCAAGACGGCACGCTTCGCTGGGCTGTGAGGATGCTGGACCTCTCGGCGAGCACGGGATCCTCGGTTCAACGTATCCTGGATGTTCAAGAAGCCGGGGTTTGTTGGCACAACGGTCGTCGAAGTGGAAGTCTCAGTCAAGGTGTCCGTCGTTGTCGAGATGAAGCTAGTGGTGAAGCGCGACGTGGAGACCTCAAACAGAGTGCTCGTCACATAATAAGTGTCTGTGTCGGTTGTATCGGTCACGGTGTTTGTCTGGGTGGCAGTAGCTTCCTTGGTGGAGACCAGCCCCAGATAAGTGGTGACTGTCTTCTGAACGAGCAGGATCTGTGTTGGACGCTTCGATGGTGTAGAAGTCACTGTCGTCGTGGGAACTCGTGCCAGCGACTTGGTTCCCAGAGTGGTGCGGCAGGAGACGGCCTGGGCGGCAGCATCGGCCACGAGCAGCGGGAGCAGCGCTGCGAGTTGGAGTATGGACTTCATGATGGAAAGAGGAGCAGAGCGGGACGGCTTCAAGGATTGGCAATGAACGGAAGCGAGCTGCTGAGAAGAACGATGTTCCAAGCAAGTGGGCATCAGGCTTGTGTCGATATATACATCACATTCGCCAAAGTCATGAACCAGCCTTCGGACACTGGTTCGAGCATCTTGCTTCACCCGTGGCTTATGGCGTCGTACGGCGCTCGCGAACACCAAGCAGTCGAGAGGGGTCTGGGAGTAGTCCAGACCGGAGTCGTATGAGGAAAGTCCACGAGAGTCTCGGTCACAGCGTGCAGTCGCTGCCGAGTCGAATGTGGAAATGATCACAGCGGAAAGCCGGAAACGTGATCGCTGTGCAGACACGCCCGTCCAAATCTGACTAGCCATCTGTGCAGGCGAGACTCTAAGGGCAGACCGAGCTTGGCAAACAATCATGATTGGCCAAGGGGCTTTTCCGCGCATGCTTAGCGCTGCGCGACCACTTCTCTATTCGAACTCTAGAACTGCAAGCCATGAAAGCAATTTGCCAACTCATGGCGTCTCCTAGACATCTTGATGCTCTCCTTATTGAAGTTATAGCATGGACACACTCGGCACAGCTGTCTGGAACGATGCTGCAGCAACGCCTTCCGACATTGTCGGCACCGACGAACTCACAGCCACAAGTCATGCAGACCACAGCCAGTTCAACGTGTAGCTCGGCTAGTGGTTCCACGAACAAGTCTTCTGGCGACCACCTTGTAACGCACAGAGGTATGGCAGTCTCTGGAGTCTCTGGAAGGGCTCCGTGAGTGGACTCCATCATCGGTGCAGCAACTCGCTTCTGACCTTAGAACAGACGTAAAGGCTTCCGGCCAGAACGACCCAAAACGCACGTGCCTGTTTGGAGCGTGGTCTGATCTATATCCCCGTTGCACGGACACTCTTCAGGGAATGCCCTAGAACGTGAGGCTTGACGCTAGAGCTGTCGGCCACGCGAGCGCACGTTCCAACAATATGTTTTGCGTCTACTGCACGGAACCTCCGATGCGTTCAGCGCTTCAGGTCTAGCCTGGACTCTTGATTCCTGGAACGGGCACAGTTGCAATCTCAAGCACCGCTGACTCCGTACGCCACATGGGCCATGATCTCTCGTTGGAACATGTCGAAGCGAGAGGCGTCAGGCCACATGGCTGGACCTTCACGGTACAGACTCTGGCCGAGAACAACGCTGAGACGCAGGCGCTCGATAGCTGACTTGAGAAAGCTACACCGACACAAAGTAATGGCGGCTATATCCTGCAGATATTCTCTCTGTGCTGCATTCAACATTGTCAATTCTTCTCCAATCACTTCCCGGCCACCACTCATACCTTGCTTGCTAGCTGTGCCTTTACTACTTCTGCCAGCAACACGCATTGTTGGGTCATCAATCCAACCGAAGCGGCACCTGCCAACATGCTGTCACCTTGTGGCCTAGCGTCGCTCACTTGTGCAGCTCTCCTCCTCTGCAGTCCGACATTTGCAGCTCCAACATTCGAAACCAAGATCAAACACAATGTCTTGCCTCGCCAGGCAACGACCAGCACGCCGGATGCTCCCATAGCGCTGCTCGAACCTGTGATTCCGCCAACCGTGAACGAGGACTCTTTGTCGATCCTTCGACTGAACAAGAACATCACGCTAGCATGGGCAGGCTCGAACAGCAACGACACCACGAGTGGCGGCAAATTCAAGCGTGACGGCGATGCTGTCCTTTCCGAAGCTCAATTCGTCTTTCGCTACCCGACGATTCCTCTTGACCATTCAAACTTTGTTTCTGGCCTTGTCTGCTCAAATGGCAGATTGACCGGAAAGTTGACCGACAAGGCTTACGCTTATGCAAAGCAGCGCTGGACTGGAGCCGGCAAGATGGTATTCGTCACAGCGGTCGATGGCTGCGGCGCTGATGCTACCAACGACTACTTTCTCGCCAATTCTGTCACCTTCTCGGACACCAAGAAGACATTCACGGCTTTAGGCGGAGAGTCCGAATACAAGCAGATTGCAACGCACTTTAAGCTTCAATGGGGAGACGTTGGAGTCCTGCCCATCAAGCGCGCAATCAACAAACGAGAGGTGAGTCGATTCGATGAAGACTCTCGGCAATGGTAAACATGTGATCGTGCTAACAGTGGTTCCTCTTGGCAGCTCTTTGTACCACATCCCCTAGGCAAGCGCGCCAGCGTAGATTTCAGCTTCGAATTCAGCCAGTATCTCGACAGATATCTTGGCATAGACAGCGACGCACCCTGGGCCAACGCCGTTCAGGTCGCCAAGTTCGGCAAAGAGGGCGGCAAGGAAGACAAGGCCTGGAAAAAGGGCGAAGCGAAGAAGAAGACTCCCGAGGCGAAGAAGGTTGAAGACCACAAAAAGGCCAAAGTCTCGGGCGGCTTCGACTATGGCCTCAAACTTTACTGCGTCGAGTGTGGTTTCGGAGGAGGCGCCACGATCTATGGCGTCTTGGAGGCTGACCTGAGCTTATTCTCCGGCATTGATGTGACCAAGGCCGAAATCGGAATGAACATGCATTTGCAGGCGGGAATCAATGTCGGCATTGAGGCATATGTCCTCTATGGAAAGAAGGTCACCAAGCAGCTCGCTCGCGTGGATCTCTCGAAATGGAAAATCCCGGGACTGGCAGCCATTGGACCCTTCGTCAGTTTGAGCATCGAGCCGGGTGCGGAAATCAAAGCAAGCGGCACACTCCTCATGGGAGCCAATGCCGTATGGGATGCCATCGAGGTCAAGCTGGATCTGATCAACTCTGATAACAGCTACAGTCGAGGCTGGACTCCACGATTTGCTCCTCGGTTCGAGGTTGGAGGAGAGCTCAAGGTAGAGGCTTATTTGGGACTCCCTATTAAACTAGGCTTGGGTGTCCAAATTCTCGATGGGTTGTGGGAGGCCGACGCAGCGATCGTTGACACACCCAAAATTGTCGGAGAAGCCAAGTTCGCATTGTCGGCTTCCTTTAATGACGCTGGAAAAATCGTCGGCGACTTCAACGGCGGGTGCTACGGGGTTGCTTACAACATTCACTTCGAGAACACCCTGCAGGCCGTGTTCCAGATCAAGTACGTTGCAGAGAAGGCTTTTGATATCATCAAGCCTTTCGAGAGTGAGCCGTTCGTCGAGGGTTGTTACGCGTTCGGAAATCCTGGTGTTGATGATGGTCTGCCGGATTACAATCCCAAGGGTCTGGGGAGCGGAACAGGTCTCGGCGGCAACGGCCTGAACTCTGGGGGCACTGGTCTTGGAGGTGGCCCAAACAAAGGCTTGACGAACCCTTCCCCAACAACGACTTCCGCGACTCCGGGTGCCACTGGAACTCCCACCACGCCCAAACCGAACTGCACGCCAAATTTGTTCCAAATCAATCCAAAGAAGCCATCAGGCATCACCTGTGCAAAGTTTGTCGGTCCCTCGCAGGTACAGCAGGGAAACAAGCCCAAGTTGGCAAAAGAGTTTGACATTGGCAGCCCCGACCAGTGCAACTACAACTGTTTGATCACGAAAGACTGCGTGAGCGCTAGTTTCACGGACAAGAAGAAATGCACACTCTACAAACTGCCTGTGAGGGAAATTGCTACAAAGACAGAGAAGGGCGGGCCCGAATGGCAGTTTTGGGACAAAGATTGCTTCTCGTTCACGACGTGTTGAGCGTATAGCTAGATGGCATTTTAACGAATTATGTTCAACTTCACACGCCAGGTTTGATCACCTCTCACTATGTTCGTTCATTGTGAACTGGCACTCAAACAGGACATGATAGATACTACTGTCGTCCAAAGATTTATGTGATCCACAATCTCGTGGATGCTGCCGTCTTGAGACTGTCCCATGACTTTCTTTAGGTAACCCTAACGGCATCCGCATAGTTCATCACTCCAGTGAGCAGGACTTGTGCCTCAGGCCGAAAACAGAGACAGAGATTGCTGACCTCGGTCCACGAAACTCTTGCTTGTGATGATACACCGGTGCATCAACGTACACAGAATTTCGCAAGGCCAATCCAGACGAGAGAATAACATCTGCTTGCTGTGCGCTTTCCTCGAACTGTACGCTTTCGACTCCGAACACTGCGAGTCTACGCGAGACAGCCAGTCATCTTAGCAATTCCAAGGCCACGAAGATGCATCACACCTTAAGCGACAGCAACGCCACGCAAGTCACACTTCCCGCCTGCTACAGCGGACCGCCTCACCACAACAACTGCTGAGAGTTCGATATTACGACTCCGCCCTGCCGAGACAGTGATGCTGACTGCATTGGCTCGCTGCCAAGCAAGCTATAGCCTGTGCCGGGCAACCGAAGGTGCTGTCCAGCGCTTGGAAATTATGGTCATGAGGTCGGCGAGAACATGGCCATGTTTGTTGTGATGGCTTGTTCCTGTGCTGACGCTGCTGACGGCTATCGATTGGCGGCCATGGCAGCAGCATCCAAGAGTCGGCAACCCGCTTCGGGCGAGTTGAATGCAGCCATGCTCCCGATCTCATGCTGACAAGAACTCCGTAGAGCTTCCAAGGCGATGCCTTGCTCGATCAGCAGCAGCAGCAACACAGAGCTCAGTGCAAGCTCATCCCAGGTCTCGGCGGACCACGACAGATCTGCTGGTCCTTGCGCTTGCTGAGACCTTCTACATCAGAGGATTTTCTCCGAAAACGCCCGTTCATCATGCACGAGTTTCATGCAATCACTATCTGATTTGCAGTGGCGTATCTTACGCTCGTTATTGACTACAGATGGATTACACGAAGTCGGCGGCGTCCACAAGCGGCAGCCTTACTGTCGCCAGAACCAGCTGGACCCGACGTGCAGCTCGAGACTTGGCCGCAGCCATATCTTGGCCACGCTACGCAGAAGCAACGCGAGGCTGTCTGTCCAAGCGACGTGCTCACTGTATCAACAGGTAATGCACTCACTCATGGTGCTCTCCCGAATGAATAGCCGGCGGAGAACGATATGAAAAGAGCTAGGGTGATGCATCGAGCATTTCGCACCAACGTGCGGCCAATCCGAAGGCTACGACATCCTGGAAATGCATAACGAACTGAGCATCGCAGGAGAGCAAAAGGTCCGCCTGCTGAGACAATCAATTGCGGCATCGCGGCCGTCTCCGTGACTCTTGCATTCATCGGCTCATGTGGTTGACAATCCTCGCAGCAACACATGCTCGACCTCACACCGGAGAGAGCTGACAACGAATGACGTTCGTGAAATACTGAAGCTCAAGTTTCAACAAGCCAATGATAAGCTTTGCCGTCGAGCTGTAAGATAAGCACAAGCAAAGCGCGCCCCATGTGGCTTGAAACGCCACAAAGTCATGGCTGCATAGCGGCGTCTTGACCGTTGACCATATTGAGATCGACCCTGGTCGTCATTTAGGTTTCTGCATCCGAGCGTCTTGTTGTGGGCCCCCTGCCATCATATCCACTTCTGGAAATCGAAACACATCGAGACCCACTGCAAAGGATCACTCGCATGCAACGAAGCGACTCTGCAGCAGGAGTTTAAGCATGATACTGAGCATGCACCGGGATCATACTGGACCTGAACTCAAGAGGGCCGCCGCCGCCGTTGGCACTTTGTCAGCATCGCCGTTGCAGTCATCGTCAACAATGCGAGGCACCGATCAGAGCTCGAATGTCACCCGGTGTGCCTTTATGTAGCCACATGGTGGTGAACGATGTTACGGGCCCAATTAGTGAAGGTTCAATGCGTTGCCAAGATGAATCCGCAGCTTCTTCTATAGGCCTGAATCGCCTCGCCAACTCTACACCGCTCTCCCGCCGGACGGCTCGGGCTCAGTTGAGTTGGCATCAAGCAAGAGGCAGCCGTGCCGACCGACAGACGGCACGGCGAAGAGTGACATCCCTCGAAGTTTCGTCCATCAAAATCTCACCACTCAGCGTAACGTCACGTTTGACAGTGCGTCTGCTACTGGCATCCGGTGTTGGATCGACAACGCATGCGTCGCGCGAGAGTCTTCGAGGAGGCATTTTGTGCAGCCCAGCAGTCTGGATCCTACCGGTCCAGGGATGTGCCTGCAATGGCCTAGCTCTCGTAGCAATGTTTTCGTTCTATCGCTTTACGCAGGAAGTCACCGAAAAGATGTCCATTATCAAGATTGGGATGAGCCGAGTTCGCTATGCGAAGACAGTTGCCACATGGTCGGGCTCATTCCTGAGGATGCCATGAGGACGCCACACTGCGAGGGCTCGCATCAGCGCGGTGGTCGTTTCGGTTTAGGGCCGACAAAAGTTACTATAATAGGTCGGTCCGCTTGAGTTCTATAAGGAGCACATTGACGCTACATCCTCCAAACATCCTTCGATGCTAAGCGTATAAGATTGGAAAGCCTGTGACACAGGCGCTGTCCACCTGGCCGCTGACTTCTCTTTTCGCATTCTTCTTGTGTAATCTAGCTCTGGTTACCTGCAGGCAAAATGGCCCCGCTGAGGCCATTAGCACTCGCGACCTTACTAGTCAGCAGTCTGGCAGCACCCTCACCGCAGCCACAGGCGGAAATCAACATCGCCAAAACGAATACTTCTAGTAACACTCCCACAAGCAGCAACGAGGCTTTCGTCGATAACGCCGCCGGAGCAACGTCTACACTTGGTGGACCAAGCGCCGCAGAGTATAAATATCCAGGGTGGATACCCATCGGACAAGGACTAAGGCCAAAGCTGTCGCAAGAACGAACGAATGGACGGAGCAAGCTTGGCACGTTTGAAGCACCACATCTGCCACAATTTCTGAAAGGCGGGCCAATCTCTTCGGGGTTTCCATGGGGCGGACGGACGTGCAAGAACACTGACTACTACCATGACACGCCCAACACTGGAGTGACTAAGCACTACGACTTCACGGTCAGTCGCATGACCATCGCCCCCGATGGCGTCGAGAAAGAGGGCCTGGTTGTGAATGGACAGTATCCCGGACCGACGATAGAAGCCAACTGGGGTATGTTCACAACGAGAAAGCCTACATATTTGAGCTTTTTGCTGACACAGGAACAACAGGTGATTGGATTGAGGTGACTGTGCACAACGCACTTGACGAGGGCACCGCTCTTCACTGGCATGGCTTGCTCCAGAACGAGACTCCTTGGTTTGATGGTGTGCCTGGCGTCACGCAATGCCCCATCGCTCCAGGCGCGAGCTTCACGTATCGATTCCGAGCTGATCTGTACGGCACTACTTGGTGGCACAGGTATGTCCAACACAAGCGCATATCATGGTGGAGTTCTTGCTGACTTGTACTCTCCATCACTAGCCACTACTCTGCACAAATGATTGGGGGTGCTTTTGGGCCTATGATCATCTACGGACCTCACGATAACCAGCGCTACGACGAGGATCTTGGACCGATCTTACTCAACGACTGGTATCACAAGGATTACTTCACAATTGTCGAACAAGTCATGGCCCCTGCGGCTGAGAAGCAGCCCCCACCACTCTCGAACAACAACTTGATCAACGGCAAGATGAACTATCCGTGTGCTAACGTTACGGCTGGGTTCAAGTGCACTCCGAACGCCGGTGTCAGTAAATTCAACTTCGTTCGAGGAAAGACGTATCGGCTGCGCCTGATCAATGCTGGTGGCGAAGGCATGCAGAAGTTCAGCATCGATGGCCACAAGATGACTGTGTTCGCGAACGACTTTGTGCCAATCGTGCCTTACGAGACCGATGTTGTCACTCTTGGCGTTGGTCAACGCGCCGATGTCGTCGTCAAAGCCACAGGCAAGCCCACGGACGCAGTGTGGATGCGTGCTACACTTGGTCCTACCTTTTCCGAAGGAGGCTGCTCGCTGATAGATGGCATCTCGCCCACTGCCGTGGCTGCAATCTACTACGAAAAGAGCGACCGCAATGCTGTGCCCATCACCAAGACCAGTGTGTCTATGGACAAGATCAAGGCGTGCCACAACGACCCACTTACTCAGACAATTCCCTACTATCCGATTCCAATCAAGAGACCAACGACAGTACAGAACATCGACATTACCTTCCAGAGCAACGGTACACACAACCTTTTCTATATGAACAACAGCACTTTCCGTGCCAATTACAACGATCCTGTGCTGCTCGATGCCAAGCTTGGCAACAACGACTACCCAGCCGAATACAACGTGTTCGACTTTGGCTCGAGCAAAGCCATCCGCTTGGTTCTTTACAATCATGCGCTGGCCGGGAGCCATCCCATGCATCTCCACGGCCACAATGCATTCATTCTCGCCGAAGGCTTCGGGAAATGGGACGGCGCGATCACCAACGCCCGCAACCCCCAGCGACGAGACGTCCATATTCTACAAAACGCTGCCAGTGCCACGCAGCCGTCGTACCTGGTCTTGCAGTTCGACGCCGATAACCCCGGAGTGTGGCCGTTCCACTGTCACATAGCACACCACGTCAGCGGTGGACTGTACATTAATATCCTGGAACGACCCAAAGATATCAAGAAGGACATGGACATTCCCGGCATCATGGCGCAGACCTGTAGAGATTGGTCGGCGTATACTGGACGTGATGTCGTCGAGCAGATCGATTCGGGCTTGAAAGTGAGGGGTGCTACTTCTTAATGAAGCTTTATTTAATCATCATCTTGTTAATATGATACCCATAGAGAGAGTGTCAGAGGTCATTGACAAGTATCTTTTGTGCAGCGGATGCGCTTATGACCTACTGAGGTAAGCTTCAGTGGCACTCATACGTAGTTAAGGATGTTGATGATGTGTTGAGTGTTTAAACCAACGCTACAAAGTGCCAGGAGTTTTCAGTGCTGTGGTGTAACAATCGATACACCATAAGATGCATGCTGAACAGCGAGTGTAGACAGCACATCTACTGGTTTCACTTTAAGCATAACGTCGAAACGTGGTTCCGCTGCTTGCTTACCTCCCTCTTGCAGACCCTGCTTTGCAGTGACTCAACGACAGCACTCTGCAGCAGCAGGCAACGAGTGACCACGCTAACCAACGAATCGGACATCAGCCTTCGCTGCACTTGACGATCGAATCCGACATCAGGCATCAAAGGCTTAGAAGAGCGAATGAGCTACGTGACATCTGCGATACCCATTAGAGGATTTCTATAGACGCAGAATCGTCGCATTGCGTCGTCTCATTGGCCGCCATCAGCACGTGATAGTTCGAGTGAGTGAACCTTGCAGCCACTGATTAGGCGGATTCCGGCCTAGCGCTGAGTCGTTCTTGATAACTCTACCCACCTGGTAGGTAATGTTTTGAAGAACGATTCCGTGCGCTTATTGGTCATTGAATTACTGAGTTTTGAACCACGTTAATAGCGTATAGTCAGTGCTTAGACGCGTAGTAATAAGACGCGTTCTTGTTCTAAACATTATCCTCCTAGTATATATTGCTATTTAGTCGTAATTAACCTAGTAATACCGTTAGCAATAATTAATATACGATAACCGCAAGATAATAATAGGTATCTATCTACTAATTAGTAGTACTCTACGCCTCCGTCGCTACTAATACTATAACTAGGGGTATAGAATAATAACTTCGGTAGAACCTATTAGTAGAATAGCGGAAGTAAAAGCTAATATAACGTATTTAACTCGTCGCCGCTATTCTAGCCGCCTCCGTAACGAGTACCTATCTATAGCGACTATAGAGTAAACGGTAGGCGGATAGGTACCTACCTACCTATTATTATTAACTCGTCGCCGCCGCCCTATATACTAGTTCCGCCGCTATAATAATAGTAATCGTTACTAGCCTATCTAGTTATTAGTAGCTTACCGTAGCCGCTATAGCTAACTAGGCCTACGTAGCTAAGTTCTAGCGCTTATACTACCCTAGATATAACCGGCTTACGGCTAGTTATACTCTAACGGCGGCGATAAGAGTACGTCTAAGGCGTAGATCTAGTAAGGCCGATATAGTTAGCTCTACTATAAGAGGGTAGAATACCGAATAATAGCTAGGTATAGGCTATAGCGAGCTCTAAGTAGGCGCTCTTAAACCCGCTATAGGAGGTAGCGCCTTAATACGCTAGTACTAGCCCCGTTCCGATAGTAGATAATGCGGCGAACTCTACTATAGGGCAACTACCGGTCGGGGTTACTACTATAAGAGTAAGGTAGCTACGCCCTATAGCGGAGTCGCCTACTAGTAGTTCGCTAGCTATAGCTAGTTTACCGGCGCGTATACTAAAGGAGGTAAATATAACGGCTATAATTAAGTTTATAGATAAGTAGTAGGCCGAATTATACGACAACGTACTAGATAGCTTTAAATAGGCCGATACGGATAAGGTAAATAATATAGAGCTAGAGTTAGAAACCTACGATAGGACTAAGAATAGTACGTAGCGTAAGCGGAAGGTAGCCTACTAATAGGATAAGCCCTCTCTAGAGAGTATAGCGGAGTACTTAGATAACTACTATAACGCCCTAAAGTATAGTATATCTAAAGCTAAGTAGTATAAGATTATATAAAAGGAACTTACGAAGTATCGTAGCCTAGTTATTACGTCGCTCTATCGTATAGTATTTGGTAGCTCTAATAGCGTATTAAAGCCTCTAATCGTCGGTTAGATTCTAGTACGAATTAACTAGTAGAAGCGGCGTAAGGTTAGTATAGGCCGTAATCGTAACGAGTTCGAGCGTAGGCTAGACTCGTTAATTACTAAGATTAAGGCCTACGAGTAAGAACGAAATAGGCTCTTATAGAATCATAAGGCGGCTATTGTCTAGGCCAAGGCACGTAAGGAGTTTAAGGCGTCTTAGATTCGAGCGTCTACTATAGAGAACGCCCCTTCTAATCTACGCAATATCGGAGGGCTTCTAAGTAAACGCCGTTAAGCGCTAGACGTAGAGGATCGCATAAAGGAACGCTATTAAGTATTATTAGATAGTATACTAAAACAGTCTAGAGAGTTAGTAGTAGCTCGTAAGGCGGCGGATATAGCTCGTAAGAGAGAACGGCGTAATAAGAAGCGTCGGTAGTTCGAGGACGAGATAGTACTACGGCGTAAGAAGCTCGCGTAGTCGTAGAAACTAGTAGAATTATAGGGCCGCGTAGAGTTACTAGAATTAAGTATATTAGAGCTATATAATAAAGTCGACTCGAATTAGGCGGCCTTAATAGAGTTACTTCTCTTAATAAAATAGTAGTAGCAGGGCGGTTCGAATAGTATACTATATAGTATATAACGCGGATTAGTAAGTTAATAGAGTTATTATAGTATATAGTACGTTAAGACGTATAGTTAGAATTGAAGTTCTCGCCTATAGAATTAGCGTTATTATCTCTAAAAAAGTAAAGAGATTATAGTAATATAGTAACGGGACTTCCCCTAAATTTAACGCTATTTTATATATAAAATGTACTAGTAAACTCCGTATATCCTAAACTAATGTCCTTACCGTCTTAATAGGTTTATACTCGTAAAAATAGTAACATTATACTACCGTACTCGTAGCCGTAGCCGTAGCTTAACTTTATCTTATTAACGCCCTATTAACTCGTAACTACTTACTACTCGTATATACTATATACT
>JAFJTQ020000016.1:193029-446373 GCA_022559915.2 Septoria petroselini | reverse complement strand
AGACATAAGAACCACATCAAGACATAAGAACCACATCAAGACATAAGAACCACATCAAGACATAAGAACCACATCAAGACATAAGAACCACATCAAGACATAAGAACCACATCAAGACACTGCAAGAATTGTATCAAGACACTGCGAGAACTACACCACGATACAATGGCATCCGACCTGACCGGCTTCGTGTCGATATCGGCACTGCTCAAGCGGCTGTCGACCCTCGAGTCCGCCAGACGAGTCTCGGCAGAAGAGATTGCCGGCGCAGTCGCCCTCATCTTTTCCAACAGTCTGTCACCAGTGCAGTTTGGCGTGCTACTATGGGCGCTGCACACGACGAACCTCGACCATCAGGCCAAAGTGCTGGCCGCGTGTGCGAGCTCGATGCGAGGGGCGGCGGCGCAGGTGGATAAGACGGCGCTGAAGGAGGTCATCAACCGACGGAAACGCCCCGAAGGAACTTACCAGGGCGGACTCGTAAGTGGTTTTTGTTGGAGCGGCGCCGGATAATGTTGTCTGTTTGACGCTGACTCGGCACAGTGCGATATTGTCGGTACAGGAGGCGATGGCCACAACACATTCAACGTGTCGACCACGGCGTCCATTGTGTCCTCGGCGATACTCATGATTGCAAAGCACGGCAACAATTCCTCGACGTCGCTGTCCGGCTCTGCAGATCTGTTGCAGCACGCCCCGCGACCGCCCATCATCGCCGCCACGACTGCGGGCAACTTGCCGGCCATTTACGAGAAGACCAACTACGCCTTTCTGTACGCCCGCGAGTGGCATCCGGGCATGAAGCACGGAGCTGCAGTGCGCAGGGAGGTGCCCGTGCGGACTGTGTTCAATCTGCTGGGTCCATTGGCCAACCCCGTGCACGACACCGGCTTGGTGGAATGCCGGATACTGGGTGTAGCCCGGAAAGACATTGGGCCCAATTTTGCAGAAGCATTGCGACTGAGTGGCTCGCGAAAAGCACTGATTGTGTGCGGTGATGAGAATCTGGATGAGCTGTCATGCGCCGGCGTCACGCATTGCTGGTATATTCACGAGGTCCCTGCCACGGACGGCACGGGCAGCCCTGTGGTCGAGATTTCACGATTTGAGCTGTCGCCCGAGGACTTTGGTCTGCCACGGCACCCTCTCGACGACGTGCACGGCGGCAAAGGGCCCAGCGACAACGCGGACATTTTGATGCAGATGCTGCGCGGGCAGCGAGCCGACGATGACCCGGTGCTGCATTTCGTGCTCCTCAACACGGCTGCACTGATCACTCTGTCGGGCGTGTGTGATGCCGACAGCAGTAACATGGGAAGCGGCGACGACGGCAAGGTGGTTCAGGAGAGAGGGCCGGGAGGTCTGCGCTGGAAGGAGGGTCTCCGACGAGCTATTTGGTGTCTCAAGAGCGGTGAGGCACTGCGACAGTGGGAGGCGTTTGTGGATGTCACCAATACAGTGTCGGCCGAGTCTTGATGAGAGGAGAGCTGGAGCAGCATTCACCATGACTGAAAGCGCCGTACTCTGCAGCGGCGGCAGTGGCAGTCCTGTGATATCGGCTCCCGCAGTCTCCCGTCGTGAATGGTTAGCCTCCGAAAGTCAAAACGGTGCTTCGCTGCACCGTCCCGCCTACGCGCATAACTGAGAGACCAATCTTGCACGTTCACATGTCTGTTGATGTGACGGCTTGGAAGACGAGAGATGTCGCCGTCATCAATGAGAATGAAAGAACTGCTGTATTTATTTATTCTCGACGAGAGAGTCTGTGTCGAGGTTTGTCCTGCAGGCACGGACCAAGCTTAGAAGTACAAGTTATAAAAAGCTCTCCGTTTGTTTCAGCCGCGGGGCTAGCAGGGGGCCCGACAGAGGCGTTCCTGAATGTGGCGTCCGAGGGTGCATTAGCGTGCAGTCGCCGTGTGCAGAACACGATGGACGGTCTAAGAAAAGATGATCCCACTGTTGAGATGAGAGAGAGAGGAGAGAGAGGAGAGAAAAAGCAGTGTATTGTACTTGCATCCATGAGAAAGTGGACTGGACGGGGGCGGATATCGATACCTTCCTGGTCGATCTGATGTCGATGGACTGGGAGCCCACGCGAACAATGCTGGGACGTGTCTCGGGGTCAGTCCTGGCTGTCGACGGCGCAATCGTGGAGAAGAGAACAAGACGATCATGACAAAGACATGCAATAGCAATAGACATCAACAACATGCTGCTGCTGCTGCTGCTGCTGCTGCAATTGATATACCACTGCTAGACTTACATGTCGATCACATCGTGTGCAGGACATGGTCATGACAAAAGAAGTCATGATCAATGTCGTGACGCGGGAAAAAGGTCGACAAATTGCTCCCCTGGCCTAGTTAGTTCTAGCTGGCCTAGTTCCGTCCACCTCTCTCTCTCTGTCTCTCTCTCTCTCGCTGCGCTTCTTGTCACTGCTGCCGCTGCTGCTACTGCGTGGAGTCGCATTGCCATGTCATTCTTTCTCGCGTTCTGACCACATTCACTCCCTGATCCTCCTCCACCACTACCGGAAGTACACTCTCGTTTGACCGCCTCGCGGAACACGAACACGCCCAGCTCGGATCGCTCTTCCGCGCGTTTCAGCATCCTCCCTCTCTCCCTCGCTGTCACAGTGTCCGAGACTGTCTGCCCGTTGTCTGTCACGGCCTGTCCGTCGACCCTCGCTCGTTTCTTGCTTCTTGCTTCTTGCTTCTTGCCTGCGCGCCTGCCTGTCTGCTTGCTTTGGCCATCGCCCCTGCCTCACGCAGCACGCACGCGAGGAAACGACGCCTGGTGCGTATGCTCTCCCACCACCCGCAGGAGCCGGTCGACGGGACTTCATCTTCATCATCAACAACAACAACAACAACAACAACAACAACATATCCTCCTCGATAACTTCTTCCGCGGCGCTGAGCTTCCAAGCGACTCGGCGCCGTCTGACGACTGAATGTCGGTCCCTCTGCCGGACCACTCCTTGAGCGGCCATTGCTCCGGCATCCACGACAACACCCTCTACGTCCTGAACAACGACGGCCAGCTGCAGTCGCTGCCGCTCAGAGAGAATGCGACCTGGTCCGAGGAGCGCAGTGGCCAGACCGTCAATGCGCCCGCCTGTGCCAAGGCGACGGGCGGCGACGACGCCCTGTACGTCGTGGGAGGAGGCAGCGATGATGAGGGCTACATGGGACTGCAAAGGTACTCGTTTGCGAGCGCGGCGTGGGAGACGCTCGACCCCATGGGCCTCGATCTGCAAAACAGGGTGAACCACAGCGTGGTCTATCTGCGGGACTCGGATTCCATCCTGGTGTACGCTGGCTCTCCGGAAGACGCCCCTTCAGACCTGTCCTCGCAGACCTTCCTGCTCTCCGCACAGCCGCCATATGGCATCCGCGCTTTCACCTCGCAGGCACCACCCGCCAACCGGCCCATATTGGCGCCCTGGAACAGCAGCCACGCAGTCATGGCAGGCGGCCAAACGCTGTCGAACCAGATCTGGCTGTTTGGTCCCGACCAAGGCTGGACGCGGCTGTCTAGCGACCTGGCCGAGCCCGTGAACGCTGCCGCTCGTGCAGTGGTCGTCAACGGCGACGACGGGAGCAAAGTGCTGCAAGTGTATAATCTACACACGTCTCCCAATACCGCGCAGGGAATCGTTCTCCTCGGCGACGATGGCCGTCCTGCATACACCGGCCAAATGGTCGGTGAGCCGCAACCATCAGCGTCTCAGAAACGAGACCTGACAATTGCCGATTGGCCATCGTACAACGACACCAACGCTCCAACCGCAACCCGAAGTGACTGCTCCATCGCCCAAGGCCCCGAAGGGCTGGTCGTCATGGCGGGAGGAAACGAAGACGAGCCGCTCATCATGTACAACCAAGGGGAGAACTCCTGGGTGGACGTCAACCAGTTCTTCAACGCGAAACAGCAAAATGTTCTGCGGCCCAGCAGCACCAGCTCGTCTCCGACGACGACGCCGACCGGTGCCGCAGCGCCCACGGACACGCAAGATAGCAGCAGTGATGACGAAGGCGGCATGTCTTCCCATGACCGGCAAATGCGCACTTTGGGAATCACGCTCGGAACGCTCTGCGGGATTGCAGCACTCTTCATTCTCGTGCTCCTGTTCTTGCGATGGCGAAAGCTGAAGCAAAAGCAGAAGAACGGCGGCTACTTGAAGGAGAAGGAGCACGGCGGAGCCAATGATCGCGATGCTGATCGAATGAGCTTCGCCGATCGAGGCGCATCCTTCATGAAGGAGGCGGGAGGTTCTGCACTAGATTTGACCGCACCGAGAAACAATTTCGAACGTGGCAACAACGGCTCGCACAGCTCCTTGGCCATCATCACGAACAAATGGGGCAACAAGAGCAGTCCGTACGGCCACACGCAAAAGGCGAGCTTCGAAAGTACAGCCCAACTTGTTAAGGATAGGGGGGGTAATACGGTCCCTGCGGAGAACCACGAAATGATGGACATTGGCAATAGGAATGCCATCCCCGCGTCGAGTCTCATGGTTCCTGGAGCTGCTGCTAGTGGCACATCGCTCGACAAGGAGACGCGCATTGAGAGGAAGCGAAGTTCTGGCTGGTCAAAGTACTTTGCAACCAGTACCCCGGAAGGCCCCAACGGGCTATCCCACATTCCCTCGGTGTACGTCAAGCCGAACACACTGAGTGTTGATGTGGAGTCGCAATACTCTACCGATAGTCGACGGCCGTCGGAAGCATCGAGGATCCCTTCTTCGGCTCTGGTCCCGCCGCTCGTGATCGACTTCACCAAGACGGTCGACGGACAACGGCTGTCCCACGTTGCCAGCGGGTCTCCCGCGTTCATGGACTCCCGTGAAGACTTTGCACGGACAGGAAGTGCGGGCATTGTCAGTGATGGCCAACGAGGCCAGATTGTTGACCCGCGAAACTCACAAGCCACGAGCGTCAACTCCTATGACAACCGCAGCACGATTAGTAGCAATGTGACGAGCGAGTACTACAACGAGATCCACACTCCGTGGACACCCATGAGTGGCGAGATTGCCGATCGAGGGCGAGCAACGAGTAGTGTGTACACGAACAATGGTCGCGTGCCGTCTCGAGGACGGTCGACGGGCTTCTTCCCAGGCGCGGGCACAGCCTACAAACCTCCCAAGGTCAAGCTGAGTCACGCAGCAGGCCCAACATCGGAATGGGCATCACCACGGGCCCCGGCGCTGTACAACAAGCCTGCCGAGGACCGTGATAGTACCGTCACCGTCTTTCCCATTGGCAAGCCCGAGCCTGCAACGCGCTTGGCCGCTGGATTCGATGATCTCGCACCGCCCAGGGCACCTGGTCTTTCCAGCCAACCGGCAGACGCTCGCGATAGTACCGTGACGGTGTTCCCTGGTGCCGACTACCTCGACAGTCCTCCACGAAAGCGGGAGGCTCAAGCTGCGCCTGGCGCGCACGACGAAGCCAGACCAGTCAACACCGACATGAGCTGGTTGAATCTGGGGCTGGGCAAGCATCAATAGTCACTGGTCGACTGATGGCACATGATGACAATTTGTTTTTCATTATTCTCGCATATTCGTCTCGATGATCCGACCGCAGACACACACATTTGACATGGGCTACAGAGCGGCGCCTCTACTTTTTAAACATAGCACGACGCACGGGATTGACGGCCTTGAGCATCATTGCATTGTGCTGCTCGGTCAGCAATCGAGGTGCCTGGAAGCATCATCATGCTTGGTGGAAGGATAAGATGGAGGTATAAGATGAAAGTAAGAGAGGGAGAAGTTGCGAGGTAGTATGAGAGCAAAAGTATGAGAGAGAAAGGAAAGTTACAGCTTGGTGCAGCACCATCGACCATGACGGCTGCCGGGAAGTTCTTTGTTGCTTTTCTGCGAGAGATACCACAGTCGAGATTCATCACGTTGAAGATGCTCAAACATTGTACATAGCCCGATAATGTCTCAAAAGTGCGGCATGTTCAGTTTTGGCTTTTACTTTGATTGTCATGTTTAATATGGATTTGATTCTTTTTCATCATGTCCACTGTGAATCTTGTAATGGCATTCATCTTTTGTGAATCGTCGTCCTCTTTCTCGAGGAGGAGGAATATGCGCCTAGATTACTCCCTATACGTTGTTCGTTGCATGTTCACATTGCTTTGATCAATCGTCCTCGTCCGAAGAATACGCGCCGAGGCCGAGCCCTCCAAGGCTGGGAGCAGATGATGGAGATGCGGCGATCTTGCTCTTGCTGGGTGGTTCGATAGCAGCGGTCACTGCAGCAGCAGGAGTGGCGGTGTTCTTGTCCGTTGGATGTACGGATGAACCTGTCTTCTCTTCTGGCGAGTCTGTTGTCCCTGCTGCTGCTGCTGCTGCGGTGTCCCTCTCCTTTGACAAAGACGTCGCCGAGGAAGACGTCTTGCGGAGCTTCAAAATACCTCCGAGAGGCGCCTTGTGCGCTTTCTTCCGCTTCCTGCTTACTGCCCACTCCTCACTATGGCTACCATTTTGCGTCGCTGTAGCAGAAGAAGAAGAGGAAGGAGTAGGAGTAGATGTGTTCTGCTTCTCCAATTCCAGCTGCTGCAATCTAAAAGCTTCCAATTGCGCTTTGGTTTCCCGCTTCACGGCCGCTTCCTTTTCGCGCTCCGACTCGAGCACACTATCCAGAAACTCGACATCGTCTTCGTCGAGGGATTGGAACTGGTTGGTTATGCGGAGGGATTCTTCGTATTGGGCTTGTTTCTTTTCTTTTCGAGTGGCGAGACTGACGAGTTAGATATGGAGGGCGTGATGCATATTCCAAACGAATGTATGGAAAGGTGTGAGAGGGTGGAGGTGGGGGTGTATATAATATACCTTTATTAGCTTGCAGAGTTTCAAAGAGTGATTTTCCGCCTTCCTGGGAGCCGGGCTCGAGGCGGGGTTTAGTGCGTGTGGCTTCGATGGCGGCTTGGGCGGCGAGCCATTTGGAGTCTTCTTCGTCTTGGTGGGAGGCGGAGGCGGATGTGTCGGCGTTGGCGGATATGAAGCGCGACATTGTTAGTTTGGAGGAGGTGATGTGGAGGAGGGATGAGATGAGGCGAGGAGAGGAGATTTGAGGCCGGGATCAGGCATCAACTTTCCACCGACTTCAGCTAGACTATCTAATACAGCGACAGTGAGACGTCCATGTCCACAAGAGTCGTCTGCGAAAGTGGACTGGAGCAGCGAATATGCGCAGAGTCTAGATCATGTCTCCGTTCCAGCCCATCCGCTCACGGCCGTCCTACTTGCATCGTCTGACCGCCACGGACTCTTTTCCACCCCACTAGACTATAGTTTTATACTTCTCGCCACCATGGCCGCGAATACCCCATCTGTCCTGACGCCGACCAGCCACGAGTCTCCTCTGCTCCACCATCAGCAGAGTCCGGCCATTACTGCTGCGTCGCCGGAACGAGGCAGCAAACGACAAAAGGTCACGAGAGGTGAGCTCGCTATTCTACTTAGGTTCGCACGTAAGCTTGCCATTATCCGCTCCTAATCCGCACCCGATCTACAGCATGCGACAGTTGCAAGTCGCGCAAAAGAAGGTGTACAGGCGACCTGCCATGCACTGCGTGTCACTCGAATGGCTCGCGGTGCACGTATCTGGCGAGCTACACCCGCGGCCGCCTCGTGCAGCCTCCAGCTGCGAATCATGTCGAGAATCATCCGGGAATGGTCTTTACAGCGCCGCCGGTAGTATCGCATGCCGCGTACGACCCTCCTAGTACTCTGGGGACACCCTACCAACCCGATTACAATGCAAGGACTTCCCGCGCGGCGTCTCCAGAAGGTGGAAGCACATTCGCCGGCCAGTATCTGGGCCCGACTAGCCCTTATACGTTTCTCCGCCGCGCTTGGAAACGCTTCGAGGAGGATGGCATGAGCGTTAACACCGCGCCTTCTGAAGAGCTTGCGCAGTCGGGTGCAATCTTCACGTATGGAGACCGACCGGCTGCTCATGTTCAACTTGATCGGTTCCAGCTTCCGAGTCGGGAGACGACATCCATGCTGGTGCAGCACTACTTTGACCTTGCCATGCCGACGTATAGGTTCCTGCATCGCGGGACCGTGTCTCAATGGCTGCAAGACCTCCACGAAGCAGAGGAAGTGCGTCGTGAAAACTCGCAGCGGTCTGCTGGTCGTGAGGCCGTGGTGCTGATGGTTCTTGCTACGGCGCGGCTGTTCAATGCCGACGATCGCAGAGAGAAACTCGACCCGGATGCGCGCTCGTGGAATGATAGTGAGCTTTTGTTTCAGATGTCACAGAGTAAGCTGCAGCTGGAGACGGGGCGAGCGCGGCTGGAGTCTGTTCAAGCTCGGATCGGCTGTTGTTTGTATCTGCTGCACACTTCTCGACCGAGTATGTATGTATCACCTAGATGGCGGAATGCTGGCTGACTTTGCGTAGATCAAGCGGTGAGTCTGGTCGTTCGCTACTGACACCCACTGTACAGCTGGTTGACGTGTAATTGCCAGTGGTTCTTGTTCGGGACGACCGTCCAACTTGCCTTCAGCCTTGGCCTGCACAGATACGACAACTCGAAAGGCGACGCCATCGCGAGAGAATGCCGCAAGCGTGCCTTCTGGGCTTGTTCCACACTCGACACGTACCTGTCGCTCATCAAGGGTGTCCCGCCACTGATTAGCCTGGACGAGGTGAACCAACGCCTGCCAGATGCCATTGACGACGAGAACCTGACGCCCTCGGGCATCGTCTCGGGCCAGCTGAGAGGCGACAGTGTGATCAAAGCATCCATTTACCATGCCCAGATTACTCGCATAGTCAAAAAGGCCGCACGGGAACAGTACTCCGCTGAGCGCAAGAAAGGCTCGCAGAAGCTCGAGACGGCCGCCCGGCTGAACGCTGAGACCGATGCATGGCACGCGTCTCTACCCGTCGTCCTCTCTGGAGCCATTCACCCTTCGAGTCTGATTGCCATTTTCCGCCGTCAAATAACAGTGTTGCAATTGGCACACGCTCACGCTCAAATGTTGATCAACCGACCAAGCCTATTAGTGGAATCCTCGCAAACTGCACTCCGCGAATCCCAAGTCCACACATGCTTGGCCGCTGCAAAGTCGACACTGGACACGATCCTCGCTGCATCGTTTAGCATTGAACTTTTCCAGGCATTCTGGTTCGTGTTGAAACACCCTCTGTTGTAATTTGCTACTAACTTGAAACAATCAGGCACACGCAATTCGTCTCCTTCAACGCCCTCTCCATAATCTACGTCTGGCTCATCCAGCGCAAAAACGGCCGTCTCCCACCCCTCGTTGCGGCGTCCTCCTCTTTCCACGAAGACGAACTCCTCCACCTCGCGCAGACCGTCCAGCAGCACCTTGTTGCAGCCACAGAAGCCAACGCGCCGAGTTTGAGGTATCACATCGTTCTCGAGGAAATGCAGCAGGAAGTCCGAAGGGTCATGACACAGCCGCAGCCGCAGCAGCAGCAGCCGCATCGAGCGCTGTCGTTGTCGCATCCATCATTGTCCGTGGAGCAGCAGCAGCAGCAGCAGCAGCAACCGCGACAGCATCACGGTCATGTGCTCGACACAGCGGACGTCACTGCGGGCGTCAACCGCGTGCTGGAGTCGGTGGGTGCGGGCGCGATCGATTCGTTGATGGAGACGTATGATAGTGTGGATTTTCCGCTTGATCCGGACTTGTGGCTGACGTTGGATTCGTTTCCATTCTCGGATTTTGGGCAGATGGGATGAAGCAGACTATTGGGTAGAGGGGGACACTGTGAACGATGGATGTTTGCCCATGCTACACGCACTATGATGCAACCTAGCGTCTTGGTGGTTGTATATGAATGTTTGCTTGCAGGACTTGGCGTCAGGTGATTGATCACAACACCTCCACTCGACCTCACGTTTGTTTGCACGTACACTATCCAATTCTGGTTCATCGGAGTAAACGTCGCCAAGCTAAGGATGCCGCTCCGGTCATGCGATCTTACAGGTTGCTCGAAATCCGCAGAGCGTGATGTCGGCAGTTGCATGATATGCTCTAGCCACCGCTGCATAGAGCACTTGGCTCGAGAACACCACGCTTGTCCATCAGAAGTCCGTGTCCCGCCACTGAGCGCATACAGATCAACGCTGAGATGGTCCAAAAGAGGCTGACAATCCTGAAGAATTCTTTGCTGCCTACGACTCCGCCAAGGAGATGCATCTACTGGCCTTGCTTGCGCAAGTAGATTTTCCTGCTTTGAGAGCGACTGCGAGCCGCCTGCGCAGCAATATCCCATGCACATTGCCGGCCCTAACAAAAGATGCCAGTAGCTCTGGAGAGACTAAAAGAGATCGCTCGGTCGATTTGGGGATAGTCTTGGCTCAAACGGGCGGCCAGAATTGTCACATTGACATTCACTTTGCGGACGGCGTTGTCTGGATAGCCCGACTGCGGCTCATCACAGACCCGACGCTTCCGCCGCTCGAAACGCAGGAAAGAATCTTCGAGAGTGAAGTCGGTGTTTTACGCTTTCTGAAATCATCAACTCAAGTGCCAGTGCCGAAAGTTTTCCATCACGCTTTTGAGCAGAGCGAGATTGGGATCCCATTCATGCTCATGGAGAAACTACCCGGTGCACCATTACAGTGGAGCAATGCGTCTGCGGCGCAAAGAACAAAAGTCATGGACCAATTGGTTGAGATTTTCCTCGAGCTGGAGAAACATCCTTTTGAAAAGCTGGGCTCGTTTTCGGCATCATCTGGCGAGGGATCACCCGCCATCGGACCATTTGCGCAAGGGCATATGTTCACCACTCCGTCCCAGTCAATTGGACCTTTTGAAAGCTTTGAATCTGCGCTTACGTCCATCGTAGAGCATGAGAATGAAATGATCAAGAGTGGAGAACTCGGCACGCAAGCCCTCGATAATTATCTCACACACCTATGGAGACTCGATCGCATCCCGGACCTACGAGCACTAGATCAGCAAACAGGACGCTCAGATTGTTTCTACATCAAGCACTTTGACGACAAGGGCGACCACATCCTCATCGACGAAGACACTTTTGACATTACAGGCATCATCGACTGGGAATTCGCATCGATAGAGTGCGAGAACCTCGCGTTCAGTTCCCCCTGTATGCTGTGGCCCGTGGCAGACTTTTACGCCGGCAGCAACGATTTATCGATTGAAGAGATTGAATTCGCGAAGATGTTCCGGCTGCGAGGCCGGGAGGATTTGGCGCGGATCGTGTTGGAAAGAGGCCGCAAGTATCAGAGGTTTTTGTTTTTTGTCGGGGCCAAGGTGTCGAGTGAGAGGGAGGAGTTTGAGAGTTTGTTCCAGGAATCACGTGAGGCGGTCGAGGGGGCTGGTATTGAGGGGTATGAGGAATGGAGGAGAGATGCGATTATGAGGGCAGTGGGAAGGGCTGATGAGATGGTTGGGCGGTTTGTGGAAGTTGAGCAGCGGGTAGAGAGGGATTGAGAACGTAATCTTATAAACAACCAAACTATCGTTGTCTTGTCCGGACTTTTTTTTCAACAGACACGTGACCCGTGAGCAGCAACATAGGAGTCATGTAGAGTAAGCATCGTCCAAATCTGTGTACGGAGAGATGATTGTCATGCATATGGCATTTGCTTGCACTCTTGACAGCACGAGGCACTTGTGCCTCCATGCGTCCCCTGAAGAGTAGTGAAAACGAGAAAGAGGGCGCGACTGACAACAACTAGTATCGTCATGCCACCAAGGTCATGGAGAGTAGAGTCGTTAAAGTCATTAAATTCTCCAGCTCAGCTCAGTCCAGCTCACAAGCCGCTGTATCTCTGATCTATCTTCCATCTTATCCTTCGTCGTCGTGCTCAACCGCCCACCTGGCAGGAGCTCGCTCGCTCGCTTGTACCCATCATGCAACAAGAATCCACACAAAAAAACAAACGCCGATCCCAATGCCGCTTTCATATATGTATCAAGCAAGTAGATGTAGACAGACAACAGTCTACCACTTGATAACCCTCTCCGTCTCGCCCTCGCGTGGAGGAAAGTAAGTGTTGATAAGCTCCATGTAGTACGTCTTGAGCGTAGCGGTGTCAGGGATGCCATCGCTCTTGCTGTACAAATCGTATGGGTTGAAAGCCTTGACAGCCTGCAGCATCTTCTCGTCCTTTTCGTTCATCATCCAGCGGTAGCCGCCGGCGCTGTGCCACGGGTAGAAGGAGTGGTAGCGGATCATGGCGAGGGCCTCGTCCGGAAGGGTGCTCTGCTCCTTGCAAATGTGGTAGAGGTACTCGTCGTGGCCCCAGCTGAGCATGACGTTGTCCATGCCGCAGCCTGGCGTGTAGATGCCGTGCTCGGTGCTGTAGATGGGGTCTTTGCTGTCGGGGTTGGACTCGAAGGTGCCTGGGTAGATGATGGACTCGTCGAAGCGGCAGCCGACAGGGAAGGTGTCGCCGACAACGTCCCACTGGCCTTGGGCGTCGTAGAAGAAGAGGAGCTTGCCGAGGTCGTGGATCAGGCCGGTGAGTTGGAACCACTTAGGCTTGCCGTCGCGGCGGATGGCCTCGGCGGATTGGAGGAGGTGCTCGATCTGGCTGAGCGACGTGTCGGGGTCAGACTCGTCGATGAGTGTGTTCAGCTTCTCCATTGCTTGCCAGATGGTCATCTCGGCACGGGTCTTGGACTTGAAGTCGTTGCGGGCTTTGAGATTGTATGCGACGGTCTGCTTCTCGTGCTGTTCCCGGTAGAAGTTCTTAACACGGTCGCATGCATCCTCGTACTGGCGGAACTGGGTCTTGTCCTTTTCGGCGTCGAATTGTGACTTCTCGTACATGTCGACCTCTTCTTGCGTTGCGGTACCGTTCTTGACCCGCATGGCGGCCTTGAGGACGTTCACTTCATCAATGGCGTCTGAGGTCGCTTCGAGCGCGAGACCATCCCTGTGGTCGTTGAAGTTCTCCGCAATGTTTGGAGTCTCAATGGCGATTGGAGCCATGGCGAATGCTGTGAGTCTGAACAGAAAATGTAAAGTCTGCTGGGATTTAAGATTCAACAACAAAAAGTCGTGTTTGCAGAAGAATGTGGTGCAGGAATGTGAGTGATGCGCTGGAGGAGGGCCGTCTTTATGAAGGACAGACGTAGCGTCCTGGGATGAGGGTACAGATCTCCACTTGCCTTGCGAAGCTGGAGTAGGCAAAGGCGGCGTGTGAGAGTCAGAAACGCCCTCGAACGCAATCTCACATGGTGCCCACTTGTTACGCAGGCTTGCAGCGTGGCATGCCGCACCAGAACCTGCCTCCCGTGGTCACCACGCACTAGCCCGGCCAGATGGTGGAAACCATAGGTCATGGCCGGGGAAACTGCAGGGTCTAGCGTGCCTTCGGAGGCAGGCAGGAAAAATCAATCACCTAGCTCGCTCCACAAGAGGGTCCATGATGTTCCGCCCGCAGGTCGTTGAGACGCACATGTGCCTTTGATAGGTCAGATGTTCAAGTCGCAGGCGTCAGCCATGCCGCGGAGAGATCTTGGCCTCGGGATTCACTTCCAGAATCGCAATGTCGGCAATACTGTTCTTCCTTGCCCCCATAGTTTCTGCCATATGGGGCTAAGCTCCCCCGGTGTGCTTCTATTCGAGGTCAGAATAGGCGTGAGGTTCTTCCGTAGCCGCCATTCGCCGCCGCCGTTTCTTGCTCTTGTTGGAGACCCTCGTGATATCGAAAAGCCCAGTAGTGCGGCGCAGAGCCAATCGCTCGCCTGCTGGACCGCTGACCTTGGTTGTCTTTCCGCTGTGCAGGTGACACGCAAGCTCTGGAGTGTCTCACTTCTCCAGCAGATCCTCCAGGTTGCGGAGCATGGCCAGTGCGGACCGTAAGAGTGCCTGGAGCGGCCGGTCCTGTTCCGAGCACGCCTTGGCAGACATTCTCCTTGTCAGCTTAGGCGGAGCAGCAGGCGTGTTGGCATGCGCTCTGCACAATTTTGTGCATTTCTGTCGTAGATTCGATGGCGAGACGTCGAACGAGGTAGATTCAATTTTAGGTCACGTGCACGATGCAGTTTGAATAGCCGACCATCACAACGACGAGGAAGTTCTGTCCATTTACCGACCCATCCATCCTCCATCCACAGTCAGAATCTCACCACTAACATAGGCGCTTGCTCGACTTGCCAAGTACACCACGCTGCCTGCAAAATCTTCTGGACGTCCCCAGCGACCCGCCGGAATGCGCTCCAAAATCGACGCCGCCCTCTTCTCATCATTGATCAACGCCGTGTTCATCTCCGTAGCAATGTAGCCCGGAGCAATCGCGTTGACGGTAATCCCCTGCGAAGCCCACTGGTTCGAGAGTGCCTTGGTCAACTGCCCCACGCCGCCTTTCGATGCTGCGTATGCCGGCACATTGATGCCTCCCTGGAAAGTCAACAGACTGGCCACGTTGATGATGCTGCCTCTTCGCCCGTGGAGGTCGGCGTCGCGCGATAGCATGTGTGCGCCTACGTCTCGGCAGAGCGTGAAGACGGCGTTAAGGTTGACTTGAATGACTTCGTTCCAGTCTTCATCGGGGAACTGGTGGGCGGGGTGGCGGCGCTGGATTCCGCCGCAGTTCAAGAGGACGTCGATTTGGTGGCCGTCGCTCAGGATTTTGGGCACTAGTGCTTTCATGGAGTCGTTGGAGGCGAGGTCTGCGGTGTAGATTTGGGCCTTTCTCCCCAACTTTTCAATGGCTTCATTGGTGGACTGGTTGGTCTCGTCTCTCTGTGCACGATTAGCGTGGACTCTCTGCCACGACACTGCTTTCTCTCGTCACCGACCTGCACAAGCAGCACATCTGCTCCCGCTTCGGCCAGCGCAATGGCCATGGTTTGGCCAATGCCACGAGTGCCGCCCGTTACCAACGCCGTCTTGCCCTCCAGGCTGAACAGGGTGTTTACGGATGCCATTTTGAGTGTGTGTGTTCTGGATAACGACTCAATGGAAGCAGTATCTGAGCAGTGGGAAATTCCAGCAGTGGTCAGGCGATGTCTATGGGCTCACACGGTTGACGGTCAGATGCCGACGGTCATATGCCGACGGAAGATAGAACTAACTTAGCCCTGCATATGCCGCCCGCCCCCATCAGTTCTCCGTTCGCTCCCCTCATAGCCCGAACAAATGCCTACAGAACTTCTACGCGATGCATCTGTGTCGACTGAAAAATCCTGGCATTGTTATTTGCTGGCCTGGTTATTATTATTGAAATATCATCATTCGAGTAGAGCAGATTGTCGCCACCATGGCCTCCGCAACAGAAATCCAAGCATCCGTGCTCCACGCAGCCAAAGACCTACGTGTCGTAAGTCTCCTCTCACCAGACCACCCAACATCAAAACATCAAAACATCAAAAACACAAGTTCTCCTACTAAATCGGACCCCCAGGAATCCCGCACCGTCCCACCCCCCGAAGCAAACGAAGTCCAAATCCGCATCGCCTCCACAGGCCTCTGCGGCAGCGACCTACACTACTACTCGCACTTCCGCAACGGCGACATCCTCGTCCGCGAACCCCTCTCTCTCGGGCACGAATCCTCCGGCATCATCACTGCCGTCGGATCCTTCGTTTCCAGCTCTGACTGCCACCACCTCCAAGTCGGCGACAAAGTCGCCCTCGAAGTCGGCTTGCCGTGCGAGCAGTGCCAGAGATGTCGCGAGGGAAGGTACAACATCTGTCCCAATGTGCGCTTCCGGAGCAGCGGGAAGGCGTTTCCGCACTTCCAGGGGACGCTGCAGGAGAGAGTCAATCATCCGGCCAAGTGGGTGTATAAGCTACCAGAGGAGATGAGCTTGGATGTTGGTGCGCTGTTGGAGCCGTTGGGTGTGGCGCTGCATGCGTTTCGGAGGAGTTTGATGCCGGAAAACGCGACGGTGTTGGTTTTTGGGGCTGGGGCGGTGGGGTTACTGTGTGCGGCTGTGGCGAAATTGAAGGGTGCGGCCAAGGTTGTCATTGCGGATATTGATGCAGGCCGATTGGAGTTTGCAGTGCAGAATGGCTTTGCGCATCATAGCTACACGGTGCCGATGAAGCGGGGCAAGGACATTGATGAGAGTCTGCAGATTGCAAAGGAGACGGCGGCGGAAATTGGCAAGGTCGAGAGCATTGGCGAGGTGGATGTCGTGTTTGAGTGTACGGGCGTTCCGTCTTGCGTGCAGGCGGGCATCTATGTAGGTTTTGAACTTTGTCGTGCTGATACGATGGCTGGATGCTGACACTATTGTCCTAGGCCACGAAACCTGGAGGCCGAATCATGTTGGTCGGCATGGGCCACCCGATCCAGACGCTGCCGTTGGGCGCTGCCGCGCTGCGAGAGGTCGATATCGTCGGTGTGTTCCGCTACGCGAATACGTACAAAGAGAGCATCGACATTGTGATGCAAGCTTCGCAGTCATCGGCCGGTCCGGACTTTGCCAAGTTGATCACGCATCGATTCTCGGGTCTGGAAGAGGCTGTCAAGGCGTTTGAGATGGCTGGGAAAACAAAAGATGCAGACGGCAAGCTGGTGCTGAAAGTCATCATCGATAGTAGTCAGGACAGCAAAGACGCCGCCAGGGTGTAGGTAGATTCGAAAGTGGATGCCAACGAGGCTAAAGACGCAAGCGGCAAGTCGGAAATCATCAAGGTCATGTCGGTTCGTGTCTCGATACGTACAATGTGTGGCACCTTGGCCACACTATGAAGCGTTAACAATAATACCACCATTTAAGCACACCGTGCCTTCTGCCACCGGTCCCATGGGTATCCTGCAGGGATCACGTTAGCAGTGGTCTGTACTCCGTTCATGATCAACTTACCAGCCACTATATTCGCAGATACTGAACTGCTCGCCGTTATGAGTACATTGCATACTACCGTCCACGTTGCAATCGCCTTCTGGGCGTGCTCGCACATATTGATCGTCTCGGTGCTCGCCAATGGAGAAGCTGGCGGACAACTCTGTCTTGGGCACAAGCATCGGAAGGCATTCCATGCCTGCAGCGACTGTTTGCCGGTATCGGTCTGCGTAGACCCATGTCTCATCGGAGTCCACGCTGCCATCATTGTAGTTGCAGGTGAGATAGGTAGTTCTGCTTGTGCAGAGGAACGTGCCAGGCACACATGGAAGATAGGCCACATTGATGTCGCCAGTGGCATATGGTGGTCGGGTCACAGTTGTTGACTGCGGTGTGTTGGTGGTGGTTTGCGTCGTCGTGAGCATTGTGGCCGGAGGAACGATTGTGGCTATGGTGACAGTCACGGTGCTCTCGCAGTCGGCTGTGACTGTGACTGTCCTTTCGCCCGGAATCGATACAGCCTTCTGTACAAAAGAGAGTCGTGGGGTTGGGGTGGCTGTGATAGACGCTAGTCTGTTGACGAGTTCTGTGGCGCTGTCATCTGTCATTGGAGGATTGATGGCAGTCTCCTGAGAAACAGAGACGGACACCACGGCTCCATGAGGTGCCGTCGAAGGCGAGGTAAAGCTGATACTGCTCTCAGAGTCATCGGAAACCAGCAATTCCGAGCCATGGCTAAGACTTTCATCCGCCCCAGGAGGCAATGCAGAATCCCCAAGGTCTTCGTATGTCATCCCATAGGGCGTGGGCCAATCACACGTTCCGTCCGTTGCAGCGCTGGACGCACTCAGTGCCCCGCCATATACAACCTCCGGACCAGGATTGGGATATACGGGATCTTCTCCTTCAGTCGTGGTGCAGTCATTGATCCCATCGAGATTGGCTTTCCATATGAAGGGGAGGCCTTCGAAGCTGCTGGAGCTGTGCCTTTTGCGCCGTCGACTCGCGCTTGACTCGATCGTTACTTGGGCACAGTTTTGGTAGAACTCGCGATTGCCCGCACTATCAACGATTGAATGTCAGTCAGTACTGTCTCGAAATGATCTCGATCGAGAACGTACTTGTTCTGCCACGTCCATGAAAGCAACGCATCTCCTGGAGGTACATAAGAGGGCACTGTGAAGTCGTATGAGCTCGTCAGAGGGCAGCCTCCGATCATGCTCTGGATAACGCGAAACGTCGCTCCGTTATCGTAGCTCAAGGATATCTGGCATGAGCCGCCAAGCTGTAGGGCTGTTAGACCAGTCGACGTGCTGCACGAATCCCAACCGTACATGTGTTGCTGAGCCTTCAAGCGTAAGGTTGTATGTTGAGCCCGCCGTGTATGTGGTAACGGACTGGAAGGGTCGGTCGTTTTGGTAGCCTTTGCAGGGGAAATTCGATCCGTCGGGTGAGAGAGGCGCGGTCATGCTGTAGTCAATCACGGTGTAATCGTTCTGTGGATTATATTTCGAGTGTAGAGGCCATGGCCAGCTCATCTCCATGTGTGCCACGGAAAGAGCCGGCCATAGAAGAAAGCTGCAGAGCGCCCAAGAGCTGGTTGATTTCTGTACGCAAGCCATGTTGACGATGGTGTGAGACGTTGCGGCGGCGTCCAGTGGCTCACAGGCGCCACCTTATGTGATGCACCATGATTGAGCAGACACGTCCTACCTGCGTGTGGCTAGCTAAAGTACGCAGTCCAGCCAGAGTAAGGGGGATTTGTGCTACATTCTTCGCGTCGATCGTGCCCCTACATTCCAGGTGCTGTTCTTGTCTCGTGGCTGGATGTGCCGACTGAAAGACTTGTCATTGATATCTCGTGTAGCTGGGTCTCGTCAGCGGGAACAATGACAGTGCGTCCGAAATCAACAGCTACGAGTGAAGAGTTTGATGTGTCCGTAGAGAAACAGAAGCGCGTGGGTGACGCGTTCCTGCCATCGCTGATCTTGGCACGCGTCCAGGCTCCACCTCCTCCAATCCTCCAGCGCGTGAACTCCATCACCACCCATATCTCGCCAGCCCAAATGGCAGGCAACAACACCCAGCACTCCTCCTCCGATGACCGTCTCAAAGCCGCGCTTTGGCACTCCATTGGCAAAACCATCGACGCCGTCTCCGTCGAGCAGAACATCAACGCTTCACCCACCTTCATCGCTGGGGTCACGGAGATGGTGTCGGCGAAGATTAGCACGCTCGCAGGAGATTTGGAGGCGTTTGCTCGACATGGCGAGCGCGATGTCATTAATACAAAAGATGTGCTGCTGCTTGCGCGACATAATGATTCACTGAGGGACGTCCTGCAGCAAAAGGCCGATGATGTTGCGCGCCGGAGGAACACATCTTGATTAGGACGGCACGCTTTTACTGGGTCTGTCTATGGATTTATGGCATCTAGCCAGTGACGAAGCGGCGGACCGACACATCTACTGCTTATCTGGGAAGCCCAGGTTCACGCCAAAAGGTGGGTAGACGAATCTCGTCGTTCCCTTTTCCTTGTGAATGGCATCAAGTGCCGCAACATCCTCGGCGTCGAGCTGGACGGTCTTGAGGTTGTCTTCGATGCGCTGTGGCGTGACGGACTTTGGTAGTGCGACTTGTCCTCTGCTGACTTGGTACGAGATCAGGATGGTGCCCTCTCCCACGTTGTGTTTCTTCGCCAGCTTCTGGACACCTTCTTCCTTGAACAGAGGAGACCCGGTGGAGCCGAGTGGTGAATATGCCTCGACAAGGATGCCCTTCTCTTTGCAGAATTCGGCAATGTCCGATTGTGGCAGGTATGGGTGGTTCTCCTGTGGAGGCAGAGTGGATTAGCGTGCTGTTACGAGAAACGGCGTCAGTAGGGATGGATCAGCTTACAATCTGGTTGGCAGCGGGGACGACTTCGGCCTCCTTGAGCAGTTCTTGCAGGTATTGAACAGAGTACTGGACATCTGTTAGCTTTGCTGCTTTGGTGTACATGCAGCTGACGTACGTTGGACACGCCAATTGCCTTAACCTTGCCAGTCTTCAACAGCTTTTCCATGTTCTTCCACGTTGCCACGTGGGACCATTCACGGTCAAGGTCGCGAGCGCCTGGCAGAGCAAGTCAGCACAACTTAGTGTCCACCAATATGAGCAGCTACACTTACCACCCTCGAGCGTTGGGAAGAGGGGGTGGTTGCCATTGCCATTCATGGGGACGGGCCAGTGGACGAGGTATAGGTCGACATAGTCCAGCCCAAGTCTCTTCAAACCCTCGTCCAAGCACTCCTCTGGCTTGCGGTGGTAAGTGTTCCACAGCTTCGAAGTCACAAAGACATCCTCTCGCTTGATGCCCGAATCGAATGCCTCCTTCAGTCCCTGGCCGACCTCACTCTCGTTGCCGTAGACAAAGGCTGCGTCAATGTGCCTGTAGCCCGACTTGAGAGCGTGCGAAACGGCCTTGGCTACTTCACCCGGTGCTGCAAAGAGGACTTGTTCAGCTTTCGTTGCTACGTGGATTGATGTTTTTCGGTGGTTACGGTTACTGACCTGATTGCCATGTTCCCAGTCCAACGGCGGGGATCTTCGCTCCAGTGTTGAGAGTGAATGTGGCTGTCATTGTGAGTTTGCGATCAGAAGACTCTGTTACTCGTACAAGTGTGTATGGAAAGGAATAAGTGTCACGACAGCCACTCTGTAGACAATGATAATAATATGACGAGCAATAATAATGCATCCCACTGCTCGTGCCTGACAACCCACCAAACCCCCAGTTGCCGATGGGGAGCTTGTCGGGCTTTGCGCGTCCACATGATGTCCCCACGGACCAGGGTGGTCAACACATTGGGGCCGTGTCCAAGCGTGCCAGGGGTTGTTGGGACAAGCCGGGTAAAGTCTTCATACCGCGGTGTACTCCATAGTGATTAACATAGAACCGACACAAGATGATGACCTTTCTCCACATGGACCTGCACGAAGAGGAGCACGTGGAGATGGCTTGGCCTGATTCAGCCTTGCCGCCAGCCGTTCCGTGGGTCTGCTGCGGACTTTATTGCTCTTTGAGGACGTCATGGAGCAGGCTAGTCCGAGGAGCTGCAAAAATACATCATGTTGATGTTGCAGCGCAATTCGAATACGCTGTTCGACGACGACAACGACGATACAAACTGGTGGATGACCTCGCCGTCAGGGGCAAGTGGATGGACCTCACTCTCGTCTCTCTCTTCCATTCTCACTCTCATCCCCCTCATGTCCCCTCATCTCCCCCTGATTCCAGCTTTCCCCATTGAAAGTGACTAGAACGATAGCAACAACATCTTCCACCTCATCATTTATAGACACCTTTTAGCCGGAGAGGAATCATCATGGTCCGCAAGCTGCAAGTCGGCGTGTCTGGCCTGGGCCGTATGGGCGCTCGACACGCGCTGCACTTTCTCGACCGCACGCCGCGCGCCGACCTCGTCGCCGCCTTTGATCCCGACGAGAAGGCGCTCGCGTGGGCCCGCCAGCGCCTCGCGCCCTACGGCACCACGCTGTACAGCGACTTTGACGCCTTCCTGCAGCACCCGGGCCTCGAGGCCGTCGTCGTCGCCGGCATCACCTCGCTGCACGCCGCCCAGACCATCCGCGCCATCGACGCCGACAAGCACGTGCTCTGCGAGAAGCCGCTGTCCACCAGCATCGCCGTCTGCGAGGACGTCTACCGCGCCGCCCGCGCCAAGCCGCACTTGACCGTCATGTGCGGCTTCTCGCGCCGCTTCGACGCCAGCTACCGCGACGCCGCCCACCGCATCGAGGCCGGCGACATTGGCCGGCCGTCCATTCTCCGCTCGCAGACGTGCGACAAGCACCGCGACGACGACTACTTTGTGCAGTACGCCAAATTCAGCGGTGGCATTTTCGTCGACGCCAACATCCACGACATTGACCTCGCGCTGTGGTACTTTGGCCAAGACAGCGTCGTCAAATCCGTCACTGCAGTCGGCATCAACGCCCGCCTCGCCGACCTCAAGCAGCACGCAGACGTGGACAACGGCGTTGGCCTCGTCGAGTTCTACGGCGGCAAAATTGCCTATTTCTATTCCTCGCGCATGATGGCCGCCGGGCAGCAGGACACGACCGAAATCATCGGCACGCACGGCAAGATTGTCGTCAACGGCAACCCGCAGCAGAATCTGGTCGAATTGCACGAGGCGACGGGCATCCGCAAGGAGGTGCCCCAGACATACTATGACCGTTTCGAGCACGCGTTTGTGACGGAATCGAATGAGTTTACAGAGTGCATCCTCGATGGCAAGAAGCCGCCGTTTCAGCTGTCAGGCGCCATTTCTGCCGTCAAGATTGGAGAGGCGCTGCAGAGGAGTTTGAGGACGGGCAAGAAGATTGAGTATAATGTGATTGGGGAGGAGATTGTCGAGGAGAAGCCTCGTTTGTAGAAGTGTTGCTGATGATGATGAAATAAAAGTAGATTTGAAAAGAATAGATGAAATGGGGAAGATTTAGATGTGTTGAATGGCAGAGCGCGAGCATGTCAAAAGGACCAGAAAGAAGAAGAAGAAGAAAACAAGCCATACTTGAATAATAAACATCACCCCTCTCAAATTCCCCACCGCCTCTCTCGTCGGCCACGCATACTTGCCATCACACTCCCGCAACACATCCACCAACGCCTCAGGCCGTCTGGATATCACAGCGCTGCACAGCGAGAGACATATCGGTAGTTGTTACCTGTCCGGCCTTTGTAGGGCAAGTGAGTAGCACGCAAGCTTTGGCCGGCTTGGGGCTGGGCGCAGGGCGTGGTGCCAGCTGCTGAGGCAATTCACGCCGGTGGGGGAAAACTGTCTGTGGGTGAGCGGTGCTACATCGGACCAGCGTATTGGCGTCTGGGAAAGAGTAAGCAAGAAGGAGGAACATTACTGCACACTGTGATGCATTTGCACGATTGGAAAGGAGCCTTCCAATTGCTACCTTGTCCACGGTGTCTTTTCGAACGTCTCGTCGTTTCATTCGGTTACGGTTGGTGTTACCGCAGAGCTCTTGTGAGCTGAAGCTATTTAATCGCGGTTCTTGCAGATGTCCATCATAGGGTGCTTTTGTTGGACATTGCTCAGTCGCACTCTTTATTTAACAGACACTCCAACCCGTAGCATCAAGCTTCGGCGTTTTCGAAAAAGGACGTGGGATGACCTGGCACCGCATTCTCTGCGGATTGTGGCAAGTCGGAGCGTTCTTCGCCAATCTTGACGCCAGGTGTTCCAGCAACGATTTGACCCTTCTTCGTTTCGGCGTCCACAAGTACTATTTCAATAATGGCACACTTTTGAACAGTTTGCTTCAAACCTGGCACCATCTCAGCCAAGACTGAAGCTTCGTCGAATGCTAGCTTGCGCTCAAACACCGTGTTGGGGTCAATGCCGCTCTCCAAGTTCTTCTTCAGGTTGTTCACGAACGGCATGGCCCGCTTGACCTCAGTCTTCGGTAGACTCTTGTTGACCGCACCGACATCGACTTTCATGTTGGCAAAGTTGTTGCGGACAATGTCAATGATGCCATCTTGCCAGGATGGAAACTTTTGTGCAAAGAAGATGGAGAGCTTCTTCTCTTTCTTGGGGTCGTAAGATGTCTGCTTGCCCTTTGCCATTTTCTTGAGCTGTACACCCTCTGCACCAGTAATGTTGCTTTGCGTCGTGCGCACGTACTCACGTGCAGCTGTAAGGTTTGGCTTCTGCTCGGGCACTTGTGGGAACAGAGCATTCTGCACAGTGTCTGGCTTTTTCAGGACTTCAAGCCAGATGTGCTCAGCCCAATGAGGCGCAACGACAGTGATCATCAGAGCCTGGTACTCGACATACTTTGCAACCAGATCTTGGTGCATGCCAATGCCTGCAGCCTTGGTGACCTCACGGTAAAAGTCACGAGCGTTGGTGAAGTCGTAGAACCCACTCTTGAGAGCGGCCTTGTAGTCAGTCTCAGTGTATCTCTGTTCAGTCTCTTTGACGAGGACGTTCAACTCGTTCTCGAACAATTCATCCCAGAAGAGCTTCTCGCCAGTTCTGACGATGGCGTCATTCGTCTTGTGCCTCTCGCTCTTGCAGACCTCCGCATATGTCTCACCCTCCTTGAGGACACGCACATCAGTAATGACGTTCTCGCACCACTGCCGAAGCTCAAAGAGACGGAGAATGTTGGCGTTGGCCACGGACTCGTCAAAGTTGGCATCTTCGATGGTATCGCCTGCATCGGCGAGGGCGACACGCGTAGCATCGGCCCCGAACTTGGCGGTGGCATCGTACAGTGTGAGGAAGTTTCCAGTAGACTTTGACATCTTCTCGCCGTTGAGGAGCAAGTGCCCGTTGACGCGGACTGCGCGTGGCCAGTACTCGGGTGGGAAGAGCGCAATGTGCACATACAAGAAGAAGGTCAAATGGTTCTGGATCAGATCCTTTCCAGATACACGAAGGTCGAGCGGATACCAGTATTCGAACTCGCGGCGCATTCGATGCAAGGACTCTTCGGGGATGGTGCAGCCTTGAGGGATTTGCTCAGCTCTGCAAAACAGCCAGTCCCAGACATCGTCTGTCAGCTGCTCAGGGGACACGTTGGCTGGTCCCTTTTCCTTGCCGAAGATGTCCTTGTGCAAGAGATGGGCAATGGTGTAGTACGACATGTAAATCGTGGAATCCGACAAGCTCTCCACGAGCTGCGTTTGGTCCCAAGGCAGCTTCGTTCCGAGACCATAGCCTCTGGCGCATGCCCATTGGGCGAGCCAGAAGAGCACTTGTTCGAAAGCATTCTTGGTCTCCGTAGAGAAGGTGTTGAGGCCGTTGCCATCAGCATTCTGCACATGCTTCAGAACCGCCGGCTGCCAGTCTGGATCGCCAGACTTTTCGGGCTCACCGTAGTTCATGAACCACTGATCCAGATGACCAGCCACACATTCGTCGCCCGATCGACTGATGACCTGTCCATCTGGCTCCGCATATGCAAATGCCTCTCCCGCGTCGATGAGGTCCTGCCGTACCTTGGGCTTGGCGTCCTCAACGCGCTCGCCAGCGTATGCACCAACGATCATCTTGCCCTTGTAGAATCCCTCTTTGTATGCAATTTCCTTTGCCTCTGCCAGCTGCTTTGCGTCCTTGGGCGAGTTGATCTTCATGGTCTCGACAAGCTTCTTGGCGATCAAGTTGCCGTACTCAGGTGTCTCGATAACAGGCACAATCTCCTTGTCGATCCACTCTTTCTTGATTTTGTAGAAGTCGGCCTTCTTTTGCAGGTCCAGAGTGGTGGCATAGTCGTCTGGCGAGTCCGATGGCACACTGGTAACCACACCTGTACCCTTGGTGGGCTTGACAGACTCCATGGGAAGAATGTATACATCCTTGTGCACAGACAGCGGTGCGTTGACAAGAGTGCCGACCACCTCTGAGCCCTTGAAGTCTGCCACCTTGGGGAAGACTCCCCACTCCGGGAAGATGCTTTGGAATGCCATATTCCTTGCAGCGCGATTCGAGATGAAGTAGTACTCCTCGCCCTTCTTGATTTCGTACACGCCGTAGTCGACATTGGGGCCTACGAAGCAGCAGTTCTGTCCGTACATGGTCTCTGGGCGAAGGGTTGCAGGCACGAAATAGACGTTACCGCCGGCAGGTATCTTGCCCTCCAGCTTGCTCTTCGCGGACTCTGCCCACTCCTTGACTCGGAGCTTCAGAGCAGTGTACTCTTGCACGCCAACACCTTCGCCGCTCGCTCGGTCGTGGTCCATGCACGCCTGGCCGTCTTTGGGCGAGTAGACGGTGTAGCGCTTGCCGAATCGGATCTTGCCCATCTCCTTCAATCGATTAACTTGCCATCGCACGAATGCATCGTAGTATGGGTTGGCGTCCGTCGTGACCATGGATCGTCGCCAATCGACTCTGCACCCCATGTTGTTCAAATCGCGCTTCCACAGCGGAGGAAAGTATTGTAGCCAGTACTGCGGGTCTGAGAACTTGTGAATTTCCCCCACGGGAATGCCAATGGCAAGCATGATTTGGAACTGGTACTTGAGAGCCACATTGACCTTGGCGGACGCCTTTGACTTTTTCGTGGTGAACTTGGTCACGTCCTCCCTGGTAGTCTCCTGCACGGGCGCCGGCGCAGCATCATTGGCAGCCGCAGCATCGCCCTTGACGTCGTCGACGGGGCAGTTCTCAAAGTTCTGGCCAAACATCTCAATCTCGCGCACCAGCTTGTCGGCACACGCCTTGATGGGCATGCCGGTGCAGTGGAAGCCCTGCGGATACAGTGCACGCTTTCCCTGCATGCGCGCCCAGCCAACAGCGAACTCGAGCTTGCTGGCCGTGAAGGCGTGGCCCGAGTGCGGCGTGCCGTTGACGTAGGGATACGCCATGGTGACCATGTACTTGGGGTGTTTCCTGCGCAGCTCGGCCGGCGCGATGGAGTGGAAGGGCACTTCTTGCAGCGACGGGGCGTCCTGCTCGAAGACCTTGCTGTCCTGCCATTGCTGCTGGTACTTCTTCTCGCTGGCAATGAGCGTGTCGCGCTTGTCGGTGTTTTCGATCTTCAGCGTGCCCTTTGCCTGCTGGGCAGGACTGAGGGCGTCGGCGGTGGCCTGCACGGCGGCCATGATGGGAGGGGGGGAGGTGGAGGTGGTGGTGTATGCAAAGAGCACGCGTGGTCGGGCAAAGCGCAGGCCTCGCAGCCGCGGCGAGCAGAGGCGGAGAGCGAGCGACGTGGTGACTGCGTCGCAGTGATGTGGGAAGTGAGGTGAAGTGGAGTCGAGTGCAAGTGAATGTGAGAATGTGAATGTGGTGATATGACTGTTTGTCTGCAGAGCTGGGGAGAATAATTCCATCGGGGACCGAGCTCTCTCATGCCGACGTACATCATCCTAGTCTATCCTCCTCCTTCTCTGCCATCAACAGCCAAACAACATTGTCCCGATCACTCCCCATCATGGCGTCGCTCTTCTCCCGGCTGTTTAGCAGAGCGCCGCAGGTCCCAGAGAACCCGCCTCGCTTCCCCTACACCATTGAAGAGAATCCGTTCCAGAGCAAGAAAACATGGCCCCCGGACTTCACCAAACTCTCGCAGAAGCATCAATTCCGCCTCGAAAGACGCTACAGGCGTCGCGCGAAGCTGAAGTGGGCAAGGCCAAACTGGACCAAAGGCGTCAAGCTCGCGCAGTGGGGCAGCATTGTCTTTGTCTGTGTCTATGGAGTTCTCTATCTGGACGTGGGCGATGGCAAAACGCCTTTTGATGGCGTATGTGATGATACTTCGGAACTTGTGAAAACGCGCTGACGCTGTCGCAGATTCGCAAAACATACAAGGAACAGTTCAAAGCGGCGGATGATGCCAGCCCAGCTGCAGAACAGCCGGCTTGAGGGACATTTTCCAGCTGCGTAGCTGTGGACGCGACCAGGCACCGACCAGACCGAGGAACTGGACGCCGGAAAGACAGTGCTGTCTTCATCGATGCAATCGGCGCGTCAAGCCCCGTCGATGATCAGGCCTCGAACATGATCCGTTGCGATATTTGGCAGCACGTGGAAGCACCGACGTGTCATACCACGTCTCGCGAAGAGGAAACCTAGTGGCCTTATGCCGGTTACCTTCCCACCGGATGCAAGGCATAGCGAAGCAGCTTGTGGGTAGCAGTGCCCTCTGCTTTGCTTTGTTGCCACTTCGTCATGGAGTGCTGCGAGCCATCGTTTCAGTGCTGCAACAACACACATCATTCGCGCCAAGAAGTTCGCTCTTGTCATACTTTTACCGAGCAGCATTCTCCAGTTTCAGCAAACCAGTGTGCGTGCGCTCACGCAGAGGAGCCTACCGAACCAGTGTATGGAGCATGTCCATTCGAGCGCCATCCACAAGGTGGTTGCATTCGAGGTGGATCTCGCTCGGCTATGCACACACAGCTTCGGGGCATAGGTCAGTGGCTCCCCTTACGCTCAACCAAGCCAAGCACCAATGTTCCACGCAACCTGCAAATCAGTCGTCATTGAGAAGAAATCGGATCACACGAAGAAAACCACAAATGTCCAAACATCCGAGGCGCCTTTAGGCACGAGTTCCTCCGTAGCGCTACCGCACACTATCACTTCCTGTGCGAAGGAGTATCCACTGGATCTGTCTCTGACGTCTGCCTTTCCTTTTCACTGCAGCTCACCGCCACTCAGCTGCACGGCCCAAAAATTGTATAGCTCGCGCCGGACCGCACAAGTCCGATTGCAGGATTTCAGCGTTTGCAGAATGCGGAAGGTCCTCTAGTTCCGATCCAAAGTTCCCATAGACTTGTACAAACTTGGCATCCACCAGTGCCTCGATGTGCATATCGATAGTCGCCATCCAGTCAGTTCCAATACACCATCATCGCCTGTGCGAACGACTGTCACGACGCCGATCTGTAGCATAAACGACGATTGCTTCCACACATGGCTCGACATGGTCCACGTGTAGCCCAGTCCAGTCTGCAGTGCCTTCCATGGAACGGCACCAAACGCATATATATCTACACTTCTCAGTTGTCTCTGCCATATCAGCACCAAACGCCGCTCAGACAAAACCTTTACATCATCCGAAACAATACTTGCCCTTTCTTCAATACAGTTCTACCAACCATGTTGCTCAGCAAGCTGCTAGCCACCACCTTGGCCACGACAGCACTCGCTGCGTGTCCGGCAGAAACGAAAATTGCCGCTCTCAACTACATTGTCGATGCATTCAACGGGGTCGACTTTGTGAAATCCGCAGAGCTGATCGCAGGCATGCCTCTTGCGCCGCAATGCCAGGCGTTTCTGTAAGCTGCATCTTCTGCCTAGTAATGTGTTCTATGAAGACCATGCAACTAATGCGCTAAATCTGTGCCACAGCTTCATCAACGGCCTCCCTGGAGTCAGCCCGGCTGTCGACGCAACATCAGTCAAAATCTTCTCCCAGACCGTTCGACAAGTCTTTGGACACGTTGAAGGGAGGTACTCGGCCGCGGATAATAGTACTGCAACACTAGATGCCATTGTTGTCAGTCCTCTTCTCGCCTACTTACCCACTCACTCACCCACCAACTAACAACACCCCACCCCCCAAGACCCTCGGCGCTCTGCACGTCATCCCCCTCCCAATCGACACCCGCATCGTCGTACCAGCCGTCTTCGACGAACAAACCTGTCTCATCACCGAACTGCCCACATACATTACCATTCCTACGAGCCTTTTCGGCATCCCGATCGACCCGCCGAGAGTGCCTGTGATTCCGGGGTTGATGGGTCTGCCTGGTTTCCAGCCGATTCTGAGGGCGCTGATTCCGGCGATTGGGAATATTTATAACTTGTAGGGGTTCTGATGGGGGTGGTGAGGTGAGAAGGGCGGGGATGAGGCTAGATATCGTCGGGAATGTCATGATACCAGACATGTGCGTTTTGCTCGTTGTTGCAGCCGAGTGCAAGGTCGGCCCGCTTGGCGCCGTTATTGTGAGCATGACAGTGGGTCATTGCGCGGACAGAATCGAGCATATCAGAACTCGGCCTTTCCTGTCTGCGAGATGGCGAATTTACAACCTCTACAAGACCCTCGCGCCGCCTATCAAGCTCGCTTGCGTTTTCATGATGGAGCAGACGTCCTGGCTAGTGTGCGTGGAGATATGCTGAATTCAAGCACAAGTTGTTCCAGGCACTCATATTTCTCAGGCAGAAACTTCCAAATCGTCGTGGCGGACCATTTCATTGCCTTCCTTCCCTCCTGACTAGCAAATGGCTCTTTCGGCGTATCATGTGCGGTCGCCATCACCTGAGCAAGGCAAGGTATCTTGCTTCCTGAAACAATGGAATGCACAAAAGGGTCTGTTGACGCGAACCCACCGTAGCGAGGAACTCCGAATGACCGTGTGTGGAACAAAAATCCCCTTTAGACTGCTCTGTTGTAGATAGTGGCTGCATTGTGTACACTATCAGCAGCATGTGAAAGGGTATTTTTCTGATTGCATGTCCCTTTTCACATGACAGTACCTACCGTGACCCCCACTACAGGGTTGACGGAACCAAGCAAGCAAGCGGCAGTTGTACGACCAGGAGGCTGCAGACTGCGACTGCACCTTGGCGAGACCTTCCTCTCTCATCCGGTGTCAGACATGCAGCCGCATGACCGATTGGGTCGCAGCACAGTCGCCAACGTGGCTGTGAAACTCGATGGAGATGTCATGGCTGGGGCTGGATGGTAGACTTACCTCCACTGCTTCCTGGCTGGGTGGTATGGCTGTGGAAGTGCTATTTTGATCTACCAGTTTTCCATGGAGTCAATTCTGATTGTCCGGAGAGCGACACAGTATAATGATAAGTAGAAGATGCTGCATCGTCCACGTGCAATGGACGGACAACACGTTGGATCGGGGTCAACTACTGCAGGCCCGTGGTGGTGCAGCGGCGAATGTGTTGCACAGCATGGGAAGCAACCAATCGTGTGATGCAGCCGACCAAGAGTTTGCAACATGTTTTCCCGGGTTTGATTCTCTGCTTGCATGTGACTGCCTGGCCTGTTGTTATTATATCAGACTAACTGAAGTCCGGACAGGAAGGAGAGAGAAGTAGGTGGACGCGTGACATCATTCCAGTCATCCGACAGAGTGCTTCATCGAGTGCTGCCTGGTGACCGCGACATCTCTACGCGACACTCTGGTCCATGGCCGCGCGCAACGTGTCGTCCGTCGGTCCTCCTCACAGCACACGCAGACACGCCTGTCGAATGGCAAGCTCGCATGGCGGAGACACCAGGCACCAGCACCACCACCAGCACCAGCATCAGCACCACCACCTCAGCCCCCGACGCCAGCCCCGACGATGAGCACGAGGGCCTTCCGCCAAAGTCATGGACCGACGCGTTGAGGGAGACGACGGCGCGATGGGCGCCTGCTCTGCCGACCGCGACATATGCGCCGTTTCAGGTGGCCGAGGACTTGCTGGACAGCGTGCACTGGACAAGACTATTTGGTGAGGGCGGTCATGGCAGGGGAGAAACGTCCAAGGCGCTGCAGGAACTTCGCATGAGCGCCGCAACCAGGTACTGGGAGTGGCGGGAGGCCGCAGAGGCGCTGGACGTCCTAGAGGGCAACCACTTGTGGAGAATCGACCCCCCGTCCGGCGACGACGAAGAGCACGACCAGGACTATGACGTGGTCCTGATTAGGACTCGGCTCAATGCCCTCAAGCAGGCCATCTCGGACCGCAACATGGAGGCCATGCTACACCACATCCGCAATCACTTGAAACGGGATCTGGGTGGCATGTGCAAGCCGGAACTATATCGCCACTGCCGCGTCGGGACCAAGCATTTGATCGACGAATACGCAAACATTGTGAGCTACGCCATCGAGATTCTGGTCGGCTATTGCGAGAATGATCCTGCAGCCGATGTGAGGCGCATCAATGACACGCTGAGGCAAGCACGGTCATCGTTTGGCAAGACTGCACTCATGCTCTCCGGAGGCGGTACCCTCGGCATGTGCCACATCGGAGTGGTCAAAGCACTCATCGAAGAAGGGCTGCTCCCGTCCATTGTGTGCGGAGCATCGGCAGGGAGCATCGTGGGCTCTGTGCTCTGTACACAGAAGCGAGATGTCCTCCTGGCGAAGCTCGATGAACTGCAGTCCGGCGATCTCAAGGTTTTCCAAGGTGACGACGAGCTACCAGGCATCTTCGGCGCGTCTGTCAATGTGCTGAAAGGCGAGCCTGCTTTCCGTGTCAGCAATCTGTGCCGTGTGATGCGCAACTTTCTCGGCGACATCACCTTCAAAGAGGCATACAACATGACACAAATGGTCCTCAACATCCATGTCTCGTGCAAAGACAAGCATAATTTGCCACGCCTGCTGAACTATGTCACTTCGCCGAATGTTGTCATCTACACGGCAGTCGCGTCTTCTTGCGCATTGCCTTGGGTGTTTGAGGCTCCCGGGCTCAAGTGCAAGAATACAGTCACCGGAGCGATCGAGCCCTGGGGCGATCTGGACCAAAAGTACATTGATGGCAGTATTCAAGGGGACTTGCCGTCTGCGACCCTGGAGCGCATGTTCAACGTGAACAATTTCATCGCCTGTCAGGTCAACCCACACGTGCAGCATTTCCTTCCCAAAGAACAGACCCAGGACTCGAACCTGTTACGTTACGCCATGGCACTGAGCAAGAAAAACTTCATCTTCATGCTGGACAACATCATGGAGTCCTGGGATCCTTTCATCCTGAAGATGGTCCATTCTGTCATCACTCAGAAATATGACGGAGACATCACCATTCTACCGGAGATCTCGTGGGTTGGTCCATTGCAGATTCTGGCCAATCCATCGCACGAATTTATGAAGCGTGCAACTGGCTATGGCGAAAGAGCGACATGGCCGAAACTGGATCGTATTCGCAACAGCGTTGCTATCGAGCTCGATCTTGAGAAGGCCGTGAATAGTACGACTGCCGCTGCCATCATGAAAGGCCGTGATGGTGGTTTGCGAAGACACAAACGAGCGTCTTCCACACGATCCGAGTTCAGTCTGGCTCAGAGGAGAAGCAAGAGTGGCGAATTTTCGAGCTCGCGGGCGATACCACGAATCCCCCGAGGACGACACGGATTGAATCTGCCCATCAAGTCGATGATTGAGTCTTCTTCTTCTTCACGACTTGCTAGCTTTACCGTCGGCGAGCACATCCTCTCATCGTCCGATGAGAAAGCATCCGGTCACTCCTCGCCGACCACTTCATACGAAGACGAGGACTTTGATGACGTCGCAGGCCGTAGTGACGGGCTGTTCACGCCTGACGGCCAGAGTGCCGATGATGCTGATGCCCGTCTGCGGGCATTTCTCTCACAACCAGTATCGCCCAGCATTTCTTTCAAGCGCTTCTTCGAAAGTGACAGCCTGCAACCGCCCGCTTCACCGGACTTGAAACGAGCACTCAACGGCCTGCAAATGTCGAGTATGGACCAGACAGTAACATCACCAGGGCAAACGCGACCATGACACTGCTTGCAGACAAACCAGCTTTACGATGTTGGACATCACGAACATGACGGCCTTTATGAGAACCTCGAGCAGAGCACTTCACGCTGCAGCCTGGTGCTATTGGAGCATTGCGGGAGTTTGATACCCCGAGGGACGTGCACTATAATATCGATAGCCATCAGTGAACATGCGCTGTGTGTTTTCATCTGTCAAGACCTTTAGTATAGGCTTTGGAGCCATAGATAGCGCAAGCTACTTACATTCACATCCATATTCCGTCTCCCTTCATGCACAAGACCAGGTCTTAGATGCTACTCCCCCACCCCTTCTCCAAATTGACGACAATTGGTTCTTTCCCACCTGGTTTCATCAGCGTTAGCAAAAGAAATCCCCTACGTCGTCTCCAAAACCCGGAAACAGATGAGGTATTAAAAGAAACAACAAACTACGACTCACTCCTCACAATCGCCCACACGACATCCTCATCACTCTCATTCACCTCCTGATGCTCCGCATACGCCGGAATCAACGCAAAGTCGCCCGGCGCAAGCTGCTGCTTCGTCTTCCCGCCCTCAGACACAATTGTCCCGTGGCCCGAAAAGGCAAAGACGATGGTGTTTTCGGCGCCGTGGTGGTGCACGGCGGACGCGGTGTGGGGCTTGGCGATCATGCGGGAAGCGCAAATGTCGTCGCAGACGTTTACGAGGGCGTTTTGGCGGATCATGCCGGTGGAGAGGGAGCCGGAGGTGGAGAGGGAGGTGGAGGGGGTTATGAGGATGGGGTTTTGGGGGGGCATTTTTTGTTTTCTGGAACTTGGACTTGGACTCTTCTTCCTTTGATGGGTTGTTTGATGCTAGAGGTCGTCTGTTCGAGGTTGCTGGATGGCAAAGGCAACTTGTCGAACCTTTCCCTCCATCATAGACGATCGACCTACATACGGGCAAAAGAGAGTTCATCTAGGTCCTCGGGGCCCTCACTGACGTAATATCATGAGCTTGTGGTATGGTCTGGACTCATCACTGGAAACATTGTTCGATAATATCATAAAGCTGATGGAGCACTGAGAGGTGGTCGTAGCCATGCTACTGCGGTGGCCAGAACGACTTGATTGGAGCGACCCATGAGTTGTCGAGATTTGTACGGAGCACGGGGTAACATCGACACGATTGCCCTACATGTGCACTCTTGGCATCTTTCTGGCAATCCTACGCCAGCTAATGCCAGGCTGTCATGTCGTTGTTTCCACTCGACTATTGGCAAATGTGATGCTTGGAATGAGGTCTGCTAGTTCTCAATCTACATCTTCTCAGATGACTGACTGCGTGTACCAAGCAGCTAGTCCATCCGGAGAGCTGTGCCAAGTGAATTGCATTTGGATTACATGGCCATGGAAGCATTTGGAGCCTTCACTGGCGGACTGCCGCCCCCGACAACATCGGAGGTGATGATGGACCAAAAGGTGCCACTGTGGCCATTAAAGTTGGTTCTCTGCCAGTGTGCAGCCGGAAGACTATGGCGGTATCAATCTATCTCGTAGATGGCTTCGATGCTGGCAACCAATTCATTGGTGGCTTCGGTACCGCCATGATGGCGCTTTCTGTGCGAACACTCTCTATACTTCATCAGCGGGACTGAGCGAAATGAGCCCCATGTATTCGTGTCTCTACCTTAGGACTCTTGCGTGACCTCGACATAGTCTCCCTTGTGCTGAGCAGGCATGTCGGTAGCCTTTCGATGCAGGATTTGCAGCTTGGCCTTTGCGATACTGGCAGGGAGAGGATCCTTGCCAGGCCTATCCTCTTCTCCTACCTCAGCGGTTAGTCGAGCTTGCTGGGTAGCCCGTAGAACAGTCGAGAAGTTGTTTGTATAGGACGTTCCAGTGCTGTAGATAGTACCAAGTCCGACAGCTGCGCAGATCAGTGTAGCACCGAGAGCGATCCCATACGCAAGCCATAGTCTACCAGGACTGTATACATACAGGTTAGTGTAGTCGTGATATGTTACCGGCGTACGTTCAGGCGCGAATGGAGCATCAGGGCCGAGACGCAACAGGCTGGAGCTCAACATCGACACAGTAATGTTGCGGAAGAGTTCTTCGAGAACATCTTTCAGCTCGCCTGAATCTGATGGCTCATCTGCATGTGCAAGCATTGAATATGCTTGACTGTATCCGTGGCTGGATGGCAATTGAGCAGTCATTCCATACGGAGTAGGTGATCCCGGTGCCAGTGCAACCAACTCCTTCGCTCGAGCTAGGGATGAGGAGAAGACTGGGCTCCTATAAGAATGTACGATCGAACTGTTGTTATCGTCATTCGCCGACGAAAGCAATGAAGCCGAGTCCAGGTTGCCACGGTTGAGGGCACCAAGAAGAACAGATTTGAATGCCGCGGCAATTGATTCATAAGACCATTGGCGCAGGATGTCTCCATCAATCTGTGCAAGCGATCCGGTCACGTTCTCGAGCGGAAAGGCGGGGCTATTCATTGACAGTGGTTGCAAAGCAAAGTTGTCTTCCGCAGTGACTGCTGCTTGAAGCAGGCTCGTCGCGGGTGGCTGCAAGCGAACACTCAGCGGTGTCGTTGCAACTTTGACTTGTTGCCCCGTCAGGCCAACATAGTCGAATCCCAAATCGTAAGTAGAGTTGCCAAAGGAGCACTGCAGAACCGTGGCTTCCGCAAAGAATGTGTCCATGCCATAGTCGTCAAACGGATGCAGACCATGCACGCAGGTCTCGTTCTGAATGATGGCTTGAGCTGCCGCTGATAAGACAGCGACGTAGAGATCTCCCATCACGACATTGTCGATTCGCAGCTCCATAAGATCAAACGGCCTTGCCACGCTTGATGCGTTCTGTTGCCAAGCCAGGTACGTAAACATGCTTGCAGCATCCAGGCACGAACCTGCATCGTCGTTTGAGCGAACAGTACTGTTGAGAGTCTGTTGCAGGTTCAGTTTCAGAGGCTCAAGATCCCTTACAGACTCGCAATGTAGGCTGGGCCCATGAAAAGTGACCGACCAAGAGGCATTGGCACCCGGAGCTGGTATTGGCAAGAGAATTCCGCTTGCAGCGGCGGCATTAGCGACGCGAATGACTTCCCGATGAGGACCTTGGTACTGTAGACTCGATACTGGGATCGCTGTATCGCCACTTGGAACAGAAGCAGCGGTGCGCCACGAGGCGTACGAGAGACTGGCAAATCCGGGCAAGGGCACCACTTCCCACATCGTTGGGGGCTCAGAAATCTTGTCAAAGGCGACTGTGAGGGCTGCGGGAGCCATGATGGTCGCAATCGGTAACAACCTGAGTTGATGAGCACATTTCTCCGATCCCCACTGGATTCCATCAACTAGCACTTACCACCCAATCAGCACTAGCACTGGTATCGTCGGCACCCTCCAGGATCGGAAGACGCTGACCGCTGCCAGCAGATCGTGAAGAGCGCCAAAGATATCATCGACACTTTCAATGTGATACTCTGCTGTAGTAATTGCGCACCATATCACTTGAGTATAGGCGGTGGATACGCATAGAACAAGCGCCGATCGGACCAAGAACGCAAGAGCTGTGCCGGCAGCAATAGTAATCTGTTGCCTAGAGAGATTCCAGCCAGCGACACTTACATGGTCATCGGATGCATGCTGCCTGTTCAGAGAGGTGTAATAGAAGTGGTGGCCGAGCGCGAGCGCGAAACCGCCAAGTAGCGAGCTGATGATTATGGCCGGGCCACGCCAGAAGATGCCTCGCAGGAACGAGTGCTTCTTCGTTGTCTTTGTCTGCGCGTGTGTACCCTCTTTCGCATCTGCCCAACACGATTAGTCGGACCCCCAGAGTGTATGCTGTTGTCTTGAACCTGCCTTCGGACTTGTGCGCAAGAGGCTTGTTACCAAGGTGCCGATGACGTTGCCAATAGACCGTACCAGACAGGATTCCGATGACAGCAATGATGCCGAGGGCGATGCCTGCTTGAGCACCACCACCAAGACTGCTTCCAGAACTGGCACCAGAATCTGCCACACTGCCACTAGTCGGAAATGGAGGCAGCAGCCCAGCGCCATTTTCAGGATTTCCTGATAGCCCCGCGAGTGACGCATTACGAGCCTGGTCCAGCCTTGTAAGCTTCGCAGACTGAATCGTGCCATTCAAGGCGGAGAAAAGTTCCACTTGATCGGGCGTGTCTGGCAGAAACGCTTCACGAAGGTCGTCAATCGGGCAGTTTGTGATGCAGCCTTGCCGTTCGCAGCAGCCCCAGAATTGCTCCGCGGACGTCGCCGCACAGGATGAAAAGGTACCAGATGCACATCGCGCGTGAGTGCTTTGCTCACTGCTTGAGATCATTTGAGCTGGAAGCAGGTGAGGTCGTGGACAGCCGGCTACACCACACGGATTCGAGACACAACAGCCGAGGAATTTCGAGCCATGTTTGCAGGACCAGAATGACCCGCCGAAGGGACACCGCATCCGGGCCGAACTGTTGCGAAGGGGAACAGCTGCGCCGTCCTCCATTCTTGCGCGTAATCGGTAGGCAAAAGATAGCCAAAGAAGGTGTTCCAGAGCACGAGAAGTGAGACAGCCTTTGCAGATTGCGACGGTGCAACCCAGCCCCGGCTGCGGTGCCGCAAGAGAGGCATCCTTCAGGTGCGGCTGAGCCTAGACTGCGTTGTGAAGGATTACCTTCGCATGCAGAACGTGTTGCTTAGAGGTGCACATTGCCGCGGCGAGGCGCCAGCCCACATCATGCAGGGACGTGCAAACGCCAAAATAACAGAGGCTCGACGAAGTGGTCGATAGAGCTCATCGTGCGTCGTGTAATCTTCCAAGCACCTTGCAATGTATAACGTCGTATGAAATGTGTGTAGGGCACTACGTTGCGTCTTTGCTTTGGCTTGCGACGAGGACGAGATTAGTCGAATTCGACGAAGCTTGGGTAGAAGGAATAGTCTCTACAGTTCATCAGCCTTTCTAATTCCTGGTCAACCTGGTGCTCGTCGACGTTGTTCTGGTTCTAGAGTTGGACCCGGCAGAGAACGACCAGTAGATATGGCCTGCTCTCTCGTCATGTCCTCCATCCACACACACAATATAACAGAGTTGTGTGGAAACAAGCAAACGTGGTCCTCGGACAGGTGTGCTGCGACGCAGACACACATACAGCCTATGCGCAGGGCTTCAAGAGCGATGTGGATGACTGCGTGGTGTTGGACAAGAGCACGAAGACTTTGACTCGCAAGAGCGGAGCCTCCCGCAGGTCACGTGCATTCACATGCCGGAGCGGACAACTCAGCACGAGCCACGATGCGCCGTGTGTCGTGAAGCCATCAACTTTGTTGTGGGGAGCCCTGCCGCAGCCGAGGCGATGGGCAGCCAATGTGCGACGCGCTTATGACACCGTCTGGTGACTTTGTTTGTTGGTCTCTTCCATGTCGTCCGTCCGAGGCGTGGCAGAGGCCGGTCTTCACATGAAAGACTGGAGAAGCGGCACACTCCGCTGCTGCTGCTCATCATCTGACACTGACATTCCTGTGGCTCGTGTTTCGCTCGTGCCAACACGTCCGCCTTATTACCTACCCACTATCCTCGTCCTCTCTGTGACATTCTTCTTCGCAGTGCCCACATCCTCATCGTCATCATCATGTCCAAGACGTTTTCCACGGCCGACGTGGCCCAGCACAATAAGCCCAACGACCTGTACATTGTCGTGGACCAAGATGTCTACGACCTGACGAGCTTTGCCGATGAGCACCCCGGAGGCAAGAAGAGTACGTTCTGTTCTCGCCAAGTACTTCCTCTAGTGGACACACCACTGACAGTCCGACAGTCCTGCAAAGGGTCGCCGGCAAGGACGCCAGCAAGCAGTTCTGGAAGTACCACAACGAGAGCATTCTCAAGAAATACCAGCCCAAGCTGCAGGTCGGCTCGCTCGACAGCAAACCCAAGCCAGAGCCCAAGCAAGCACCCACACCTCCCCCGTCACCACCAGCCGCAAAGAAAGAGTTGGTGGTCCCGTCAGCAGAGTCCGGCCATGTGGCACCTATGCCAGGCCCCGGCGCAGAGGAGGAAGCCGAGGCGCTCGACTCGTTCGGCGATCTCGTCCCATACGCCGACCCTAGCTGGTACCAAACCTACCATTCGCCATACTTTAACCAGACACACGCAGATCTCCGAGCTGAAATCAGACAATGGGTGGAAGACGAGATCATGCCCAACGTGACCGAGTGGGACGAGGCTAAGAAGGTGCCAGACTCAATCTACAAGCAAATGGGAGAGCGAGGATATCTCGCAGGAACACTCGGACTGCACAACTTCCCTACACATCTCTCTCCATACACTGTCAAGTCAGTGCCTGCCGAGAAGTGGGATCTGTTCCACGAGATGCTGCTCACCGACGAGCTGTCTCGGACAGGCTCTGGTGGGTTTGTGTGGAACGTTCTGGGTGGATTCGGTATTGGGTGTCCGCCAGTCGTCAAGGCCGGCAAAAAGGAGCTCGTCGAGCGAATTCTGCCTGGAATTCTCGCCGGCGACAAGCGCATTTGCCTTGCAATCACTGAGCCAGATGCCGGATCTGATGTTGCCAACCTGACTTGCGAGGCCAAGCTGAGCGAGGACGGCAAGCACTACATTGTCAACGGTATGTCTTTTCCCCTCTCCACGACTGTTTGCCCAGCTAATGGCTTAAAAAGGTGAGAAGAAGTGGATAACCAACGGCATCTGGTGTGACTATTTCACCACCGCTGTGCGCACCGGAGGCGAGGGCATGAACGGAGTCTCCGTGCTGCTCATCGAGCGCGAGTTCGAGGGCGTCACCACTCGCCGCATGGACTGCCAGGGCGTATGGAGCAGCGGCACAACCTACATCACCTTTGAGGACGTAAAGGTCCCCGTGGAGAACCTGATTGGCAAGGAGAACCAAGGCTTCAAGGTCATCATGACCAACTTCAACCACGAGCGCATCGGCATCATCATCCAATGTCTGCGATTCAGCCGTGTCTGCTACGAGGAAAGCATAAAGTATGCTCACAAGCGCAAGACGTTTGGCAAGAAGCTCATCGACCACCCTGTCATCCGGTTAAAGCTGGCCCACATGGCTCGCCAGATTGAGGCATCGTCCAGCTGGATGGAGAACCTGATCTTCCAGTGCCAGAAGATGAACGAGACCGAGGCTATGCTCAAGCTCGGCGGCGCCATTGCGGGTCTCAAGGCACAGGCCACAGTCACATTCGAGTTCTGTGCCCGCGAGGCATCCCAGATCTTCGGAGGTCTCTCCTACAGCAGAGGCGGCCAGGGTGCAAAGGTCGAGAGACTGTACCGTGACGTGCGTGCTTATGCCATTCCTGGTGGTAGCGAGGAGATTATGCTGGATCTCAGCATTCGGCAGGCATTACGTGTGCACCAGGTGCTCGGCATGAAGTTGTAGACATGGATTTTGAGCGTCCATCATGTGTGAGGGAGTTTGGAAAGCGGCTACGGGTATACCACCGGACACAGCGGGATGACATTTTGGGGTTGTGTATTCAAACTTGTAGCAGAGCTGGTGCAAATCGTCAGCGACAGCTCGACTTTGAAAGCAATGCATGGAGCATATAGGTGACGTTCAAATCAAGTTCGAGTAAGAAAAGGTAGAGTCTACTTCCAACGGCCGTTGCTTCGTGTTGTTGTGGTATCTTTCGCTTCGGTCTAAATCGTTTTATCGAAGATTGCGGCGAGTGCAGCCTGCCGTATTCATGCGCTCTTCTTCCCAAAGGTCGTGCTCACAGCCTACCTAGATGACGCTACCTCTTCTCGGAAAGTTGACGCCTTCAGTCGCAGCAGTGTCGCAGAACCAGCTCACGCGCTCCGCAGCCTGGTGATTCACCAGTCCGCACGGCAAACTCGCGCCCTCGTCCGTCTCAAAGATCTTCTTAATCACATCCTTCTTCCCTCCGCCCGTCGCGACAAAGGCAATCTTCGCAGCGTGCACGACAACCGGCAGGCTGAGCGTGATGCGCTTCGGCGGCGGCTTGGGCGAATCATTAATGGACAGGATCCACGCATTCTTCTCGCGCAGCAGAGGATGGTCGGGGAAGAGCGAGCAGGTGTGGCCGTCGGGTCCGCAGCCGAGCAGGATCAGATCAAACAGCGGGAGCTTGACGCTATCGCGCTGCGCAAACGTCGCCACCAGCGTCTTCTCGTACTGATCGGCGCACTCTTGCGCATCGTCGAGGTACTGCTCGTCAATGGGGAAGACTTTGGGCTGGCCGAGCTCCGCGGGGATTTTGTCGAGCAGGTCCGCTTTGACGAGGCGGTGGTTGGAGTCGTCGTGAGTCAATGGCACGACGCGCTCGTCGGCGTAGAAGATCTCCCATTTGGCAAAGTCGGTGGTGTCGTCTGCGCTGCCGGTGGACGGGGCGAGAAGGGCTTTGGCGAGCGTTTTGGGCAGCGAGCCGCCCGAGACTGCGATGCGGAAGACACCGTCGCGGCGGCTGAGAGCTTCGTTTTGCGCTTCGAGGATGTATTTTCGCAGATTCGGAGCCAGGTCCTTGTCGACGTCGGCGAATGAGTAGAGATTCGGTGGGCGGCCCATGTTGTCGGCGGTCAAATGGGGACGATACAGCACAGGGACGAAGAGGAGGAGGAGGAGGAGGAATTGCCGGGCGAGGATGCTTGCTTGCTTCCTTACGGCGCTGTTAAAGAATTAATGCATGTCACAAGAGGTAGAAAGAGGTTACTTATCACACTCGCTAGGATTTGTTAGGAATGACGCAAGAATCTCTTCACGCCCCACTCGGTCGCTGATTTACCGTGTGAACAGGGACAGCTACATAGGCCCCGACGTGCATGCCCATTTATGCAATCACAATTATGAGTGCGTCTACAGTCGCTGCATCAATCCATCCTTTTGCCATCCGCAGAGTGGGTTTGCCAGTTGCAGTGTTACGTCGAAACAGAACGGGGCAGATACGGCGGATTGCCAAGCCCTGCTTATCTTAGCGCATTCGGGGGCAATTTTTGCTGGACGCTGCGACAAGTCTCGGACCACGACATGGGGAGTGGTAGAACAGTGAAGAACTAGCAGCATCTCTCTGGCACTTCGAGAAGGCTCTGTTCGTAATCTGTACCCAGGCATCGTGACACTGAGCTGTCATCGCGGATCAACTTTGTTCACACGGACATTCCCCTGCAAAGGACAAGATGGGCTCAAAGCCAAAGCAGTTTACCAGGCCTCCACCCAAGAAGAAGCCGGCAAAGGCCGCACTGGTATCGGCAGATGACTACCAGGAAGCTGCCGATTTCGAGGAGGCTGCGGGAGGGAAGCACCGTGCGGGCGACGCTGTCAAGTCTGCTCGAGCATTCGTCAGAGCACTAGAGCTCTACGACACAGGCGTTGGAAAGCACCCCAGGGACTTTGACCTGGCCTACAACAAAGCACGTCTGGAGCTGGAACTCTCGCAGCAGCCTGCGATGCTCGAACACATTGGTGTTGAGGCACCCGCATGGCTAGAGAGGACTCTTGCATCTCATCAGCATGCGCTGCAGTTGAATGAGCAGAATGCGGATGTCCTGTTCAACACAGCTCAAGTTCTGACATCGCTTGCAGAGCAGCTGACCGAGGACGACCGGGAAGATGAAGCTGTGCCGTTGCTGCAGAAGGCGCTCGAGCATCTCTCGGCGTGTCTCTCACGGCAAGAAATGATGTATGAGCAGCACAAGCTGGATTTTCCGGATGTCGAGGATGGAGGCGTCGCGCTTGAAGATCCAGCAGCGCAAGAGAAGTCAGCTTCCAGCTCAGATGTCAACATGTCAGAGCAGCAGTCAGCAATCGTGGAGACGCCAGTATCGCCCAGTGATCTGCTCGACACCGTCTATGCGTCGTTGTCTGCCTTGACCACTCTCGCTCCTCTCTCGGACGAAATGGCCTTGCAGACACTCGGCGACCTCGCCCGCCAACTGACCGAGTCCAAGGCGTCCGGCTATATCAGTCTGTTGCCAGTCGAGGAGCAAGACAGGGCGCGCATATCTACGGCCGTCAGCCGAGCGTCTTTCATCGCCGCCTACGCAAGCGCACAATTCGAGCACCACATGATTGACCTGCAGACATATGTCGAGCGCTTGAGTGCATACGACATTCCTGGCAAGGACGCCGACGCAGATGCCCTGGTAGCAGAGGCAGAAGCTCGAACTGAGCTGGTCATGTCCACGATTGACCGCTTCGGCGAGTCCCCAGATATACCGGCCGCCCTGTGCTGGAAAGAGCTCAGCACTTCGCAAGACTTGTACACCAAAGCCACCAAGCTCACGACCGAGAGCGCGCAGGAAAGCAAAGCCGAAGTGTACAAGTCCAAAGGCGATTTGGAGATCCTACGGCATCGTCTGATCCACATTCCCAAGACTGATCTCAGTGATGGCATTCGCAACAGTGCCGAGACGTTGATCAAGAATGCTCAGACGTACTACAAGGGTGCTGTGAATGTCGCAAAGGCAGAGGGAGACGAAGATGTTGAGGAGGAAGCACAGCAGAGATTGGAAATTGCAAGGGAGATTGCTGCGCTCATGTACGGCGGTGACAAGCCGGCGGCCGATGAGACCTTGATGGAAGCATTGGAGGGTTGTGTTGAGGAGGGTCTAGTCAGCCAGAAACTGGCAGAGGCGATATTTCAGGGTCAGTCTGCGTCTGGTAGCTGATGGACGCAATCAGACTGTGCTTGACGAGGGTGAGAATGTTCGTGTGAAAGAAAAGGGCGACTTCACACTCCACTACAACGTACGGCGCTCTTCCCGCACCTCCGGACGGGCTTCTCCCTTTCTTTGGCGTTGTGGTGGATGCAATTACCCGCGAGCCACAACCCTACGACAAAGCCAGAGTGCACACGTGGGTTGGGTCTCCATGATGGGAACGACGATGCCTGCAGTGGCAGCGACTGAACGTGTACGCGTTGGCACAACCATTGCGTTCGATCCGACGCCCAGAGCGTGATCTGTCCTGTCGTTCGCTGAGTTCCTCGTTGCCCTGCAGCGGTCGCTGGCGATGAGACAACACAAACACATTCATCTTCCTCGAACTTTGTCTTGGACTCACTTCGCTATTCACTACCATCATCGGCAGTCAATGACCTGGCACAACGTGGCCCGACGACGGCAGGGTAGCGGCGCCAAACAGGACGACAGTCACGGCCACGACGCCGAAGATGACGAGGACGACACGGAGTTTGCGGCAGATGCGTACAAGTAAGAAGATGAAGACCCCAAGCGCAAAGTGGTCTCAAACCCTACCCTGTCCTCAGGCTCAGTCTGTTCATGTAGAACGACTGCGACGCACAATCGCCTACGCTCTGGTGATTTCGAGACGGGTACTTGCGAGCCACAGCCACGATAATTGAAGCAAGTATAGGTGATGGTCATTACTCATCTAATTAAGTACACGGTAGGTACATATAATCACATGGCATCATTCCAGTCTCGCAGGGTCTGGTCTCCTGCGCCTTCAAGGACGTTTGGGTATCATCGTTCTCACAATCTCTCTTAAACCTGGTCGGCAGCGCGGGCCTCGCTGTTGTCGACCTTTCCGCGTCGCTCACGGCCCTTCTCGGACCATGGGAAGTGGACGACTGGAAGGACGAAGAACGAGTTCGAGGTATCGGCCATACCGGCAAAGGCGTTGTACCTGGGAGTTGTTTCGTTAGCGCAAGAGTTCATCATGTCTAGAGGAGAAAGGGAAGACATACCATGCAGCAAACGCGGCAATGATACCAAAGGCACCACCAGCGCGAAGCAGAGGTATGTTTGGTCCCTCAGCGTCGAAATACAAGTAGGCGAGACCCAACATCAGGAATGCCAGCATCAGGGTGAAGAACAAGAAGCTGAATGCCACGGTACTGAGGACGAACTGTCAGTAAGCTGCGGCGTGGCGATCGGCTCTACACTCTCGACTTACGATCTGAGGGTCAGGAGCCAGAGCAGGGTCGTGAAGATGAACCAGCCCATCAAGTAGAGACCAAAGGAGTTCATGAATGGGGCTGGTGACTCCGCCTCAAGGGTCGAGATGATCTCGAAGCCGCCTGGGGTCAGGATGATCGCAGTGCCGATCCAGAAACCACCGTACGAGGACAGAGCAGTGGCACTATTCAACCGATTAGCTGCTGTCGGCGTCGTGAGACTCGGGTCAAGACTCAACGTACCCGAAAGTGTTGCCAATGGCCATCTCCCACATACCAGCAAGAAGCTGGACAAGGCCGCCGTAAGCGAACGCAGCGCCGATAACTATGTTAGGCTCGCTCAATCCTCGCGTTCCCAAGTTGATGCAGGAGAGCAAGAAGGTGGTGAGCGCAAAACCGCAGAGTCCGAGAGGCGCCTGCCATAGAAAGTCAGCAAAATTTATTCACCGAAGCCACCACTTCTGGCTCATCGACAGCGACCTCGAAGGGCTCAGGGAGACGAAACTGGATTGGCAATTTTCCGGTTGGTGTCCACTTTGTAGAGACCTGGCTGCAGTTCTCCACCGAAGGCCGCGAGGCGGGCCGAGTCGGCGCTGTTGGTGTGCGCATGGTAGAGTGGGTTTCCACCATAGTCGTACGGCTTGCGCTGAGTAGCAGCAGCACCATTCTGATGGTCGTGACCGTTCACGCCATTGGTGCCGTTTAGCTTCTCGGCTTCTCCTTGGGCGATCGACATGTTGGTCGTAGATGTTCCAAAACACCTAGGTGAGGGTGATCGATAGTTGTATGACGGGCCCTTCAACAATGGGACAGGGTTACAAACAAAGGAAGGTCTCAGGAGGAGCGCGTGAGCAATCTCTATATACGTGGGCGAAGCTGGCAACACGGTCCACATTTCGAGAGAGCGCGCGGCAGACGTTACTCCGAGCAGACATACGCACCATCCACCATAGGTGGGGAACTTTCCTTGCCGTTCTCCAGACAGCGAGGAAGCTAGTGCAAAACGACTGGAGATGGTATGGAGTCAGCCAATAGCAGGGCGCAGAGCAGTGGAGGCGGTAGATTAACAGGCCATACAAAAATTGAGCACAGGCCGATCCCACATACTAGCTCTTGTAAAGTGACTAGCAGACGAAGCGACCTGAAGTCATTGATCATGAAGCGTTTTCGGCGCGCGTTGGACCAAAACGCCTCCTTTCTTTTTCTTCCTGTTGCGCCTCTGGTACACCGAAGCCATTGTAGGACTGGCGGCGAGACGAAGCAGCAAACAATCGCGAGAGACTCTGCGCGTATCGTCGAGCTTGCAGCTGCGGCTCCAGGATCGTGTCAAGATGATGACAAGGTTCCGATGACCATGATCGATCATTCGACCAGAAGAGCGAGGCAGCGCTTGGCTATCGAGATGATGTCTCCGCGATTTGCAGACGCCCCTGACGTAGCTAGCGCTTGGACAAGACTTTTTGCTTTCGAGACAAGCTCAAATGGCTTGTCAAATGGCGTCTGCCGCTCTCACGACAATGTCTTGGGAGCTCCAGCGATGCGGTACGCTCGAACGATTGCATCCGCCTGACCTGCTGCTGGGAATCGCATGGCGTAGTGTGTCCACTGCTGGAAACAAAACAGTTCGCGTCCAGGTTTAGTGCCGCGACTACTACTGTGCAGCAGGTGCATCGAATGCTCTGTGCAGTGAGGAAGCGTAACCTCGGCAGTGCGCAGAGCCGCTCGCGTCGCAGATGAATTATTGATGATGATGAGGCTCTCCGCCAACATTTCCTTATTAACCGCGGAGACCGACAGCGTTTGGTCGTGACCCCAGGAATTTTGTGGGTTCTTCTCCGGGATCGCTCTGCGGTTGAGCGGATGCCTGCTGCTTATTACCGTTCGTCCAGAATTGCAAACAAGGTACATGTTTTGTCAGCATCACAAGGATCCGTCGCATGGCGAGCTGGCGACAGATTCGGCATGCACGGAAATAGAGTTGCGGCACCGCCGACACTGCTTGTTAGGACTCATCAATATGTGATGTGCTCTTGTAATAACCATTTAGCCAGCACGCTGTCTGGGCCATGGCGGCCGACGACGAGGTTTAGACAAGCCTGTCCCACGGACAAGACAAGCACTACCAAGCAGACACAGACAGCGATGGTCCAGACGCGGCACAGAAGGTGGACGCGTGTTGAGTGCTAGTCTAGGAGCGCCAGCCGATTCTCGTCAAGCTGGTTGGCCGACTTCTCGTCGTGGAGAGATCTCAGCGCAAGCCACATGGCCGTCCACAGAAGTCGCGCAATGAGCCTCGAGGGGAACTGTCAGCTTGACGAAGCCTGGTGCCATGCTTTCGCCACCACTGACACTCGCATGCGCGTCTGACTGCACCGCCGGACGTATGTACTGTCAGCGCCGACATCAACATGAGCTTGACTGGAACGTCGGGAGAATGGCGGCCTCTTCTCCAGCACGACGGAGACAGACGCAGGCACTTCTCAACGAGGTGGCCTATGGAATGCTTGGCAGCTTGCAGCGAAACCTTCTATGCAGGCATGGCAGTCAGCATTGGTCAATCTCAGGCCATCATATAGTAGACCGCTCAGCAAGGCTGACACGCGAAGACAGGAATCGTGTAGAGCGGAACGTGGTAAGATGCATTCATCTATCAACAGCCGTAAACTCATATCCCTGCTTGATGATCTGTGTAAGCGCATGGTACTGGTCAAGTACGCTATCGACGTGATGTTGGCTCGCCGGATCGAGTCTATGCTGCGGTTATGCCTACGGTACATTAGTCAGTCCAGAAGTCGGCAAGAGACCACACAGTACGACATTCGACTTACCTCCATCCGCGGTGACCAATGCACCATTGATCATTTCCGCATCTTCAGAAGACAAGAACGCCACGAGCTTCGCCATCTGGCCCAGATCTGCGTAACCTCCTTCCCAATCGCCAACTGTCCGGTGTTAGAGTCGAGTCGCGTTCTCGCAGATGCCGTAATACTTACAGGTCTTCTTCATTACCATCATGCCTTCCATGTTGAAGTCGCCGTTTGCAAGGCCATTGCCAATGTTGGTCTGCATAGCACCCGCAGCGATGGCGTTGCATCGGATCCCCTTGAGTCTGTAGAAAGCGGCAGTGTTCTTGGTCAACCCAATGAGTCCAGCCTTGGATGCTGTGTATGCGGCACCTGATCAGGAGCGGTCAGCACGAAATCTCATCCACTTCAGTCAAGTTTACTTGCCATTGGCGAAGCCCTTGAAAGACGCCACTGAAGCAATATTCACGATTGAGCCCTTCTTCTGGTCCTTCAGAAAGCCATTGACAGCACGCTTCGTGATCATCATGGGAGCAGTCAGGTTGACGGCAATGCATCGATTCCATTCTGGAAGCTCCATGGTGCCTGCTGGGTTGAACTTGTCAATGACTCCAGCGGAGTTGATGATATAGTCGAAGGTGCCGAATTTGCTCTCGGCTTTCGCAAACAGCTCATCAAGATCGGCCTCTGAAGTGACGTCCGATTTGAGCACGAGGACTTTGTCGGAGCTGTTCTTCTCGGAAAAGTCATCGAGGAGTTTCTGGTTTATGTCGCAGATGACCACGTTCGATCCGACTGCGATGAAGTTCTCTGCTATGGCTCTGCCAAGTCCTCCGCCTGGTCAAAGAAGGGGCGTGTAAGCAAACGCACGCGATGGTTAAGGATATGAGCTTGCGGTTCTGTACCTCCACCAGTCACCAGAACATTCTTGCCTTCGTGGCCCATGATTCGTGATTCTGTTTAGATTTGCTGTCGATGTTGTGTCCCCCAAACTCTGACGTTGATGAAATCTGGTGATGGCGTCAACGGTGCGGAATCGGTGCGGTTAAACCTCTCGTATAGCGATTTGCTGTAGATTCTACCCGCTTCTTAGAATCACCACTGCTGTCCCTCTCGATTCTAAACACAAATCTACAAGAAAAAAGCAAGCTTACAATATGTATAGCAGTGGATGTCAAGTCATCCAGAGCTCGTTCCGGTCCGAGTTGGTACAGTACGAAGAACGAGGCGCAATTTCGTCTCTTCCTCGGCCGAGACTGCACGCGATGCTTGTAAACTCATCGCCTCTGCGCAGCGTGCATAATCTGGCTCCATTTTCGTTCAGCTGGTCTGAAGCGGCAGACTGAGATGGTTCTGGGCCGTCTGCTCTTTTGAGCAATGCCTTTTCCGCTTCGACACTTTTACTGAGGAGTTCTACGAGAATAGATGCCTCTCCATCTCCGACCAACGCCGTCGCCGTGGTGGGGTGGATCTGTGAGCCGTGACACAGCATTGTTCCTGCCAAGCCGTTGCCAGCCATCCCGTGCAGCTGATCGACAACAGCTGAGGTCTGAGGTACAGATCCTACCAGGCCGCAGTCTCGCTGCAACATACTCAAAGCACGATGCGGAATCCTCTCGATCTAGGTGCTAACAAGCTGCCAGTACGTGGCAATGGGCGAGGTAGCCCAGAGCCAGCGCTTCTGCCTCCAACGTTGACAGCAGGACCGTCGTCAAGACCGAGCGATCCTCGCAATCCCACTAGCCAACGCTTCTTCGATCACTCCTCCGCCAACCGCGTGAACACCGATGTCGTGCTCGTAGAGAGCATTCGTGCTGAGTATCCCGAGCTACACTTGACCGTGGTACCCACAAGAGGCTGCAACATTCTCACCTATGCAGCAGCAGGACACGCTGGAGTGTCACCAGTTGGCAATGCCAAAGACCGCTTGTCCTGGCGCTTATATGTGCCTCCTGCATCGAGACTCAATGGCAAAGGCTATACTGGAGACGTGACCAAGTTTGGCAAATGGCTGCTTGATTGGAGGGGTAAAGAGTTCATCATTTACATCGCAGATGGCAGAGATGGAGGTCAGGCATATCCAGAGGTGGTCAACCAGTACATCCTCTCTGCATCTGTCGAGGCAACGAACACGCTTCTGCTGGAAGCTGGCTCTTGGGGTAACACCCTGCATGAAGAGATTTGGGTGTTCGATGGGGGATTTTGGCAAAAGAGTGCTGAGCTCTTCAACAGTGTACAGAAAGCTTCATGGGACGATGTGATTCTCGACGAGAACACCAAAAAGACCATTCGCGACGACGTGGAGAACTTCTTCGACAGTCGCGACACATACGAGAAGCTGAAAGTGCCTTGGAAAAGGGGAATGATCTACTACGGTCCTCCAGGAAACGGAAAGACAATCTCGGTCAAGGCTTTGATGAACACTCTCTACCGCCGAGATGATGCAGTGCCTACATTATATGTGAAGACACTCTCCAGCTTTGCCGGACCCGAGTACAGCATTGGCCAGATCTTCGAGCTCGCTCGAAGGACTGCCCCCTGCTTGCTGGTGTTTGAAGATCTCGACTCCATTGTGACAGACGATGTCCGGTCGTACTTTCTCAATGCCGTGGACGGTATCCAAAAGAACGATGGGATACTTATGATCGGCTCCACGAACCATTTAGACCGCCTTGATCCTGGCATCGCGAAACGTCCAAGCAGGTTCGACCGCAAGGTGTTTTTCCCCAATCCGAATGAGCAGGAGCGCGAGAAATACATGAAGTACTGGCAGGGAAAGCTCGCAGACAATGAAGACGTCGAGTTTCCAGACAAGCTCTGTACAGCTGTTGCGAAGATCACCAAGGGTTTCTCCTTTGCGTACATGCAGGAAGCTATGGTCGCATCATTGTTGGCAATCGCAAGGGACGCGGATGGCTTCAGCGAGAGGGTCTGCCTCGAATGCTTGGAGCCACACGAAAGACCGGACAATGGCAGAACGTGCGAGAACGAGTCCACCAGACCGTTCAAGGGCTTGTATGATTACGTTTGGCTGATTCGGCGCATGGACGAAGAAGATCCAGGTTTTGAAGATAACGTGCTGTGGAGAGAAATCAAGGTAAGCCCCAACAAACGCCTCTATCTGGAGCTTTATGACGAGAAGCATGGGGGAGATTGAGTGCTAATTTTGCGCAGAAGCAAGTCCGCATACTGCGAGAGGAAATGGGTGATGATAAAGATGGCGATAGGAAGTGATGCGCCGCCATGCCGCGTTGTTGAACCGTTCTGCCTACTACGGATCGAGCTGGAGCATACTGGCGGTGGGATTGTCATGTTGGCTAGTTCACTCTCATGTGAGACTCACTTCGTTGCGGGTAATTGTCTCAATTAGGAAATCAGTTCATTGACACTTTAGAGTGGCATGCAAAGCTCTCTTACTTCTGGGTACTCCGTGGCGGTGAGAGTTCTATATTGTACCTTCATTGCACATAGCAGTAGTGTGAACGACATCGATTCGATGCGTGTGAAGCGGGACATGGTGGCCGCGACGGTATAAGGTTCAGCTAGTAGTGGGGAGCTGGCGCGTGCCGGCCAACCAATCACATCGCAATGACATCACGACGCTGGCACGCGTCTGCATCACCCCAGCAACCTTTTCTCGTTTTACCATCCACCAGACGCGCCGTCGCAAACGTCCGAAAAGAGCAGGAAATCGATTCGCATCTCATCCGCACGCACCGCCATGGACGCGCTCGAAACCACGAATGCGGCGACGCAGCGCGCAGCCGCACGACTGGCCAGCTGGGCCAGATTCCCTGCATTGGTCCTGGTGTCGCTGGGCATGAGCGCGGCGCTGTACACCGTTGTCGCCGACTATGCTGGGCCCGAACTCGCGTCCGTCAGCCGAAACGTCGATGGGAACTGGCAGATTTGGACCGTGCTGGTATGGAAGCTCGCCGAGCTGGTTGGCGCGTGGAATCTGCGCTATGATTGTGAGTCGACGCGCCGTGCAAAAGACGCGAAACGCGTGCCAGGATGCTATCTAACGGGACTGCGCAGATGTCGATCTTGCTTGGTTGACCTTCTTGAGCAACGTGCCGCACTACTTTCTCCTGAACACGTTCTACGGCATCGACTACTTCGCTGCGCTGATTCCGCTCGGCATCGATGTCATCACTACTGCCATCCCGTTCGCCATCTTCCGCGCCACTGTCCACGCTCGCGACACCACAAGACCAAAGACTGCGAATCAGATCGTGGCACAGGATACCAGTATTCGATGGACCATCGCGGCGTTCGGCGCGAGCTTGTACACAATTGTCATCTACAGCAGCTTCTACACGTGGTTGCCGACATACATGGTTGTTCACTTTGACGGGCTGAAGAGTGTCGCCAAGGCCCACGATGCCGTTCTTTTGCTGCTGGCTGGACTTTTCCTCCCGCTGGGCTACGCTGCCACTCAGTTCATCTTCGTTCCAGCTATTGGGTCTCACGCGAATCCAGGCCTGACCGATCCACGAATTCACCCAGAGAAGGCCGCTTTCGATCCTGAGAATGCGACCCTCGGTCAGACTGTGGCATACAACCTGGGCTTTAGTGCGGCCGGATTCACGCCCAGGGCCGAGATCCTGCTCAAGCGCACTGCTGTTCTCGCAGCGTCCTCGTTTGCCAACTCGGTCATGCGATCATATTTTACTCTTGATGGAACGGACTTGGCTGGAGCGATAGGGTGGTCAAGCGTCTGGGCTGTGGCTTCAGGCCTGACAGGTCTCGCCTTTGCCTGGGTTGGTGATGAGTGATGAAAAGAGTACACAATGATGAAGGAAATGCTGGAGGAAATGTAACAAAGCAGCTTTGCGAATTTGGTGCTCACGGGAGAAGATCAACGACATGAGCATGAAGATGCCTGTACAACTTCTGAAGTTTGTTCTTTCCACAACCTGTAGTTTGCAACTGCCTATAATGTCACCGTCGATGATAGCAACTGCTGAGCATGTCTCACTGCAACCATCGCGCCGCGCAACGCCAGTGACGTGTATCTTTGTTTGCGCCAAGCCAGATTCAACTCCACCTGCACGCCGAGTTCCTGCAGGCCGATATGCTCTCTTGGTCTTATAACCTGATCATTCTCGCATTGTGTGTAATCCTTCTCCTAGCACTCACGCATTTCATCCCCTGGCCAAGCTTCGCAGCAAGAGCCATGCCGATCATGAGACGCTTCATCGACAAAGCCAAGGCCACATTCGACGACTACACATTCAACGACAAGCCACAAAAGCAGAAGACAGTCGCAGCCGCACAACAGCTGTTTGTCGATGTAGCGAACACAACTGCCGTGTCGACCAGCATCCAAGCTCCCACCCTGCGAGACGTGACGAGATATCGCTATCATCATGGCGCCAACCTGGGGTCTATTTTCATCCAAGAGCGATGGCTCACAGGATCCATGTTTCCGGAGGGCTCCTCTGGGTCGTCTGAATTAGCAGCAGCAAAGGCGAACATCAAGTCGTTGGGCCTCGAAGGCGCCCGATTAAAACACGAAAAGCACTGGCGGGAGTTTACCAGTGACGCGGATCTCGAATGGCTCCGCGATGTAGCAAAGTGCACCACGATCCGCCTACCCATTGGCTATTTCACGTGCGGTCCGGCGTACTGCAAAGGGACCGCCTTTGAGACAATAGCCCCTCTTTACGAGAATGCCTGGCAAGCTGTGAAGGACCTGGTCGGGAGATTGCATCAGCACGGGATCGGCGTTCTGATTGATGTTCATGGGCTGCCGGGCGGCGCCAATGCGCAGGAACACTCTGGCACGAACAGCAATAAAGCAGAGTTCTGGGGTTCCCGCAAGAACAGAGAGCTCGCGACCAGAGTCATGTGCTTCATAGCACATCAGGCCCGCTGTCTTGACGGTGTGGCTGGCCTTCAGGTTGTCAACGAGGCTGAGTGGGATGCTCAAGGCATGTACGAATGGTACGACGAAGTGCTGAAAGAAATCAGCAAGGTAGATGCCACTGTTCCAGTCTACATCTCGGATGGCTGGGATCTCAACCGAGCATTAAGCTGGATCCAGACGAGGAATGCAGTACGAGGATGTCCTAACCCTGCGGTGGTCGACACTCATCTCTACTGGTGTTTCGATCAGAAAGATGTGCACAAGTCACCTCACGACATCATCGGAGAATCGTGGGAGAGACTTCGAGAGCTCGATGGAAAGGCAGGGTCTGTGCACGATCGTGGTGCCGTCCAGCTTGTCGTGGGCGAATACAGCTGCGTGCTCGCCGAAGAGGCATGGCAGAAAGGCGATGGAGCTACGAAAGACGAGCTCGTGACGATGTTCGGCAACGCTCAATCGCAACGGCATCAGCAACGTGCTGGCGGGAGCTTCTTCTGGACGTACAAGATGGATTGGATGCCTGGAGGTGAGTGGGGGTTCAGGCAAATGATTGATCACGGTGCCATCACGCCGCCTGGATCTCTGACGTTGCCTTGTGACGAAGTCGACAGCCGTATCGCGCATGCTCAATCACAGCGAGACGGCCGCAAGGGCAATGTCTGGGGCGCGCATTGCCATTACTGGGACTCTACTCATCCAGGCCAGTATGAGCATGAGCGCTTCGAGAAGGGCTTTGCGCTTGGCTGGGACGATGCGTTGTCGTTCTTCCGTCTGCGCTCACAACACCGGCAGCACGGTGGAGACAAGATTGGGATGCTGGATCTGTGGGTCCTCAAGCGTTTGCGCGAGAGCGGCCAGGCTGGTCCATTCGTGTGGGAGTGGGAGCAAGGCTTTCGGCAGGGCGTAAAGGCCTTTTACGAGGCTGTTGGGATTTGAGAAGGCTGTTGGAATCAGAAGAAGGGCCGCACGGGCTATTGTCATCCTGCAATGTCACAGTGGCAGTCCGAGAGTGTACGCGGTGGGAGGGCACCGGCATCTGAGGCGTATGTCGTAAAATGCATGCTCGATTCTCGAAACGCCTCGCAGCAGTGCCATCATCTGCCACGGTTTCAAGTGGCGTGTATAGGAGCAGCGCACATAATATCATGAGCAGCAGAACACGTCGTGCCTGTGCTGGCGGTGTCGTTGTTCTCCCCGTGTGTCCGTTTCACCATGGCGTCGTGCAACAGTGTGCCGTTTGTGGCACGAATCGCGCATTGGACGTTGCCTTTTCCACCATTTCTCGCGGACTCCGCAGAGCAGTGGCCATTCCATTATGTAAGAAGAATGGCAGCAGGCGTTGGAGTAATATAAGAAGAAGAAGAAGAAGAAGAAGAAGAAGAAGAAGAAGGAAGAAGAAGAAGAAGAACGACGATATGATTCACGCCCCTGCTCGTGGGCTGCCCAACATCGTCACAGCCTCACTACTGCCCCTCGTATTTGTAGACCCAGACCCAGATAGAACTAGCACGTTGTCGCTCTAGTTCGAGTTCCACCGACATCTAAACCACTTCATCATCACACACACCACCGCCAACTTCTGCCAGCAGCCGCCTCTGCAATAGTAATCCCGACGCCACCACTGGAATAACATTATACCAGGACAGCCAGGACCCGGCAGCACCACCAAGTCCGTGTCGTTGCGCCATCTCCGCCGGCCTCTGTTGCCAGCTGCATCCTCGCTCGAGCACGGTCGACGACTATTTCCACTCCTTCCTTGGATGCGTGCAATCACGCCGACCGCACCTGCCTCACCGTTTGCGTTCGCGTCATTTGCTCTTTCCACGGCAACAGCGACTTCTGCTGTCAGAATTCCTTCGCGGCCGACTGCAACAACAAAGCGTCGGCACATGTGTTGAGCGTCTGGAAGAACGGACCCTGCTTCGATCTCGTCTGTCGTGATTCACCTCTTCCGCCATGGCACGATCACGCCAGCTCCGGCGCATGTCCAGCGCATCCAGCTCGAGCTCCTCCTCGACCTCGCCTGAGCGCGGCGCAGACGACGACAATGACTCCTTCATGCTGCAACCCAACGACTCGCAGTCCTCCCTTGGCGGCGACATGTCTCCCGAGATGTCTCAGACGGAAGCGGTGCGCAGAGAGTACGAGGAGCGCTGTCGCGTGTCACCCGTGCATCGCTTGCCGGCGGAACTGCTGATTAGCATCTTCTCGCGCCTCACATCGGCGCGGGATTTGCAGATATGTATGCTCGTGTGCAAAGAGTGGGCGAGAAATAGCGTGGGTCTGCTGTGGCACCGGCCGGCTATGAACAAGTGGGAGAGCATACACACGGTGATCCAGTCGATGCGGAAGAGTAAGAAGTTCTTCGCCTACCAGGATCTAGTGAAGAGGCTGAACATGTCGACACTGGGATCACAAGTGAGCGACGGCACACTGGTCGGCATGCAAGACTGCAAGCGGATCGAACGGCTGACCCTCACCAACTGCATCAAGCTGACGGATCTAAGCCTGGCGCCACTCGTGGATGGGAACAGGAGCCTGCTTGCGCTGGACGTGACTGGACTGGACCAGCTTACAGACCGGACGATGATGTTTGTTGCGGACAATTGCCTGCGCTTGCAAGGTCTCAACGTGACAGGCTGCAAGAAGCTGACGGATGTGTCAATCATGGCCATTGCGAAGAACTGCCGGCACCTCAAGCGATTGAAGTTCAACAACTGCATTCAGCTCACCGACAGGTCCATTGAGACTGTGGCAACATATAGCACGCACCTTCTCGAAATCGACCTTTATGGGCTGCAGCACATGGAGAGCCCGTCCATCACGGCTCTGCTGACCAGATGCCCGCTTCTGCGCGAGATGCGTCTGGCGCATTGTGGCCAAATCAACGATTCGGCATTTCTCGACATTCCGTATGATCCTGACCACCCCACAACTTTCGACTCGCTACGCATTCTGGATCTGACAGATTGCGCGGAGCTGGGAGACAAGGGCGTAGAAAAGATCATCCAGAGTTGTCCACGACTGCGCAACTTGATATTGGCAAAGTGCCGGCAGATCACAGATCGTGCAGTCTTCGCAATCACGAAGCTGGGCAAGAATCTGCACTACATACACCTCGGCCACTGCGCACGCATCACGGATCCGTCCATTGAAGCGTTGGCAAAGGCATGCAACCGCATACGCTACATCGATCTCGCATGCTGTAGTCAGCTTACGGATCAGAGTGTGATGAAGCTGGCCAACCTCCCGAAGCTGAAGCGCATCGGCCTCGTGAAGTGCGCAGGCATCACCGACAATAGTATTCTGGCGTTGGCGTACGGCGAGACTAGGAACGGAAAAAAGGTCAATGGCCCCAGTGTTCTGGAGCGAGTGCACTTGAGCTACTGCACTCAGCTCACTCTCGATGTGAGTGCTTGTGCGCAGACGACAGTTTGGAAGCCTTGCTAATCTACTGTGCTAGGGAATCCATCGCTTACTCAACCACTGCTTCAAGTTGACACATCTGAGCTTGACAGGAGTGCAGGCCTTCTTGCGAGATGAGCTGGTGGTCTTCTGCCGCGATGCTCCTCCCGAGTTCAATGAGCACCAACGAGATGTCTTTTGCGTCTTTTCTGGTAATGGTGTGTCGCGGCTACGCCAGTTCCTGAACGAGCAGGAAAGCCGCAATCGAGCTCGTGGGGAAGCATCCCCTGCCCCGACATCTGTGGATTCCGAACAAGACATGATGGATGCCGATCTTGATGATCATAACATGGAGTCGAATGGCAGCACTACGCCCATCATCAACGTGGATGTGCACGGGCAACACCTCCAAGGCCACACACCCATTGTTCCCGGACCCACCACAATACCGTGGGCACACGGTCAGAGTCATCCTGGCGGGAGTCAAATCGGACTGCCTCTACATCTCAGCCAGAGTGCGCCGGCCACATCTGGACCAGTGTGGGTTGGTGGACCGCCTCAGCTTCAGCACAATCAGTCACAACTTGCAGGCATGATGGGCGCTGCGGCGCTAGACGAGATTGACGTTGATGTGGACGAGGCGTTCGGTGATGAAAGCGAGATAATGGACCACGATTAGCAGTTGCCGCTGGGACGGCAAGCCTGACCACGAACACCGAAAGCATGGTTATGGCATGGTCTTTCTGAAGAATAGAGATGCCTCACTCAAACGAAGCATTATTTACACGGCAATACTTGGTCGAGCAATGCATTGCTTGGCCGAGCTTTGCCTTCGAAGCGAATTTGCATATGAGGAAGCATGGATATTATTGCGTCTGTTAAACTAGATTCCCCCAGCGGCACAGAGACTGCCAGCGGCATTACAACGACTTTGTTCGATGCAACAATCTTCACATTTGTGTACAACCAGCACGCGTGTCTCATGCTTGCCCCTCTCTACCGTCGCAGCCACGCACCCACCCTCTTTTTATGCCACCTTCCAAGCCGGAACGGAGATGGCCAAGGGCGGCACTTGGCGGTCATGTGCTAGTCTCAGTGGCCGCAAGGCATGTTCTGCACCAATCGTGAAGCTACAGCAAGGGTGGTTCGTCTAATCATCGCACTTGGAGCTTCGGGTTTCGGCTTCGTGGCTACCCAGCCACCAATTCACTTCGAGGTACATCGACTGTAGGAATTATGTACATGAGAAGCTTGTCACATTTTCGTTTCGACCTTTCATCTTCGATCGTCTCGGTGGCTTTCGGTAGACCAACGAGACGAATGGGATGGAGTGCAATGGATGTAGATTGAAGGATGTATTGGGATGCATGCTGTTTTGGGATGCACATTGACAGTACTGGTGGAAGTCGGGCTGCGGTCCAAAGTGCATACATCGAACTGGGGATCTCTGCAACGAGTCTCAGGTTCTTCGTCGATATGTATACGAGTTATACTGAGAACCCATCTAGGCAATAATGTTTATCGCTTGTGCGTAGGACACTGCCTCCACAAGGTCATATTATGCATGTTGTCATCGCTCGCATCTGGATGTCAAGCACTCCAGGTATCGAAAGATTGCGGCCGCGTACGCATTCAAGCTTTCCACAGGTGGGACTCCATGAACAAGGACTACCGAGACGCGAGCGCTTCGGTGAACTTAGGCCATAGCAATCTTGAGACAGTCTCACAATGTGGTGGCGTAGGCAGCTTGTCGCCCACGGCTTTTTCGGCCTGCTCTTCGGTAATCAAGCTATTGTCAGTGCCTTCAATGCCCACCCGGCTCTCTACTTTCACGCTCTTGTCTGCGCCATGACGCACTGGCCCCTTTGCTGTTGATGGCGTTATAGGTGTATCGTCCAGCAGTTGCTGCCATCTCGCGAGGTAAGCACCTGGGCCGAATGGCGTGGACTCTGTCCTCTTGATGACAGCACTTATCCTGGCTGTGGACGCGTCGTGTAAATCGTCGATGTACTTCTTCCATGCGTCGAGTTCTCCCTGAACCACTTTCTGATCTGATGGAGATAGATCCGAGAACGCTTTGTCGAGTGCGTCCTGAAGGCCACCAGTAGTCATCTTGTCGGCCACAACCGACTCGCTCGTAGGAGGTTTGTCTTCTCTTCTAAAGTTGGCGGCAGCCATATGAATGTACTCGATCCACCACTGAGTCATCTCTTTGCCATTTTTAGCGAACTGATGCAAAAACTTGTGGCAACTGCTCTGGTGGCGATGTAATAGATCGACAAAGTCCTCAACACTAGGTGGCTTCTGTTCTTTCTTGGTATCGTTCGGCATGCTGATCTTGAGCATGTCTGTGAGGAAGCGCTCAAAGTCCCACAGGGTATCGCTCAAGTTGACAGCTTGATGGACGTATCGAATCATTGGCGTGTACGCATCCACGGCGTCTCTGATGGCGGCCGTCAGAATGTCCGGATTTCGCTGGCACAATGCCTTCACAATTTGCTGCCGATCGCGCACAGCCAGCTGCAAGGATAGGTACTCTTGTGCTTTGGCATGTTGCGCTTCAGACAGCTCGGATGAGGCCGAAGAAAGCGCCAATATAACTGCCACGATTGACATGTTCTGCTCCCGGCTCCGTCTGCGGGTCTCTTCGTGCTCCGCTCGGCTTCGTCCCATCCAGTCTCTCAACTCGGCCAGGACATCTTTCGGCGGCGCGTCCTTTGCTTTTTCGATCTTCTCTGCACGTTTCTTGAGCTCGCGTCGGTCCCATCCCAAAACTTGGGAGATGATCCTGCCATTGTTAGTCACGTCATGTGTGAGAGCAATACTGACCGACATACTGCTGCAACAGATTCATTCCTTCGTCGGCACCACTACTCAGGCCGATCCAGTTCGTCACAGTCGCCACACTGGCCTTGGCCAGGACAATACGCATGACTCCACTCAGCATTGTTGCCACGTTGCCAACTTTCAGGGTCTGTCGGATGATCGTGTATGGGATCAAGTTGTGCACGCTTGACAACATTCGCAGCATTGTAGTGCCTTCGGGGGAGAGGACCAGGGTGTAGTGCATGATGGACGCAATGCTAGTCGAGTCAGCAAAAGTCTTTATGGACAGTCTGCGCCAACATACTTGACCACCATGAATTCGTGCATGCCTTGGACCAATGAGTCATGTTTTGTGAGGTCGTCTGTCTCAGCAGCTTTTGCGAAGAGTTCATCAATCAAGTCGCCATAGACTGCCTTCTGAACGCAGTCTTTCCATGCCTGCAAGACATCATCCGGGTTGGAGAGATCGTACTTGGCTGAATGCTTCACTTCTTCTTTGGGGAAACCCCCGAGGACACCCCGAGCAGGATACTCGATCAAGGCAGATATGGCGGTAGCGAGAGTCTTGCGGATTCCCAGTATGCCTTTGTCGTAGCTTTCTGACAGATCTGCCTCCGCGAGCTCTTCTATCAAGGGCTCTATGCGGCCTCTCCAGAACTCGGGAGATATATCGCGGAGGCCTGGGAGCTTAAGTAGGAATTTTGATACCAGGGTCTGCAGGATAGGCGACTGAGGTGACTTGATAGTAACATCCTGGAATGGTGGCCCATAGTTGTGGATCGCTCCCGGATGCTTGAAGTCTTCGATCTCCTTGTACACCTGCTGGTGCGTCAAGACGTCGAACAGTGCCTTGGACTGCGCAGCCAAGAGCTTGCCATCGTTTTGCGTATTGGACATGTCTGCTAGTGAATATGCTGCATCGTAGGTTCTGCAAGGCACAACTTGTCTGGTGGGAAAGTGACAGCCTGCTGAAAAGTCTTGATGACGTGGTGAGGCGTGGGGTCTCGAGAACCAGGAGCAACTGCGTTGTTCGCACTCGCAGGATACGAGCTGACCAGACCGCAGTGTGTCGATCCAGCAGGACGTGGAACGTGACGTCCTCGCGACTACTTCGCGTCAACTGCCAGGTCATGGGTCGCCCAGGCATGTCTAGAACAGGGGTAGGCGAAGTGCACAACAATGCCGAGCAGCGGTTCATGGACGGATCCAGTAGTTCCAGTCCGAGATGGCCCAAAGAACATGGACGTGAATGAGATCTGTGCATCATAGAAGCTTCACTCGTGGCTGCTGTATTTAATTGTTATCGTCTGGTGGTCCTCTTTCTACGGGGGACCAATCCCCACTTGCTTCACGACGAGGGAAGATTTCGGCTTCGACTCACAGTCTCCGAGTCCCGCTCTCAGCATTTACCCAAAAGCCGTCAACAAAATGGGCGATGCTTCTGCGACGGCCAACGGACGCAAGCTGCTGGACCCAAGTGAGCTCGGAACCAAAGAATAGTAAGCAAAAGCACATTCCCAGGGCTCTTTGCAACGCCACTCGCCAAGCTAATTGTCCTGCAACAGCTGGGAGAGATGCTACGAGCGTGAACTCAAGAACAATACCGCCGATCCGGAAGACGAAGGAATCAACTGGTTCGAAGAGTCAAATGCGGAGGATGTGGTGCTCAAACTACTGTCGAGTTACGACTTGACGTCTGGCGGCTCTCTGGACCGTGAAGAAACTCGCTTTCTTGACCTGGGAACTGGAAATGGCCACATGCTCTTCGCGCTTCGGGAAGATGAGAACGAACATGGCGAGCGCTGGACTGGAGACATGTTGGGCGTCGATTACTCGCCCAAAAGTGTTGAGTTGGCGAAGCAGATCAACGAGCAAAGAAAGGAGGAACTTGATGAGGATGAAGATCAGGGATATGCCAACGTTGAACTTCAGCAGTGGGACTTGCTAACTGAGGAGCCTGATGAAGAATGGTTAAGGGACGGATTTGATGTTGTGCTTGACAAGGGCACTTTTGATGCGATTTCACTCATGTCGACTACAGAAGGGCAGCCGCATCCCTGCGAAGTCTATCGAGAACGAGTCGCTACACTGATGAAGCCGGCCAGCTTGCTCATTATCACTTCGTGCAATTGGACGAAAGAAGAGCTGGTGTCGTGGCTAGTCACAGACGACAGTGGGCTTCGCTATCACGATGAAGCAAAGTATCCTACGTTCACATTTGGCGGACAGACCGGCCAAAGTGTGGTCACAGTCGTGTTCAAGAGGAAGAACATGCTATCAGGCATCGTTCGTACCCTTTCTGCATCGCTTGAGAGCTCAGACTCGGCTTCAGAGTAGCTCTCCGCCACCGGCATGCCTACCGGTCCGCCGGCGAGAGAGCCGCTTCATCAGCTCGTAAGAATTACGGCCATCTGATCTGTGTGCTCGGACAACGCTGGGCGCCAGCTCTACTGGATATACTTCTTCAGCCCTCTCAGCCTTTCCTTGGCCTGCTCGAGAACCTCATCCTCCTTGCAGACAGCGAACCGCAGCCAGTCCTCCACGATATGTGCATTCGCATCAGTGAAGAACTCAGTCGGCGGGATCGCAGCTACACCAAGCTCTTTGATCAGGAACCAACAGAGCTTAAAATCCCTCGGTCGACTGGCGACGTGTGGCGGGAAGTCGTAGTCCTCAGGTAGCTTGACCTTGCTGAGATTGACAAGGACAAAGTATCCTCCCTCTGGATCCGAATAAGGCAAATCAAGCTCTCTGAAAACCTCTGTCAAGCGATCCACTTTGCTCTTCATGTCCTTTTTGCTCTCTTCCCAGAAGCCGTGCTGTTCGGCCTGCTCAAATGCGACTGCAGCCGCTTCTTGGAGCGGGCTGACGCTGCTGTAGCAGATGCGCGTGTGTGCTGCGGAGACGTACTTGATCAAGTGCTCGGGGCCGATCAAGTAGCCTACTCTCCATCCCGTCGCGTAGAACAACTTGCCTGCTGATCCCACGGTCAAGGTCAACTTGGCAATCTCTGGTGAAAGTGTGGCCATGCGGGTGAAGGGGACGTAGTATAAAGCATCATAGACCTCGTCCGAGAGAATGATGATGTTGTGCTTGACGCAAATGTCCCCAATTGCCTGCAGCTCGTCTTTGCTGAACACCTTTCCGATAGGATTGTGTGGCGTGTTGATGACAACCATTCTCGTCCGATCTGTCACGGCTGCCTCGAAGTCTTTGATGTTCAGCGTCCACTCTCCCGCACTCGTGGTCTTCGCGGCGCCATCCTTTGGTGGATGCAAAGGCACATACACGACCTTGCCGCCGGGCATCTCAATGTTCGAGATGTACTGATCAAAGTATGGCTCGAAGACAATGACCTCGTCGCCCGCCTCAAGGAAGCCCATGAACGCCGACAGCATGCCCTCGTTGGCGCCCGTTGTGATTGTCACCTCCTTCATGGGATCGAGCTGTCTGCCGAAGAAAGGTGAGTATGCTTCGGCAATCGCCTTCCGCAGTCGTGGTCGTCCAGCAGTCGGCGAGTACTGGTTACATTCTACCTTGTCCAATGCCTCCTTTGCAGCATCCAGGCAGAACTTGGGAGGATTGTAGCCGAAGAAGCCCTGGCCCATGTTGACGACGGGCTTCTCCGACTGCCCTGCCGCCTCGTTGACAATGCTCCAGACATCCTGTCGCTGGCCTGACACCCTGTTTGCAGGCTTGAACGGATCGCCCTTCACCATGGCTGTCGCTGCGAATGTTCGTGTCTGGAGGAGCGGTGGTTGGCGCTGCGACTTGAGCAGACTTTCGGTTAACAGGCGTGTGGCGGCAGAGGATGAGAGTCTCGAGCGTGTCTGTTGCATTGTCATGCACCACTGCACCAGCGAGACTCATCTTTCTGAGAGCTTGGGCAGGTCGCCGACATCGCATTGAGGAGGGTGACGTGCTTGCGCCAAGGCCAGTTCCTCCATCTTGCACTAAGTTATTAAGACTAACTTGCTATCTTTTCATACTTAAACGGTGCTGGCCTGCAAGTCCAAGGAACATGGTGAGGGACACACTGCGGACACGGAGGATCGCTAGCCTTATCCACGCATGAATCCGGCATGGTGTTATCTTCACCATCTTCGCGGCCACCAGAAAAGCCAAGCCTGGTGTCTTCCGCCGACCTAGTTTCGGGTCATGATCATGATTTTTATTCTGCAAAAAGTAACGGCCGTGACGTGATCCAGTGAGGATCGAAATCAAACAGCACCCAGTTTCCTCTTTGCTACCTGCATGCACAACTGAACAAGCCGACTTGTAAAGCTCGCCACGGTGAACAGTCGCCGACCATCTTCCACCACATCGTTCCAAGACTCGATCGACAGTGACAGCTCATGATGACTCCCCTATCTTGCTCAAGCAACGCCATGGCACCGTGGACAGTCGACGAGTGCACGATGCCAAAAACTACGAGCTCACCCTTTTTCAAGCTACCGGGAGAGTTGAGAAACATGATTTACGAGATGGTCGTTGAAGACATCAAACAGCTTCTCATCCGCGATGGCAACGTCGTGGATCACCCACTTTCGCAAGTCAATCGGCAACTACGATCAGAGTTTGGATCCACCTTCTTCGGTGGGAGCTCCGAGTACATCACATTACAGCTCTGGGACTTCGACTTCTCGAACACCATGGAAGTGCTGAGTCGGTGCAGCATCACGCCCACTACGAATTTCACAATCGACGTGAAAGTCACCAAGCAATTGCTTCGAGACGACTGGAAAAAGCTCTGGCCTTGGGTGCAGTATTGCGATGTCTTGATGCCCAAGGCGTGCTACCAAGGCAAGACGCTATCGACCAGGTATGGTGTGGATCTGGCGCTCGGGAAATGCAACCCGGATGCTGCCAGTTACGAGCTGTACGTTGAGACGATGCCGTACATTATCGGAGGACCTGGAGGCCCGCATGGCATGTTCTCGGGGTATGAAGAGATTGGGAAGATTAGATCTGCTCTTCGGGATGCACTTGCTAGGGGCTGAAGTGACCATCCGCTGTCTGATTCAATGACGATGAGATGCATTGTGAGAAGGGGGACACCGGCAACTTTGGTTTTCCATCAGGAGATCAGGTTAACCAGTCTACTGCCGCTACTGAAACGAAGACGAAGCTAGCGAAGCTGACCAAATCTCTTGGCCATCTTTCTGTATCGCTCCGCATCCCTCACCGACCCTCGCACTCTGGTCCTAGCGTCCACAAAGTCTTCCACTTCCAACTGCGTGACGCCTCTCCGGATTGCGCTCTGCACAGCAAGCTGCAGGAGAGCCCCGAGATCCGCACCGCTGAACTCCTCGCATTGCCTCGCCAAGTCCGCAATCTGTGGGGAGAATTCGCACGGCTTATCCTTAAGCAACGCCCTCAAGATGTCGACACGCTCCTCCGTGCCAGGCAGGTCGACGAACAGCTGAGTACCTAGACGTCCAGGCCGAAGCATAGCGTCGTCGATCATGTCCGGTCGATTGGTGGCCGCAATAATGTAAATGCCTGCCCGGATATCCAGCCCATCCAGTTCCGTGAGAAGCGTATTCACTACCCTCGCGCTGGCTTCTGATCCCGCTTCGTCGCGCTTGGGCACCAGCGCATCGAGCTCATCGAAGAAAATGACGCATGGAAGCGAGCTGCGAGCGCGCTGGAACACTCTCCTCACAGCAGCTTCCGACTCGCCGACAAATTTGTTCAGCAATTCTGGCCCCTTGATCGAGATGAAGTTTGCTTGACTCTCTGCCGCCGCGGCCTTGGCAAGCAGCGTTTTGCCACACCCTGGAGGGCCCCACAACAGCACACCGCTCGGAGCGTTGACGCCAAATGCTTCGTAAAGCTTGGGATTCGCAATCGGTTCCACAATCGCGCGAACGAGCTCTTCGCGGACGTTTGCAAGAGCGCCAATGTCGCGCCAGGACACGTTTGGAACTGTGGTGAAGCCTTCGCGTTTGCTGGATGGTGTGATGCTAGGGAGGACAGTCAGGAAGTCCTCCATTGCGAGGCTGACAGTTTCGAATCCAGCTGGCCGTGGAGCGTCGACTGCCCGGCCTCTTGCAGCTAGTTTGCGGGCTTGAGCAATTTCCGGTCGGTCTGAGGGTTTGTATTCTAGTGTGAGGACATCGGCTTGTTGTTGGAATGCGGACATCAAGCGCTCCATTTGGTGTGCGCCTGCTTTGCCTACGAGGTCGTGTAGATCGGCGCCGACGAACCCAGCGGTCAGTTTGGCTAGCTTGGGGAAATCGAGGTTCGACTTGGGCATTTTCCGCGTTTGCGTCTCCAAGATTCTTTGGCGGACCTCCTCGTTCGGAACACCTGTGAGCATAGTTAGCGTCCAGTGTTCTTCCTTCATGACGCACACGCTCTTCATCGATCGACTTTCTGCTTCTAGTCTCCTCTCTCGAGCTGATACAGCAGCTTGACATGCGGAAGCACTCACCTATGTTAATCTCCGTGCCAAACCTTCCGCCTCTTCGCAGTGCCGGGTCAATGCTGTCTGGTCGATTCGTAGCTGCCAACACCACAACCGGCTTGTCGCTGTCTCTGTTCAGCTCGTCTATGCTCACGAGCAATTGCGCCACGATCCTCTTCTCCATCTGACTCTGGCTCGTGTCTCTCTTGGGCGCAATTGCGTCAATCTCGTCGATGAAAATGAGACACGGCGCATTCTTCTTCGCCTCTTCAAACCGGTCGCGAATGCCTTTTTCAGACTCGCCACTCATGCCCGACACAATTGCAGGTCCGAGAATCTCGAGAAACGGCACGCCCATCTCCGCTGCAAACGCACGCACCAGCATTGTCTTTCCGCAACCTGGAGGTCCGTGGAGCATGATGCCCTTTGGAAGGGGAATGTGAGCTTCTTGGAATTCCCGCGGAAAGCACATTGGTGCCATGAGTGTCTTGTTCAGCTGTAGAATAGTATCTGCCATACCGCCAACATCCTCGAGGCTGATGTCGGAAGGTGCTGCGGTGCCGGACTTCTGCTCGTCATTGCTGCGCTTCTGTCGTTTGGGTAGCGCTTCGCCGTTGGCTTTGCGCCTCTTCCCAACGGCATCATCGCCTGCAGCCGGCTGAGGAGGGCTCGCTGGCCTCGGCGGTGCGAGGTTCTGGCGAAGACTCCTGTTCATTAGGTCTCCTTGGTCATCGTCAGGAATGGCGTCTTCAATAATGGTGTCAGAGTCGACTTCGTCCTCTGCTGTGGCGCCGAGGAAATCGAGAACACGATCGATGCTCGAATTGAGGCTTTTCTTCGGTCTTCGCTTGAGAGACGAATTCGATCTCTGGAGGGCGTTGTATAGATCGCCCGTTGTAGGTGCCACTCCGTCCGCGAGGAACCTTTTTTTGAAATTAGTGTCAATTTGGTCAAGATAATGGCGTGGTTGCTTCCAGGCCACACGCAGCGGATGACAGCTTCACACGCCAACATGGGCTCCGGCAGAATTTTGACTATGCCTCTGCATCTCGCTCGTACCCGGAAGACTGTTGATCTAATCATGCTTGAAAATTGAGCTGCCATATTGGTCGCGTAGCTGGTAGCGCGGCACTTACTTCTGTACTACGACATGCACTTCGTTATCGAGGGCGCCTTGTAGCCCGGCTGCCATCGTAGTCTCCGTGGCCGAATTTGATTTCGAGCTCTGTTGGCGTTGTTGTGAAGTTTGAAAATCGTTATCTAGGACGGACTTATTTCGGCAACAATATTTTAAATTCGGCTTCAAGGTTGAGCACTCGATAGGACTCTGACATGACTTCGACAGCAGCAGCGAGGATGCACTGCACACACTGTTACTAGAGACGCACGCGCCGCAGTATGGCAGCTGTGTGAATTTGTGCTCCTGACAACGTAAAATTGCTGAAAGTATGATCGAGTTTGCTTCAGTGCACTATCTTATCTGATCGTTAGCAACAACGATGACGTCGACTGCCGCCAAGCACGCGAGCAGTGTCCCATGTGATCGTTCTCTGCTCCATCGAAACATGTCGACTGTGCAAGAGTTGGGAAGTTGCCTGCGATGGGCAACTCGGGCAGTAAGAACAGAGTCTCTGAACAGGACAGGTGAGGCTCTATCGGCTTGTGAGGCTCTCCTGGACTCGTGCTGAAGGAGACCAGAGCCATACTCGACCTCAAGATCCAGCGGGACAAGCTGCACCAGTACCAGAAACGAGTCACCACAATCACGAATCGGGAGACTGAGATTGCGAAAGAATGTCTACGTCAAGGCAATAAGCAGAAGGCGCTGCTGGCTCTGCGGAGGAAGAAATACCAAGAGTCATTGCTGGCGAAGACAGACCAGCAACTGGCTCAACTGCAGGCGCTGACTAGCGATGTTGAATTCGCGCTGGTGCAGAAAGATGTGCTTTTTGGACTGCAGCAAGGCACAGCTGTGTTGAAAGAGATCAACAAGGAGATTGGAGGTCTCGAAAAGGTGGAGATGATACTCAGTGAGAGTGAGGAAGCTCGAGCATATCAGGAGGTGAGTTGGTCGGTAAGAGTGCCGTGGACAGTGGGCTGATGCTTCACAACAGGAGATCAACGAGATGCTTGCGGGCAAAATGTCCAATGAGGACGAAGATGCTGTCGAGGATGAGCTGGAGGCAATGGAGAGGGAGACGCTTCGAGCACAAGGAGTTCCCAGCATGCCAGATGCGCCCAAGATCACGGCAGGCGAGCTGCCTGATGCACCTGCTGAGACGCCGGAAGAGCGACAGAAAGCGAGACGACTGGCACGAGCGGCGCGAGAGCAGAGTGAGGCCATTATTGCTGCTTGAGGCTGAAAGCGGCACGATTTAGAGCAGGTGCGGTGGCATCTTTACCATTTAGCGAGGCGTTGGGGCGTTGCGGGCTGCGGCACAGTAGAGAAGACACGCAGCATAAGCACAGGAGTTTTGCACGCCTTTCTGTTGATTTCAGCAAGATTGCGAAGCCTCACCTCTGCCTGACGCTTGGCAGATTGTCTTTGTCGAGTCGGCTGCGTAGAATTCAGCACGAGAGGGTGAGCCTTGGCGTGGCGATTCAGACCGCGTGGCTTGGCGCACTAGTGTGACTCGTGCCATCCACTTCTATAAAACTCCACCAGATCTCCGCCATCCTCTTGACTTTCTCTTTTAACATCGTAAGCAAGCATCCTACCCACCCACACATTTCCAACACATGCTAATATTCCCTTCAGCAAGTGCACGGGCATTACGCATATCAGTGAGGATTCGTCCGAGATTGCGTTTTTGCTAGTTGAAAACTATCAACTGACTGCTCTCGTTGGCCTCACGGTCGACGAGGAATTTTTGATCCACAATCGTCGTTACACGACACACTTTTCATCATGTCGCCGGTTGACCTGACCGGCGCTCTGGAGAAGAGGCTGAACTGTCACTGCGGTGTTCATGGGTACGCGTTGTTTTGATTGAGAGCTTCTCTGTCGCAGAGCTGACGCGTGAGTCCCAGCTCGCACCACAGCGCCGACGTCTTTTACCATCACCGCCGTCTCCATCTAAATCTCCATCACCACAGCGCGTCTCCGCTGCGCACGCCAATCACATCCCCATTCACCGCGACCGGTGCACGCCGAGCATCGAGAAACACGCCTGCCGTGAGTCATCCTTCGAGCACAGACTCCCTTGCTGGTGGCAGACGGCCGCCCACAATCGGACATGCTACGCAACGATGCTGCGCAGGAAGAGGCACAATGTACAGGACTTTGGCATCGAACATAGCCTGTGAAACATCCGTTATGGGCAATGAGGACGCGCGGTTCAGGCTACTCTGCTGTGCGTGCCAGCATACCAGTGCAATAAAACGTACCTGCTCATGACGACTGCAAATGACGTTTTCTGTCACTTGGCTGGACAGTCGTTGCCGCTACGCCCGGACGTCTGACTGGGTCTGAAGACGGAGGCAATGATGTGTGCGTGCGGGGCTCTGAGATGGTCATGACCTCGAGAGCGTGAGCAACTTGATGTCCACGACTGGCAGCGAATCTGCAAGACCGAAAAGGACCTGATCAGTCACCGAAACTGCACGCAGACCTCTTTGTGCACACACCACTGCGAGTTGCAGCAAAGGAGATTCGCCTGCTGATGCGAGAAGACTTCGCCTGCCGTATGCGAGGCAAGCCTATCAGTTCACTTGACATCCAATCAGAAGTGCATGTCGGGGCCGCATGTCAGACTGCTGCAGCTTGGGAGCTCCCTCAGCCTCAGTCTCCGTTGCCGAAGCAACACTTTGAAAGAAAGAAAGAAATACGTTGTCCTTCTGTCAGCACCCGAGCTGCACGGTTGCTCTACCGAAGCTGATAGTGGCAGACTATTCCTATGGTACTTTGAGCCTGGCCACATCATAGTATCGCGGTACGAATGCGTAAAGGCAGGCGAGTACTTCAGCCAGGTCTGCCTCGTCGCAGCTTCAGGTCGTGCGGCTGAATACCAAGATCTTGGACTCTGGCTGTGTCCTGCAAAGCATGGAGGGGCCGCAATGCATACATGAAAGTCGAGCTGCACTCACTAGATCGTCGCCCACTTCCCACTTCTGAACGTAGGTCCGCGTTCCACCGACCAAAAAGGAGTGCCATGCACCAGGGAAACATGGGCGACCAGGAACATGATTCGCGACTGCTACAGCAATCTCAGCCGCATGATTTCGCTCGCTCAAGCAGCACGACACCAAGCTCGGATTCTGATGACCATATCAAATGCGAAAGAGAGGCGAGCTTGCTGGAGCGTCGAGGCCGCCGTCGGATTCTGTCGCTTTGGACGTTCGAGCTGGGTGCCATCATCACCAGTGTTTCCGCGCTCCTTGCCATGGCTGGTCTACTTTTCGCCTACGATGGGAAGCCTATGGCTCAATGGCACGCACCACTCCGGCCAAACACTGTAATCGCGACACTGTCAACACTGTCGAAGTCGTCTATGCTCATGGCGGTCGGGCAGGTGCTTGGACAGCTGAAATGGCGGCACTTTTCGAGAGGACCCCGATCTCTGTTCGAGTTCAATACCCTCGATGGCGCCAGCCATGGACCTTTGGGGTCGATAAAACTTCTCTTCAGACCAAAACGGTACTCACTTCTTGCATACACTGGGGCAATCATCACCATTTTGTCCTTGACGATGGACCCCTTCGTCCAACAGATCATCTCGTATGACGCCCTTGTCGTCGAGGCACACGGCGTGAGTGCTACAATAAGCACGGCTCGCGTGTACGACCTACAATCACGCCTGACTGGGGGCAACTTGGGCGCCAATTTCGAAGGTCAGAAACAAGGACTTTTCACGTCACCTTCTTGAATCGAGCTCACTTTGTACAGATGCGCACAAAGAGCATAAAAATCGCCGCATCGTCAGCGCCATATACGCAGGGATACTTGGGTCCTACGAACAGACGCCATTCTCGTGCAGTTCAAGCTCCTGCTCCTGGGACGTGTTCGAGAGCTTAGGAGTCTGCAATGCATGTCGTGACATCACCACATACATCAATTCCACGAAGAAGTGTTACCAAACCAACAGTGCTCGGGCTCTGTCACAGACTTCACGCCAGAAGCGGGCATGCCAGATCCATGCGAACGGCACACAGGTCTGTGATCATTATGATGAGCTGAAACTTACCAATGGCGATTGCAACTTTCGCACAGCGCAAGGACTTCAAATAAATGCCACGCGAGCTTACCAGAGGTCTGGAAACAATTACAAAGAGATCCGCCCGTTGTGGATCTCTAGCTTTGATCGCTACCATAAGGAACTGTCAGACGGTGAAGACCTCAGGTCTGGCAACGCCAATGAATCCTGGAACAGCCTTGCACCTCTAGCGACGTTCACAGCACTCCGTTTCCATGAGTATGAAGATCTTACTTCCAACGCCGAAGATATGAGGCTGCAGCAGGCGTGGGACTGCAGACTCTCCTGGTGCGTCAAGGAATACACCGGCACGACCCTGAAGGAAGGTCGTATGTCACTCACTCCAGCCAAGGTTACGCCTCTGGTTGAACGCTGGGCTGCTCAGGACTACAATGCGGCCTGTCGTTCCGCAGAGTTACCAAGATTATCGCGCTGGTACCTTGGCGAGTACACGGTCATGTACAAGCCACAAGATCTCGAGCTCGTGTGTGACCCTGGCTCCAAGTTGCCTATCCCACAACCATTCCTGGTGCACAGCAACGATGAGACCACTGCAAAAACAGCATTGATGAACGCCCTGACTACGTATTGGGACACGGCAGCCACAACGGGGCACGGCATCGGCGAGGTACTGTACACTACGCCCGATTTTCCATTGCTCATGGATGAAGTGGCCCGAAGCGTGACAGAGACCATCCGCAATGGGCCCAACGCAACCGATGTGCAAGGCAAAGCATACGAAGCTCAGCAGCACATCCGGGTTCGATGGCCATGGCTGATTCTGCCAACGACCTTAGTGCTAGGCTCACTGATCATCCTCTCCATCATGATGAGCATAGCGAACGAACGGCGCCTGGTATGGAAGACTTCTGCGCTCCCGTCACTCTTCCACGGACTGTCAGGCTGGACACCATCGGAACTGCACTATGATTCGCTACACGACATGGAGCGCAGAAGCAAGGGAATGTGGGTGCAGCTCACGCAGGAAGATGAGAATATAAGACTTTCGAAGAGGGGGACCAGCACGAAGGTAAAATCGTTTATTTGAGCATCATTTATTCATGCAGACACCATGTCCGGACACGCTTTTGTTAATTTAGATCGGCTCCCCGTGCCCTGCAGTCGGCGAGCCTTGCTTGAAGAATGTCATCGCTCTCCACAATCACAGCCATCCTAGAACGCACACCCTAAGCCGGATTGTACCCTTTGCTCCACTCGGTGCAGTCGAGATCCAACAGAGCAGTGTCAACATTCCGGCACGTCGCTTCATGCGAGCCATTGATACTCCTGATATCGACATTCTCAGCCGTGATGTTCGAGCACGTATCCGGACTCGAGCAAACCAAATGAGCAACAAGAGGCGCAAAAACTCGATTCGTCCAGCCGCGGATGTTTTTGAACGTGATGTCTGAGATGTTGAGGCGTGCCTGAAACAACAAAAGTTAGCGCCAGCGTTTTGCTTTTTTGAGAATCAAGAGAGCAAACTTACGGGATGCTTGAAGCACTCCTCTTCATCATCCTGCCCATAGCACTGCGTAATCGTAATGCCATAATCGACATTATCCAACCACATGCCATCATACGTCACATTCCTCACCGAGCCCGTCCCACCACCACCTTTCAAATTCTCCGACTTTTCGCTAAAATTATCCGGCCAGACTTTGATCCGCGCGCCCTCGGACGAGTTGTACATGGAAATGTTGCGGACGAGGATGTTCTCTACAATGTCGATGCGCTCCGGGTACTGCCCGAGAGAGCCGACGGAGATGCCGTGTGTGCCGTTGCAGGAGAGGTTCTGGACTAGGATGTTTGTGGCGTTGGGTTTGAAGGAGACGCAGTCTGGTGGAAGACAGATGTCGGTTAGCGATAGAAGTTCCAGCAGTGAACAAAAAGTCCTGTAGTTTGTGGTTAGACTTACCATCGCCATTAGTGACAGTAGAGTTTTGGATGGTGATCCGGTCGGACTGCAGAATGTCCCAGCCATCGGTGTTCTTCTCAAAACTAAACGTGTGGCTCACAGCGCGGATTCGAATATCAGTAAATACCACATTGCTAGAATTCGCCACAATGTTCGTCCAAAACGGAGAATTGTTGAGACTGAGATCAGAAATCGAGCCACCTTTGAGTCCGACAGTGGCGAAGAGGACTGGTCGCTTGACAGTCTTGTTTGTGTAGAACAGGTCCCACCACGGCTGGCCGTTGCCTTCTAGAACGCCGCCGCCATACACATTGACGTCTTGGCCGCCGAGCAGGAAGAAGGATCGGGCGTCCTGGAAGTCGAATTGGAACGCATTGGCTTCCCAGAATTCGGTGTCGTTGGTGAATGTGATGCCGCCTTGAATGTCAATGTCGACGTGGGAGAGATTGCTCAGGTCGAGGGGCGAGCCGACAATGTATTCTGATTGCTGGAGGAAGATTACATCTGCAGACATCCAGTCAGTACGTGTCATCCTGATGTGTGCTTCCCCTCTACTTACGACCACCATTGTTGCATCGTTCAAATGCGGCGACGATGAACTCAGAATCATCCGTGGTCAAATCGCCATGACTGTCTACAAGACAAGTCTTCGTCCTTTGCGGTGACCCTAGCGCCGTGATTGGGCGAGGTGATCTGAGATTCCGCAAAACAGGTATCTGGGAGGTACTTGTTGCTGCTGCAAGGGTTGAGAGCGGAATCGATAGGACAAGGAGGAGGGCTTTCGAAGAGTACATTGTGCCTGTGCCGGGAAACCTGCACTACCTTCGTCGGACCTCATCTCAATAGAGTGGGGGAACTCTCAAGCCTTACCTTTATGCAATTCTGCTTCGTGGGCTATGAGCTTGCGTCGTCGGCAGGAGGCCCGGATATCATAGTGCCAAGCATGCAGATCCGGGGGGAGAGGCGGAAAAGGTGGTGCCCCCAGATGGTGCTGTGCTACCTTTCTCCTCAGTACCGCCACCTCGATTGTTCCTTCTGGCGCGGAGTAGAGAATTCGAGCAGCCTTACTCGTGGAAGATGTCTACGACCAAGTGCTCTCCACTGACTCGGCAGTGGCGCAGTCTCCCCACGGGGTACAGATTTCTCTTGTGGACCTAGACACGTCAGGCGACTCTTTCCGTGGCATCTCCAGACACGTACCTCCATGTCTCCAATCCACATGCTATAGCGCATTCAACCGTCCACCTCCTTGCAATACTAGTAAAGGATTGTTCAGATCGGGCAGTGTGCCTTGGTCACGTCTCGACTATCATACTATCACTACAATTTACATGTTCCAACATTCGACCTTGATCTGTGGTCTTCGTATCGCCATCGATAATGCCCATGCCATCCAGGGGCACACTGTTGTGGCCAGAAATACCGCAATCCATAACGCCTCGGCTAAAAATGCTGCAGAAACAAAGAAAATCTGTCCCTCAAACAGCGCCTGATCATGACACGCCGTCTTTGGACGTGGAAGCTTGACCAGAGTCGTCATTGACTTGGGTCGGCGCAATTCTCCGTCTCTTTTCGCGGCCCTGTTCTTCGTTCTCCGATGCATTTCCAGCAGTGCTATCTCGTTTGAGACCTGCCACCAGAGCAGGCGCTGATCCGTTACTCGCGGACTGGCCTGGAGTCTGCGGAGGTGTGAAGAGGGGCATATTTGGGTTGCCAGAGCCAGCCGCAGCAATTGACGGAAGCGGCGTCATGGAAGGCGTTGGATTGTTCATGCTAGGCAGCGCATTTTGATCAGGTACACGCGCAAAGCTGGCCTCGGTCGCTATGCTAGATTGCGACATGCTCCTCGCGGGACTCGCAGGCCGTCCTCCAACGTGGCCGGTGATGGCAGTGAATGGCGATGGCGAGGCACGAGCCGCCTTTGACAGTGGTGCGGCGGTTGATGTTCCATTGATCGGAGCTGGCTGCGAGGAGCTCGTATTCGCTGCGGTGCTGGCGAGGCCAGTCGGCGTTGGCTGGGGCGTTGACACAGCTGAGTTTGCCTTGGCCACTGAGATCGGTGCTGGCGAAGGTCTCGCGCTGGCGGTGTTTGCGGGAGGTTGGAAGACAATACCCAGTTCGCCAGGCGCAAACGTCAATGCCGAGCAGAAGCCATCCGAAGAGGTCATCAGCAGTGTTTGACCGTCGCTCGACCTTTGATCACAAAGTCAGTAAACTGCAACCAGCCAGAGCTCAAAGCGCAAGACATACCAGCTCAAATCGGTAAACGTTGCATAGTGCAGATTGCTCACAACGCACAGGGGCTTCTGCTGCTGCGTGTCATACAAATGTACGGCATCCTGTGTGGCGACAGCATAGACTACACGATAAGGTAGCCCAAATGCAGGTACGGGCCCTGGAGGTAGAGAGGTCGATTCGGAGTCGGCTCGTGGGCGGGGTGAAGCTGCCGTGGCACTCGGCGCGGGTGAAGGAGCACTGGTGAGTGGCGGAGGCTCCATTGCGGAGTGCGAAGTAGGCGCCTTGGTTGGCATGACTGGCTCCGGGAGAAGCGGCAGGTCATCCTCAGTCCGAGTGTCAAAGGTAATCTCTTTGGTCTCCACATTGGCTGCACGGATCTGGTAAAGCACTGGCGAACACTTGACCGCGATAGATGGCTTCTTGTGCCCTGGCAGATAAGCAACAGGCGGCTTGTTCAGCCCAGCTCTGGTGTAGATGTAGACCGTGTTGATGATTTCATCTGTGCTCTTGCCTCCATCAGTCGCTGGATGAGTCGTCTTGAATTGCCCTGCAGGCGTGAGGAGGAGACTGCCGTCCGGTGTGAACGTCAATCGTCGGAAGAACGAGGTAAATGTCTCGTTTGCATAGATATTGGCGTTGCGCGCCCCCATGCCAAGCCCCAGCCCAATTCCTCCCGATAAGCTCGGCGATGCCGAGGCCATGACAGCCGGGAGCGGCATCGAGGGCATCGAGGGACTTGGAGAGACAGACCTCCGCACTGATTGGGAACCAAAGGAGGATCTTCGACTGTGCGATGTCGGCGGCGGGTTCATGGGCAAGGCCAATGACTGTGGTGTGCCGGGCGCTGATGGCTTCGGCGACCCGATAGCTTCGGAGACGAGCTCTTGCACAAACGATGCTCGGTGCCCGCCATTGCCAAAGTCCGGAGGCGCAGGGCTGTTGGACGAGATGCGTCGCCCGGGAAGGTCCATTTTCGTGACCTTGTTGTGTTGGCTCAAGGAGAACTGACCGTCCTTGGTCTTGAGCGTGTAGATGTGCACAGAACGGTCCGAGGATTGCGTTGCGACATATTCGTTCAGCGGGTCCCATGCTACGCCCTGGACGTAGTGGTTGTGCTCTGCGATCTGGCGCACAGTTTGTCCTGTGACTGGTCAGCTGCCGTTTCTGTGGGAGTGTAGACCAGAGTCAGCTCACCAGTGGACGCATTGTATATCCGTGCAACATTGTCCATGCTTCCCGTAATGAAGAACAGGCCGTCTGGGGACCATGCCAGGTCGTATATCTCCGAGCCAGTGTTCGACCTGCACATGGTCTTGACTCTCCAATGCTCCACATCCTCTTGCCCGTCGTCGCCGAAGTTGGAGGCATAGACTGGGTTGTCCGAGGGCGTCCAGAGGAGGACATTGCCATCGTCGCCCGCTGAAGCCAAGAGCTCGCCTGTCGAATGTCAGAATAGCCACCACCCAAGTCGAGACCACTGTACATACCACGAGGACACCACCGCACGACGTTCACGGCCTGCGTGTGCTTCTTGAGGGTCGACAGGTACGTGACCTTCCGCTCGTCCCCGTTGCTCTCGACGTTCCAGATCTGCAGCTCTGGTCAGCCATTGTCCGCCGTGCCTCATCGCCTCACCTCCGCCTGTTACTCCGACGTACTCTGACATTGCAGTCACCTCCCGCAGTCGCCAGCCGCCCTTTCCCGTGGGACTCAAAGTGAGCCGAGTAGATGGGGCTGTTGTCGTCGTGCCAGGACACGAGCAGTGGTGCAGCTTTCATGGTGACGGCTGGAGCTGGCTCGCGGCCAGAGGAAAGCGTATGGACAAAATGGAGCAGTTGCAGCTGGAGACAAGAGAGGCAGTCGTCGTGCTGGCAACGAATGTGTGCCCAGCGAATCGGCGGTCGAGCAATCGAATGCCGCGAGGGTCTCCGAGCTTGCGGAGCTGGGCGGTGTTGTTTCTGGGATTCTGCAACAAATGCTGGACAATTAACTTTTAACGTCCGGCAGCAAGGCAACGAAGCTGCGTATGAGAGGAGGAGGAAGGAACGTCTGGGTGTGTGATGAGCTGCATAGGCAAAGCAGCAGCTGCAGCGTCTCGTCTCGTCTCGATCAAACCGCGCTAGTCTAGTCCAGCTAAAAGCACCCGCCTGGCAGCCGAGAGCCCCACCCTGCAACTCTGTTTCGTCGCGTTCCTTCTTCCTCTTCTGCCAGCTACATGTTCCTCACACGAATCACGCGTGATGCCTGGATGGCGACAGCGGCGACAGAGAGGTATACTATGATATATGCTGGCTTGCTGACGATCAGGCCGTGGTTAGACCAGCTTCTGCGCTGTCATCATCACCACCTTGCCCGAGTCCCCCGTCGGTGCGTTGCGCTCCACGATGACCGCTGACAACCGAACCAAAAAGAAGGGGCGCCAGGCAACGTCCACGCTCCACACACGTTCCGTTGTTGGACGACAGGCCTCAACGGCCTCTTTGACGCGTGGAAACGCGGTCATATCCTGCCTACAGCACAACATCATGCGCGCCACAGCACAAGTGAGAGATGGCCGACTGCCTTGGACATTCTGACTCTTACTTTCTAGCTCTATCTACGTTTCACGTGCATGCTTCTGACAACCCACACCGGTTTCCAGCTTCAACAGCCTGAAACTAGGCCAAGTACCCTTTCATTCAGAACTGGGTCTCGCACTTGGGCGAATACGGCTTCCATTCTCAGCCCTCGCCTCGCATAGGCTTCAATCCAGCTCGGTGCATGCGCTTCCATCAGAGGTCCTCCAGTTCTGGCACTTTCGCTATTGACAAAATCGGCAAGCTCCTGAACATAGGCTATCTCCGCACCCTTGGCCTTTAGCGAATGGAAGTTGCGGCCAATGCCTTTGCGTTGTCTCCTCTCGTCATACTCCACCCGCATTGCCTCCCTTGAAGGCAGCGGTACACGCCCGGCCAATGTTTGCGCGAGCGCCACAGCCTGAAACTCGAACAGGCTGAACGTTGCCACGTGGTAAGGCACACCGATGAAGCTCAATGTGGGATCCGGAATGTACCAAATATCCTTGTGCAGGTTGTGAGTCACTTGGCCATTCGTGACAATCACATCGCCATTGGCCTCCTCTGCTGCGAGGCCGTCTGCATGAAACTGGCGCATGAATGGCAGCGAGACATGGTAGCCTGTGCACACGATGACTTGGTGGATGTTGCAGAGCTTTCTGCCCGATCGCAGCGTCACTGTGCCTGGAACACTTCCATCGTCGGCGAGCTCAGCGGTGTCGTCAAGTTCGAACTTCTCAACGCCATCGACACGAGCGCCATTGGCGAGAAGCATACTTTCGGGCAGATCGTAAGGCCCTCCGCGGCTTGATTGGAAAACTGCACGAGCATTGCCGAGGTCGCGAGCGATGTCCATCGACGAAACTCCAGCGCCGATGAGAAGAACGTTCTGGCCCGTGAACGGGTCCGGTCTGCGGTACAGCTTCGAGTGTTGTACTCTTGTTGGAAACCTCTGTTTCCACTCCGCAAGTCCAGGCAGATCCGGCACGTTGCACGCGTGATAGTGGCCGGCCGCTACAACGACAGCATCGAAGTACTACAAGCTGTCAGCATGGCCAGGGCAAGAGGGATGGGCTCACCGACCTCGACAACACTGGATATCACATCACATTCTAGTCGGTCAACGCTCACGAGCCACTGTCCATCAATCTTCTCGACATTCTTGACCCGGGTGTTGAAAGCAACTGACCCCAGGACATCGTTCTCTCGCGCAGTGTCTTGAATGTAGTCTCCGAGCACATGATGTGGTACGAACTCCTCGGTACCTGGCTTCCACTTCTGGGTCGAGAGCTCCATTTCGGTCGTCGAGACATTGTTCTTCAGTGCTACATACGCCGGGCTCGCCAGATCATTAGTGGTGACCCGCAACCTGGAAGCATTTGACTCACCCAGGCGGTGCGAAGCTCAGTGCTACGTCGTCTTCTTCAGATACCTCCGGACCTGGACTGCCAATGGGACTGTCATGTCTGGGCTCCGAAGCCTTCTGTTTTTGGGCAATTTCGTCGTACTCTGGAGTGTCTCCCACTGATGGCAGCGTTGATGGGTATGTCGGGTCTCTCGAAGTGCGCTCATCGTACACCCTTCTTCACTGCATCAGCCGCCTGCTCCATTCGTATCCGGGGGAGAGAAAGCAGATCTGTACCAAACGCCACCTGCGCGCGAGCCTCGTTCATAGACTGTAACGTCTAACCCGGCGCGCTTAAGGTGGATTGCCGCTGAAACCCCTGAAACACCAGCTCCGATGACTGCCTAGCATGGAGATTGTGAGTAATCCAACAGCCACAGTCTTGGATCATACCTATACTCACGACTCGTCGAACGTTGAAAGTCTGTGTCATGGTGTACAATCGGCAGGACAGAGCGATGATCTTATGTTTCCCTGCGCCGGAACTCTCTTTTGCCCTTCGGAAGGAAACAGCGCAAATTCAGAACGATACTTGTTGTTATGAGGATATGGAGCAAGCGAGTGGCCTCTGCAGATAAAACGGTTGGGACTCGAGGGATGTCTCCGTCCGCTTACATGAGCTGAGCTTGCGTGTGCTACGGAGCTATCGATCACGCAATATCTTGATGAGCACGCAAGTAACTAACTCGGCGCCGAGCATCGGCCTTTGTGGGGCTGTGCGTTGTGCGGTAGTATCTTCAGGACAGAGATTGATACGGGAGAGCGAGGCGTTCAAGCAGCTTGCAAGTGGATCTGTGCGTAGTCGTTTTTCTACGGACTGAGGTATACAAGAAAGTCTTGGCGTGTCTAAAGCTTTGGCTGCACGAAACCAGTATCTCCACCAGCAAGGTCGACATCGTCCGTCGTTTTAGTAGTCAATTGCTCGAAAGCTTGCAGCGTCGCGGCTTTCCTACGGCACGAATATCAGCAAGACGAACCTCAATTACCACAACGCAGCTGGTAAGCTCCATGTCGACTTACTGCTTGATCTCCCTCTGGTGGAGCCACCTCGTCAACATAGCCGTACCCATCATAAGCGCGGCCAAGAACGTCACGGTTATATACCCCTTCCGATATTCAGGCGCATCAGTCTGCTTCCAAACCAGCAACGGCAGCCACGCCTGAAACACATACGCCATCTCATTCATGCTCCCCGTCACAAGCGCTCGCTCTTCATTGTCATCCGAGCAAATCTCGTGCGCCCACGCGAACGCGAGACCGCTCAAGCCGTACCCAGAGCCAGCTAGGATGAAACACGTCCATTTCCAGCCCACGGGGATATCCCATATTGCTAGTGAGACGTAGGAGAGAATATTGACTGATCCGCCAATGAGGAACGCCGGCCAGCGCGCGCCGCGGAAGAGGGAGTCGGATGTCCATGCGTAGGCTAGCGTCGTGACGACTTGGACTGCGTTCGTCGTGGTCGGGTACACATTGATCTGCCAGACCTCATAGACGGGACTCTTAGACGCCTTGAGGAATTGGGAGAATGTAGGGGCAGAACCGTTGTTCCCGTTGTTGAAGAAAATGTAGAGTAGCGTCAAAACGTAAATGTGCCAGGACTTGAAGATTTTGGCAAACTTGGCTTTGGTGTAGGGCTCTGGGCCGCGGCGGCCTTCGGCTTCCATGCGCTTGAGGGCAAATGCTTTGTCGGCAGGCGTGAGGTAGAGTGCGCGGGTGTTGGACGGGTGGTCAGGAAGCATAAGGTAGCCGGATAGTGCGATGGGGAGAGAGATGATGCCGTCTACGATGAAGAGCCTTGTCGTAGGTGAGTATGTGTGTTCAAGGCACAAAAGTCAAAGGATGGGACTTACCATTGCCAGCCGCGAAATCCACCCACGCCTTCGAGATTGTAGACCGCTGCCATGAGGTAGCCAGAGAACATGGAGGCGATGGCGCTGCTGCAGTGAAAGATGCAGGAGCGTTTAGCAAGTTCATCGACTCTGTACCAACTGCCAATGATGTACTGCATTCCAGGGTAAAAACCGGACTCGGCCAGGCCGACCAGGAAGCGGATGCCGTAAACTTGTTGCGCTGTACTCGCGCGGGACGTTGCGAACGTAAGGATGGTCCAAACAACTTCGAGGGAAGGGATCCATATCGATGGCCGCACTCGCGTGAGAATCAGGTTGCTGGGGATTTGTCCGAGTACGTAGCCGACTGTCCATAGAGTCTGCATGTAGTTGAGCTCGTCGCCATAGAGGTTGAGATCTTCCTTCATGCCAGACACGAAAGCATTGTTGATGTTGGCCTGGGGTAACAGACAGATGGTCAGCTTGTGGAAACGAGTGATGTCTCTTGTCACGTCTGAATATTTGCCAGTGTATAGCAAGGATGAGGAACCAACCTGATCGAGATACTTGATCAAATATCCCAGCGACGCGAATGTCAACACTGCGCAATCGAGTTTGAACAGGAATTGGCGTTCTTCGGGCGATTTGTCGAGCGAGTCCCATATGTAGCTTTGCCATTTGCGTTTGGGCTTGCTTTGGATGACCTCCTGAGAGATGACCTGCGCTTCAGCTTTGGCACCCTCTGATACTCCCATGGCGAAAATGGGTAATTTCGAATAAGCTCCAAAGAGAAGATCGAGGTAGCAGGTCTCGACAAGATATGGTTTCTGTTCAGATCTCCATCTCTTCGAACTAGCCAGAGGGCCGTCATCGGGACCGATGCTGCTCTATCTCTTCGTCAGCGGCAACAATCCACTCGAGATGCCGGGCTCGTTGCATCATGCCAGTAAAGTGGGCCACAGAGGATTCTGAAGTTGCAACGAAGCGCTCTGCTGGGAGGGCTATCGATGGCGTGCGTGGCAAGGTACCGTTGATCATGGTAGGGGTTCACATATTGCCTCTCAACCACTTGCCAACCGCATGCGAAAGATTGGCAGTGCCCCAAGAAGACTGTCGTAGTGAGGACAAACTTGAGGAATGCAGGAATGGGGGATTTGTGTATTCCATCCCATCACTAAGCCAAGCAGCGACAAGAAAATACCATGGCCGTGGCAGTCAGCGCGGCGAGCTTGGTGCTCGACATCGAGGTCTAGTTCATATCCGTGCCGCACAATCCGGCATATGATTCTGTGTTGATGACATTGGTCAATGAGATGGAGGGAAGATGATGTGATTGCTGCAGGAGTGATGTCGAAACAGCATCCCTGCTCTGCCAAGGATGAGCTCAACTTTTAAATCGCAACCACAAACGTCGTGATGCATTGTGCAACACTGTGCAATTTTGCCGTGCGAGTTGCAGCTTGATGAGGCAGTCATCGTATGCAGCACCATTAGATGTTCTTACTATAATGCCAGTGCCTCTTCAGAGCGCCATGCCCTGGACCCCGAAGAATCGGAGTGATTTTCACAGTCGATTGCTACTGTATAGATTTCACTCTCATGCCACTCAGTCAGATCTCTCGTCCCTCCCGCAACTGTCTCTCCTCCAACTGTGCTGCAAGTTCGAGCGGTAGTACAGCGGGGGATCGAAACTACGCCTCCACAGACTTGTGGAAAAAGTCGACATGGTCAAAGAAGCTGCGCTTGAAGCCTCTCGTGCACTCGCCGTTTGTGCGATTGACGTGCTGAATACCATATTGCTGGTCATAGCTTCCGAACTCGTTGTTGTTAAGGAATGACCAGGCCAGAGCTCCAATCACATTGACGATGTCCTGATACAAAGCCTTCAAAGTCACGCGGAGGAATGCTGCGTAGTAGTACGTTCGTTCGAGGTCGTACATCTGAGCAACGGTTGTCTTGGCGCTTTCCATGAACTGATTGAAGCAAATTTCGGCGATGGGCATGCCAGAGGGTCTGAAAGTATTCCAGATGTAGCCAAGCTGTTGACGCACGTAGTCAGGTGTGAGTTGGCGTATCTGCAGCGAAGATTTAGCCACAGCTCGAATTAAAGTGTGCGACAGATCTACGCGTAGCTTCCTTGCCCGTTAAGCTAGCCATCTGTCTGCACGTTGCTGTTTACCACGCACGTTGGCTAGAGCGGATCGCGTTGATTGTTCGCGCACGCATCGATACCCCCTGGGAGACTTGGTGCGAACCCTTCGGTACATGGATCGAAGGACAAGAAATCAGACGTGCCGTTGATGTATGCAAGCTCCTCCGGTGTGAGAGCCGTCAAGTTCAAGCCCGGTGTGTGCACTGCTTCTTCTGGATACTGCTTGCCCAGGAAGATGGGGTTGCTCAAGATTCCAAGAATGAAATCTTGGTGTCGCAGGGCAGACCTAACATCACCTTCGTTCCCGTTACCGAGCGGCGTGGCGAGGTTGTTTGCAAACTTGATGAGTACCAGGCCGGTGCCCTTCAGTTCATCCTTATACCAATGGTACAGTGAAGCATGGGCTTTCATGATGTTTGGCACAGCCGAGTAGTTGGCAAAGCCAGGATATGCAATGTTGGGCTCGTTCAATTTGACCCAATGCGACACGCGGTCCTGGTTGTCATGTCAGTATCTGACTGTTGCACAGCTCCGGAGATCAACTCAGCGCACACTGTGACGCGTCATAACCTCCTTGGCGTAGTACAAAAAGGAGTCAGCAAACTCAGGTGTCTAATCTGCTTGAGTTTAGCATGTTGCGATATCCCAGGCATGGTAGCGTCCAGCTCACAAGAATGATTGAGTGGAGGATCAGCGTTCGTGAGCTTGACGATGGGCTGTATACCATACTGCAGGCAGGTCTCGAGCAAGTCGTCACAATGATCCAGGCCTGCTTGATTGATCGGACTGCCCACAAGACCGAATGGCACTATCCTGGTCCACGATATGCTGAAGGAGTAGTATGGCACTCCGGTAGCAGCGATACGCGCAATATCTTGCGTGTAGAGGTAGTAGTGCATGTCAGTAACCTCTGCATTGGCGTCGCCTGCACCTGCTGTGATGCCAACAGCACCAATCTGGTCTAGCAGACTGTGACCACGTCCATCTTCAGTCAGATCGCCCTCGATCTGCCATGCGCTGCCGGCGACTCCCCAGACAAAGTTCTTTGGGAACTCGTAGCAGTAGAGACATGCAACTGCTTAGTCAGGACAAGCCATGTAGAGTGCTCAAGGGCACACGAGCTCGCTCTTCGAGCCAGGCGTAGGGGTGACGGTCGTTGTGAATGGCACTGAAGTGATGTACCGGATCGACGTCCACAGTCTCGCGTAGGCTCCCTGGCCGTAGTTGCCATCCTGAACAGAGGTGGCATTTCGATCGAGTGAGTAAGACGCATAAGTTTGACCAGGTGGCAGAAGTGAGACAGCTTGACTGAAAGGCGGTGCATAGGTTGTGGTCAAGAGTAAAGGTGACGGCACCGGAGTGGCATTACCGGGTCGTGGTAAGAGCGGTATATGTGAAGGGACCGTACGAAGCCGTGCGGGTAGCTGAACAGGTCGCTAGATGTGTTGTGCTTGGGATGCCTGTTCGTGTGCAACTGCTTGAACCAATGGGCTGGCGGATGTAAGCGATGCCACAACGGTGAACGTGAGCAACGAGGCTGCCATTCTATCTTCCCCTGGGCAAGAGACAGCTGAATGAACAGGTGAACAGGTCCCTGTTGGTCAGACCCCTCAGGCTCGAATATGTATGCTACTAGACGATTCTGTTACATTTGATCTGCCGTCTCTTCTGCCGTCTTTGGCAGGAGCAGGCGAGCCCACATCACACTGCCGCGACTGTGAGGGTACGTCGTGTACGTCGTATACGCCCACGTTGATGTCGCTTTGGCGCAGGTTAGTGCAGACACTGCGAGGGGAAGTCTTGTTGAAGCTTAGGAGGAGGAAGAGAGTGCAAGTACTGGCGAGGAGTGTCAGCGCACTGTGCTGGATACAACGCCTGCCATGCTGAATGCACCGCAGTGTCGATATCACGTCCTTGATTTCTTCCCCCGAGTAAGCCGTAGAAGCCCGCCTATTCTTGGAAATCAGGAAAGCGAATGTGAAAGTTTCAGTCCGCGCTTTGATGAGCGCATATAGCAGGAGTCTTCAGAAGTTGAGGCTCTTCTTGGCAGCCGGTCACTTTGCCAAGCCCATGCGGCTCTGCGCGCACGCGCTAGCGGCCATTTTCTCATATACCATCTCGAATGTGAACATTTCTTGAATCGACAGTCGCCCAACGAACCTCACAACAACACCGCCAAGATGTACGTGGACATTCCGCCCTTACGAGCGCTTCGAATGCGCAATACTAACGCCTGCCAGGCTGATTCCAAAGGACGACCGCAAGAAGATCCACGAGTACCTCTTCAAGGAGGGTGTGGCCGTGGCCAAGAAGGACTTCAACCAGCCCAAGCACGGCGAGATTGACACCAAGAACCTCTACGTACGGCATCGCTCGTGGGCAATCGATTCGGACGCCAGCTAACAGGCACGCACAGGTCATCAAGGCTTGCCAGTCCCTCACCTCGCGCGGCTACCTGAAGACCCAGTTCTCATGGCAATACTACTACTACACCCTCACACCAGAGGGTCTCGACTACCTTCGCGAGTGGCTCCACCTTCCAGCTGAGATCGTTCCTCAGACCCACGTCAAGCAGCAGCGCTCGCACGCTCCGCCACGCGGCATGTTGGGTGGTGGTGACGACCGTGAGCGTCGTGGCGGTGGCCGTGGTGGCCCACGCCGTGAGGGAGACCGCGAGGGCGGATACCGTCGCCGCGACTTCGGCGACCGTGAGAACAAGGACGGCGCTGCTCCAGGTGGCTTTAACCCAGAGTTCCGTGGCGGCTTCGGCCGTGGCCGTGGTGCTCCCCCAGCTCAGTCCTAGGAGAACGATGCTCAGTGGGGCGCTGAGGCCAAGTCGCAGGAAGCTTCGGGCGGTTGGGAGGATAACGCTGCGCCGGCTGAGGAGGCTCAGAGCAGTGCCAGTGCTGCTGGATGGTAGAGGTTGACGCAGCGCCTTCACCTAACGCGTACGAAGCATTTCGGGCACACCAGATGATGGAGAGGACATCAAAAATCGCGTTAGACGAGGAGAAGCCGCCGACTGGCTGAAACAACGTAAGCGTAGAAAATCCAGTCTTGCTGGCGTAACTCGTGCCATGATCTCAACTGCTCCATAAATGTCACCGTTTATCATGCTGCGTCTAATCTCATCCACGCTCTACGCTAGTGCCATGTCACCCACGTGTCTGCCCTATCATTCGATTGCGGGCAACCAGTTTCGATGACTAAGAGCCTCGATCCTCCCAAGAACCTTCTCAACTCATCAGCACCCAGTGGTCCACGTTGCACTTCATGTCAATCGGCTGTTCCATCGAGACTCTTCGCCGTACACTTGCTGTGATTTTGAGCATTGCGGCATCCGAGATCACGGTCACACTACTGCCCTTGCCGTGCCACCGAGTTGCCGTGCCAAGAAACGCACTTGCCCTCCGGCTTTCAACCGAGCAGACTTCCACAACACTTGCGAAATGTCGTCCTCCTTTTCACCGACACCAACATGTAGGGCTTTCAAGTTCGTCGCGCTCTCTGCGCGATCTCGCATCAAATTCCCCCCGACAGGGTGTCTACCCTTCAAGGCTTCTCGACTGCCACAATGGCGCGCATTCAGCTGCGCGCCACGACGCGACATCGCCGTCTCGGAAATGTCTGAACGCGATCTCTCGAGCCTCAAGGTTAATCAAGACAGACTGATGAATGACATTCACTCTACTAGTGAATGGGGCATGGGAGAACGATGGGGAGAGTAAGTTATGCCACATGCACCCAACCTCTGCACTTACCCGCACAACGCTATTGTCCTGATGAACTTCGAAATATGCACACCAAACTTTTTATCATATCCTTTCGAGGAACTGGTGATTGTTCGAACGGCCAACTGAAATGACAACACACCTGCCATCTCGCGTCCAGCTTTGCATCTGCTGAACATCTTGCTGACAGAAGTCTAGTGGCCCAACTGAAATCGGCATGGCCCGACTCTCGCTGTCTGACACGGACAAGCAGGCGCGCGACTGGTTCGCAGAGACTACGCAAGCTCTTGGTTGTAAGGTGCATCACGATGCCATGGGAAACCAATTCGCCGTCCGACCAGGCTTGAATGAAGGACATCCTACCTACGCCGGCAGTCATCTCGATACCCAACCTAGTGGCGGCCGCTATGATGGTATCCTTGGCGTCACTGCTGCTGTAGAAATGCTCAAGTCCATGAACGACAACTGGGTCGAGACAAACTATCCCGTCGGAGTCGTGAACTGGACAAATGAAGAAGGTGCTCGCTTCCCAATGTCGATGGTGTCTTCTGGAGTCTGGGCTGAATCGGTGCCTCTTGAGAGAGCCCACAGTCTCAAGTCCGTCATTCCTGCCAATGATAATGCAACCATGAAAAGTGAGCTGGAGCGCATCGGCTACCTTGGCTCGACTCCGGCAAGCTACAAAAGCACCCCGATGGCCGCGCATTTCGAGCTCCACATCGAGCAAGGCCCGATCCTTGAAGCGGAACAGCGACGCATTGGCGTCGTGAAGGGAGTCCAAGCCTACAAGTGGTTTACCCTGACCATCGCTGGGCGCGACTCTCACACTGGAGCCACGAGTCTCGCTCACCGAGCAGATGCCCTCCTGACAGCTTCCAAGCTGATTCTGGCAAGCCACAAGATTGCCCACCGACACAAGGCACTCGCATCCACCGGTATCCTAACGCTCAAACCTGGCTCCACCAACACCGTGCCTGGCCATGTTCAATTCTCTCTCGACATACGCGCTCCCAAGGATGAAGTCGTTGAAGCGGTTGAAGCGGAGTGTCGAGACGCCTTTGCAGCAATTGCGTCAGGGAAAGATGTCGAAGGCGTCAACGCCGACTGCGCTGAATCTGATCGTCATTGCTCTGTCGAGTGGCGCACCGACTTCGTCTCACCTGCTACATTCTTCCACGACGACTGCATCAAGTGCGTGCAAGAAGCCGGCGCTGGTCTTTGCGGCGAGAGCGAAGTCAGCGGGCTAAATGTTGGCACCTGGGGCAAGTTTATGACTAGTGGAGCTGGCCACGATTCTGTCTACACTAGCAAGAGATGCCCGACTACAATGGTCTTTGTTCCTTGCAGAGACGGTGTCAGCCACAATCCGGCGGAGTACTCGAGTCCGGAGGCATGTGCTGATGGTGCGAATGTGCTCATGGGAGCTGTTCTGAGATACGATCAGTTGAGAGGTCAACGAGGTCATTAGTGTTGTGTATAGACAGTCTAGCCATGCGGTGCCACAGCTAGCCGCGGGGGCGAGGAGCACGCGCATGGCGACTTTCAGGAAGTTCAATGCAGAGTGTTGCTTGCCACTGGTTAGGCTCTCTGATTGAACGGAAGTAATCGAGTAATGACACTGGATACGCTCTCTGTCGATCGATCACTTCCAGTTCAACCAGACAGCTAACTCAGTAGCAACACTCTGCCGTGAATTCCCTAGACATCGCCATGTACGTGCCCCTCGTTCCGCGGACAGCGGGCGGTGCTGCCTCGTCGGACCTCTTCCAAGCTCTACAAATTGTCAACTGGAATCCAGCCCTGAAACAGCGCTGGTTCCTCATGCAGCCTGCTTGTTGCGCATGAACATCTGATATGTCTCGTTCTGCGTCTCCTCGGTATATCCATAGCCCAAGTCCTTTAGGAACTTGTTGAGTCCTTCCTCCTCGCCAGACGGGCACTGAATGGCGGCCAAGATCTTAGCCACATCTCCGCCATAGTTCCGGTAGTGAAACAAGGAGATGTTGAACTGCGGCTGCAGTGTCGTCAGAAACTTGTACAGTGCGCCGCCACGCTCTGGAAACTCGAAAGCGAATAAACGCTCGTTCGCAGCGTCACTTCGCCCACCGACAAGGTAGCGGATATGTGACTTGGCAAGCTCGTCGGCGGTGATGTCTCGGGCGGACATGCCTCTCTTCTCCAGTCTCAGTATGAGGTCTTGCACATCCTTTGTTCGAGTGGAAGCATTGACCTGGATACCGATCAAGACGTCGGCCGAGGTAGGTGATGCATATCGATAGCAGAATTCGGTCACAACCATGGGGTTGACTTCCTCGATGAGGTTGGCAAAAGCGCCGGGCTGCTCCGGGATGTTCACAGCGAGCAGTGCTTCTTTTCGCTCGCCGATAGCCGCGCGTTCTGCAACGAATCGCAGACGGTCAAAGTTCATATTTGCGCCGCTAGCAAGAGCGACAAGCTGTCTTCGAGTGTCGTGGGATGGATTTTTTGCCACGTACTTCTTCAGTCCCGCAAGTGACAGCGCTCCAGCTGGTTCCAGGATCGACCGGGTATCTTCAAACACGTCCTTGATAGCGGCGCAGATGTCGTCAGTATCAACTTGGATCACATCGTCGACCACGTCTTGGCACAGGCGGAAGGTCTCTTCACCGACCGTCTTCACGGCAGCGCCATCAGCAAAGAGGCCAACTTCTTTAAGCGTGACGCGACTTCCGAGCTTGAGCGACTGTACGAGGGTATTGGCATCGAATGTCTCGACTCCAATAATCTTAACGTGAGGCGCGAAGCGCTTGATGTAAGTACCAATGCCAGCAATAAGACCGCCGCCACCTACACAGCAGAAGATTGCTTCCAGCTTGTCAAGATCTGCCTGTCGGAGGATCTCAGCACCGATAGTACCCTGTCCAGCGATCACGTACGGATCATCGAAAGGGGGGATGTTGGTCAGACCGTTGGCTATTGCTCGTCGGTCGCATTCTGCTTTTGCTTCATCGAAATCCGCGCCGTGCAAGACGACATTACTGCCTAGTCGAGACACGTTCGAGTGCTTGATCGCAGGAGTTCCCAGAGGCATTGTGATGGTGGCAGGGATCTTCAGTTTGCGCGCCGAATACGCAACACCTTGAGCGTGGTTCCCGGCTGAGCAGGCAATGACGCCCTTCCATCGCTCTTCTTGCGTCAGGTGTGCCATTTTGTTGTAAGCACCTCTGAGTTTGAACGAGAAGACAGGCAGTAAGTCCTCGCGCTTGAGCATGACTGTTGTTTCCAGCCGGTTACTGATGTTGACAGCATGTGTGAGAGGCGTTTGCTCCACAACATCGTAGACTTTGGCGGTGGTGATGAGTCGAATGTACTGTTGACGTGGTCAGCGCTACAACTTGCTCGTGCTGAACGGCGCTAATGCGAGGACCGAGACCGCAGATCCCAAGTGAAGCCGACGTTCGTGCCTGACACACTCACATCAGGATGACCATTTGGCAGGAGCAAGTGTTCGGGAAGGAGACTGGGAGCTCTTTCCTGAGGAGTGGACGAGCTTGGTGTCGGGTTGACGGCGTATTCTGTCAGTGCCAACGTCGTGTGCTTTGGTCGTGGAGATATTGGGGTGTTGGCATCATCTGGGGCGTGTGTGCCGTTGATGCCATTGGAAGTGCCGTTCGTTTCTGCCATTGTCGTCGCTTCTGCTGTCGTGTGCTGAGAAGATTCTTGAAGGGGTTTTATGGCGCTCAAGTTTTCCACAACGCCAGAGCAGACGTTATCTGTGTAATGATTACCAATTACGCCGTTGGAATAGAAATTTGACTCACCGATGCCATCTCGAACTTTTGATGATGCCCAGCCTTTGCGCGTGCATTGATGGCGGGACCAGCCGTCTGCAGGCATCTTTGCGGAGGTGCTCCGATTCGCTTCGTGCAGCCCGGGCGTCATCAACTCTGCAGCTTTGGACTTGTCGACATATCGCAGTGAGAAGCATTTCCTTCGTCGCTGTTGAGGATACTCCTACAGCCAGGTCCGAGCGATACCACACCTCCTGAAATACCCTCATTGACGACGGAGAGTTGCATCAGAACTGCATCGAATCACGAAAGCTGTGCTGAAGCAGATCGAAGCACACGACAATCACAACCATGTCTGTCCCTGGCAACATCAACACGGCACCGCCGCCGTCGTCGTTCGACGACGACAATGAGTTCTACGAGGAATCACGCATGGCAAAGTTCAAGCGGAGGCTGAAGGAGGAGCCATTGATCCCACTAGGATGTGCCTTGACATGTTGGGCGCTCTATGAGGCGTAAGTATCGATGGCGATGTGCGCATCAGCGAGCGAACTCGGGCTGAGCACTGGAAATAGCACGAAATCGATCAAATCTGGCGACAAGAACCGCACAAACCGCATGTTCCGACGAAGAATCTATGCCCAAGGATTTACGATCCTTGCCATGGTCGCCGGAAGCGCATACTACGAGAAAGATCGCACGAAACGAAAGGAATTCGATGGATCCGTAGCCGAGAAGCAAGCGAAAGAAAAGCACGAGGCGTGGTTGCGAGAGCTGGAAGCCCGTGACGAAGAGGAGCAGGAACTGCGAGCACTACGAAGCAAGCTCATGAAAGCGCGTACGGCAGAGAAGCAGGACTTCACGCAAGAAGAGAGGAAAATCTTGGAGGAGAAGCAAAGGAGGGACAATGGTCAGAGCGGAGGCGGAGTAGGGAGTATCAGAAGTGTACTCGAGGAGAACGAACGACAACGAACGAGCATACTTGGCGCTGCAATGAACCTGTGGCAAGGCAGGAGATGAGGGATCGAAGTTGAGTGGCAGTTGATACACCTTTTCCTACCGGCTTTGCCGCGACTTGTACAAACACACCTGAAAGGCAACGCGGACTCGCAACTGAAGCCAGCGAAAGACAGAGATCAACCGAATGCGGAGACAGAGCATGCAACAACGAGAGTGTCCCGATTGCACCTTAAAGCTGCGCGCATGTACATACAAGAAAGGTATGAAACCACTTTGCTGTTCGCCGGGTAGGTACGATCGAGGCTGCAGTACAGCCAAGGCAGGCACACTTCTATCCTCGCTCCACTTTCTCAACTACATCTTGTGTTTTGCCCAGACTTTTGCAGAAGGTCTTGAGCGACCGCTGGTAAACGCCTATGGCCCTATTCGGCGGGGTCGAGCAGCGCCCCGGATGACCGCGATGAGGGGTGGTGTGGCGCCATGAACGAAGCTGCAGCTGATGATCTCATGTCAACAGAGAAGTATACAAAAACGCAGCAAGTCAGCACAGAGGCGCGCAGAAAGCCCGTTCATACTGCGCTCATACCATGTCCGCCACCATGAAGGCCGTCAAGGTCGTAGGCTATCACAAGAATCTGGAAATGTCAGAGGCTCCACGACCGAAGATCGAAAGTCCTCTGGACGTGATTGTCAAGATCGGTGCAGCAGGAGTGTGCAGGTGGGTTGTGCCCCATCGCCTTTTCTTCTCGTGTGCAGTACCGTTTCGGTGAACTAAATCCTCGTTTCTCAGGACAGATCTTCACATCATGGAGGGCCAATGGCAAGAGAAATCAGGCGTCGCTCTTCCTTATACCATAGGACATGAGAATGCGGGCTGGATTCATGAATTGGGCTCCTCTGTTACCGGTCTTGAGGTTGGCGATCCAGTCATCCTCCACCCCCTGGTGACATGCGGTCTGTGCAGAGCGTGTCGGTTTGGAGATGACGTTCACTGCGAGAACTCCACCTTTCCGGGAATCAATGTCGATGGAGGCTACGCCGAGTATCTGAAGACCACAGCTCGAAGTGTGATCAAGCTGGATCCCAAGCTGAAGCCGGCGGATGTCGCTGCTCTGGCCGATGCTGGACTGACAGCTTACCACGCAGCTGCAAAAGCAGCCAAAGTGCTGAGGCCAGGAGAGTTTTGTGTCATCGTAGGCGCTGGAGGACTCGGACACATTGGCATCCAAGTTATGGCTGCAATCAGCGGAGCGACACTTGTCGTGATTGATAGAAACAAGGACGCACTGTCGCTGGCCAAGGAAATCGGAGCGGATCACATCGTGCAAGCGACCGATGACGGCAGCTTTGTCAAAGAAGTTCTTGAGCTTACTGGCGGAAAGGGCGCAGAAGCAGTCATCGATTTTGTTGCAGAGGGCGGTGCTACATCCACGGGTGTGAAGATGTTGAGACGAGCGGGCAATTACTACGTTGTCGGCTACGGCGAGAACATTAACATTCCTACAATCGGTGAGTGAGGAGGTATGCCTTGTTCGATTAGTGGCAGCTAACTGCTCGTGATCGTAGATATCATTTCAACCGAGATCAATATCGTCGGCAACCTCGTCGGATCGTACAATGATCTTGCGGAGCTCATGGTGCTTGCTGCGCAGGGCAAGGTGAAACTGCACACGCAGCAGTACAAGCTGGCAGACTTTCAGCAAGCTATCGACGATTTGAGCGCCGGCAAGGTCAGGGGACGAGCGATTCTGGTTCCGTAGGAGATGTGAAGAAGTAGGCAGAGATCGTTGGAAAAGCGTGACACTGTGGTGAGGTTGACAGTCAGCATGACTTCAAGGTACCTCGGAATATAAGATTGGCACTGTCCAAAACACTTATTCCACTAGTAGTAGATGGGCTCTTTTCCCAAGTGCTGAGCAGCTATTAAATCTAGTAATGCTCGAGTACTGCTAGTCTCGTAACGCTATGATGGGATTCTAGTTCGCATGCAGACCACGGCCAAGTGTGACATCCCACTGACGGGTGTTCTTTTTCTCATCCCGATTCCTGATACGCAGAGACACACACAAGGCTTGTGGAAAGATGGGCGGTGACCATCGACCCAACCTTTCCATGCGATCGCATGTTCAGATCATTGCTCAGGGTGTGGCGTTGGGCGTGCATAATGGTCTGGCCATTGCTCCGCATCGGATCCTGTAGCCGCAGATCCGCATTGGGTCATGACAACATTGTGGACCAGGTCGCAGCATCATAAATTCGGCTAGAAGTCCTTATGTGACAGTCGCAAACTGTGCTGCTGTCGTTGGAAGTGGAAGCGTGACTCCATCAAGTCGACGAAATCAGATGTGGGCATGCACGCTTTCAACCCAGTAGTGGTGTCCAGCTCAGTAGCTCGCCAAAGTCAACGACTCCCAGAACCATTCAAAAGATATCGAAAGCGGTGTGAGAAAGTCCCCTTGTTCATCTGACCGCGATGAATCGCATTCGTGCCAAGCGCAAGCTGTACGGAGTGTAGGCGAGAAGCCGTCTCGAAAGGTGGTCATCCTCGCACATCTTATCTGAAACAATCGTACACCTGTCACTCGGACATTTCTCAATCGTCAACGGCTTCCGATGTGACGAGTGTTGTGGTCGTGAGACACGCATGGATGCTGGTTTGCAGTGCTTGGGCCCCCAGAGTCTCAAGACGATTTGGTGGTGTTTGCATGAGAAGCAACAGTCTTGAGCTGTCAGTTGTGATCACGAAGACGACCCTGGTTTTCCAATCTTAGGATCCAAAGACTCGGGCCAATTCTCGATCATGTCAGGACGTCGATGTGCTGAGGAGGATCACAGAGTCGACCGAATGATGCTTGGCGATCGGGTAGTCGGCTTTAAAGACAGCCGCAGTTATGCCATGCCATCCAATTCGCGGTCGCTTCATAGGGGTGGAGTATCTGCTACTGCTTCTCTTGGACCTCTCTGCGTGCCCCATCTGAAGATTGTTTTGTCGTGGCGCCCAGCCGCTGGCGCAAGGAGTTTTGCCTGGCTTCAGCATATTCATGGATACATGCCAATGATGTTGATCACTACTGGATGGAATAGCCAAAGGTCCATTCCCTGAGAGGTGATCTGGGAAGAAAGGGTGTCTCAACATTCATGCAAGGCCAAGGAACGTAAAGCAGGCTTAGAAAGCCGAATGTCCATATGTGGATGCGGCGCAGACCGATGCTTGCTCAATGCGATATTGTTGAAACGATCATTCACATCCTTGCTGGAATTCGAGCGTTGCCATCGGGGATGGCTCGTATCGGGCCTCGCTTGCATTGTATCCTCCCCAAAGCGCATGCAAGCATCCTTTGCTGGCCTCTCTGTGAATTTGTGTTGACCTTCGCTGCATGATCCATTTCGTTTGCTCAGTTTCCTAGGAAAGCTTCTGCTTTTGTCCGGACGATTGATCTTGCTATGCGGTGACTCATACTGCACACCAGAATGCGGACAGCATGAGACACTCCCAATGTGCATGGATGGAGCCAGTCACTGATGCGATCTTGGACACCAATATACAAGCCCTCCTTTGAAGGGCTTCAGGCTGGCCTGCTGTTCCACGCAGGGGCTTGGTAATTACTCGGTACTCTGCGCACCACTTCGTCTACCGGTGACTGCGACGGGGCTCCTGAATACCAAGACGCTTGTTGCGGAGGTTGGCAGTGTGGAGGGGGAGGAGCGGGCATACTTGCACTTCGTTGGTCATGCTGTTGGCCGTACTGTTGGTGGGTATGCATAGGCATAGTGTGTTGCATCTGCATCATGGCAGGCATGGGTGACTGCAGGATTGGCTGTCTGGCATAGGAGCTCGATAGTGTGTGCACATGCTGCTGCGGCGAGAAATTGGATGCATACTCAGGATACGAGATTGCCCGGCCAGCTTGACTCTGTGGCTGCCAATTGGGAGGCGGCTGTTGTATCTGCTCTGGGCCATAGTTGTACGGAGTGTGTGGCACATTGGACGAGACTTGGCCAGCGAGTTGAGGTCCAGTATACGGCGCAACATCTGGAGCCTGCGCCGTGGGATACCTGGCGAAGGATGGCTGGACACTGGGAGTCCTAGAGATGGGAGTATGTCGATTGTGACCAGCAAAGTCAGCCGGACTCCATTGCGACGATTGCTGGGACGGGGTATGCATGGTGTAAGCCTGCGGAGAATAGTTCGCTACCATGCTGTCCGCATACACAGATCCGGAAGTTGCGAATGGAGCGATGCCTTGCGGGGGCATACCTGCCGCGGGAGCATGTATGCCTTGGAACGAAGTTGAAGCAGACGACATTGGGGGAGCATGATATGCCCCCGGAAGCACGTGGTGATCGAAGCCTCGCGCGCCTGCTTGTGTCGGGGATGTCGATATCGCTGATGACGGTGCGGATGGTGCGCCTGACTTGCTTGATGATTCGGAACCTGCATCAAGCACGGCCTGTTGATCCACGGGATAGAACACACATTCCTTCTTCAGGCGTATGCAATTCTGACATCGTTGCTCAGTGTCGTCCTCTGCGAGCAAACATCTAATCTTGCGACGACGGCAGTGCGCTGGCTAGTGTTAGCGACGTACTTGCAAAGACGGGAAGCAGAGTGGCGCTTGCCGTCCACGCATATGTGTCTGTGAGACTCGACGATGGGAGCACGTCACTTACCACATGCAATGGAAATCCTCTGATAACCAAGCTTGTTCCGTTTCTTGTCGAGCTCGGATTCTGACATAGTGGGACCTCGAAGATATGGTGTTGAGGTAGACTTCGCAAGTTGTCGTTCGGAGTTTGTTTTGGGTGCCCTCTTCCTGTCCGGTCCTGGTTGGTGTGGGGATTCCAAAGGGAAGGGCGGCCTGGGTGCATCGGTGTGAGCCAATGAGTGCTGCTCGCTAGAGATTGAAACGGCATCACCGACTGTCCTTGTACCTCCAGTGGGGAGTGCAAAGCTATACTGGGACGTGTCCGAAGGCATTGCACCGGTGGCACCAACAATAGAGTTGCGGCGGTCGTCGAAGGATAGTCCAGGCGAAAAAGTGATAGCTCACAATGTTGGCCAGCCAGTAGCCACGGCAGTAGGCCCAACAAGGCTGATTTCTGCACCGTAGTGATTCCGCTGTAGGTGGAGACCACGACAGATCCCACGTTCCTGTGACGCCTTCGGCTCAAATCGTGTAGCGACTTCAAATCTGCAGGAGTCCAGGACGCTTCCCCTTTGATCACGATGAGAGACCGAGTCAAGAGACCAATGCCTGTAAGATGGTCTTGCAGCGTGGCGCTCCCAGTAGCTCGGTAGCGCAGAGAGGAAACATGCACGCCAGTAAGGAATGGCCGCAAAAGTGCTGGTAGATCGACGTGACGCGTGACCACTGCCCGTTCGATGACAGATACCGTCGGTGCGAAGCACAATAGTCGTTGCCAGCTTTCGTCGTAGGAATGACAACGCGAGGTCGATTCAACGAAGACCAATCTCCGGTGTGCAGGCTTACGGGCTACTGCGAATTATGGGGAACTCGCTGTAAAACACGTAAGCGGGCTCAGTTCCGAGCTGTCAGTTGCATGACTGGCACATTAGCAAGAGTAGCTGTTTGTGGCGTCGTGAAGTCTGGAGGGGTTCTACCAGTGCAGTAAAATCGTTGTTCAGTGACGATGGGTGGCTGCCAGGGCATCTGTGGCGTCCCTAGCTCAACGATGCTTCTCCGACTGCGCCAATGTGTGGCCGCGCCGTCCAGACCCAGTGGTCTCGAAGCGGCGCTTACCAAGCCGCAGTTAAAATTCCACGAGACTACTGGCGACGCAAAAAGTCGTGTCGGCTTGCAAGAGGGTACGTTTAGCTTTCTGTGTAGTGTTTGATAGTGCAGCATGGCTCTTCAAGCGCTACTCCGCGACCAACCCATTACCAGTATAGTCGCAGCTGGTCCACGACGTCGCTATCCATGATGCAATGTCAAGCCAGGCCAACCGCGCAGGATTGCATCGGCTGACTGAGCAGCGTTATGCGTTCGTAACGAACACTCAGTCTCTTCTCTCCGACTGCCGACCGAGTACCTTGTGAGATGAAGTGCAGGATAGATGACTCTGGACGCCGTTCGTACTGCTCGTCGTTTTCCCAAGTAGGGTACCGCGTGCTCCTGCTGGCGCTACTGCAATGGTAGGAAGAAGCGATCGCCGAGTGTTTTGCGCCTTAGAGGGTTCGGGGCCAGCCACAACCTCCGATCATGATGTGCAGGCGCAATGCTGTAGAGGCGCTACCGACAAGTCGGGCCGGTAAGAATCAAGGGGCATGGGTGGACTTGTCCTGTAGGCTGCAAACATTTGACCCGACCTAGTCTCTGCGCGGTTGGAAGCCCCTCGTTCTCGTGTGCACCAGGTTGTCGGCGCCCTTCGCAACATCCCATAGCCGCGTCCAGCAGATGACAGTTCAAGAGATGTGGCGTTGACGATTCACTGGTGGTGGGGTTTAGATTTGAGATCTTCCGCCAGTCTTGGCCGGAATCTTGCGCCTGCCGTGGTTCCGCGTGGTAGCTTTTGCGTTGCGCGTCTGCAGGGCCAGCACCTGCTGGCCTCTGCGGAGTCCAGCCCAGCCAGACGAAGCCACGACCTGGGGCGACACCCGCTGCTTCGAATGATGACATTCAATTACACGCCGTGAATATTGGCTATCCGACGCTTAGCCTGCTGTTTTCGCGACGATGTCGTTGGATGACTCTATCATGTTACATCGCTGATTGAGCGTTGTAGTCGAGCTAACGGAGGATCGCCGCAACGATTGCTGAGAGATGCGCAAGCCGCTGCAGCCACGTGCAGTAGAGTTGAAGTTGGCAGATAGGGTTCGTTCCGAAAAAAAAGAAGATGTTGCTCATGCCTCGATGTAGCTTTCCATGGCTCGTCGATCACACGGTCCTTTGTGGCTCAGCCGCTCCCACCTCTTGTGCGAATGTGTCCGCAAACCAGTCGGCGATCTAACAAGAACATGACTGGTCTAGGGGCATGGGCATCAAAGCCCGGGGAACCGATGGTTGCAACCTTGCGTACAGCATTGATCCTGAGAATGCTGGCCAGGCGCCCGCAGCGGTAACGGTCGAATAAATGTCACGTTGCTCGCCCAATTGAAAGCAGGCAATCCAACGGCGATCAACGAAGTTGCCACACCGTGCCTTGTAGCTCTCAGAGGTGCAACACCAACACTGTAACATGCACCTCGCAGTGTTGAGATCGAGTTCCTGAAAACCGCGAGACATTGCATGCGGAGCCGCGGCGTCGCACTGCCAGCAGTACCATGTCTTGCCTTGGCACTCATAGTGTTTGCCGTCCGAGACATCAACCAGTTTTTGCGCACTTCATCAGAATTCTGTTCGAGGGTTAGCGCAACGCCATTGACACGCGTTGGAAAGTATGCTCGTGCGGAAAGCGTGGCGCCCGTACCGATCGAAGATCGCAGTGTTTTCACTGTAGTCCGTATTTGCCCTGTACACACAAGCGCAAAGTGGGCGCGATCCTTCGATGATGACTTGGCTGCATGAAATGCTGTGCCAAGTCCACACTCGAATTTAGGTCCGGAGTCTTCCATCAACCTCCACAATCTACACTCCAGGCGCTGTGTGGGAGGAGGGGTGTTCTCAGCTCAGCATTGCGACTGTCACTCCTGACGAGGCGTGGTCGTCCTCTCAACGGACTACACTCTCTCCTGCCTTCCTCTTTGAGGCAGATCAGAGCGATGCAGCAGCGGAGAGCCTGCTGCTTCCGGCCAAGCCGAAAAGCTCGGCGTTCGGCATTGGTTCGGCCACAAGAAAGGCTATGCACATTTGTCTCAGAACATCTACCAGTTAATGATCAATCCTGCTGTAAATCGAAATGGTGGTAGATTATTGATGAGCAGGTGCAAACCACACACACGAACACTGCATGAAGACTTCAGAAGCAACTCCATGAAGTGTAGGTGTCAAAGGCAAGACTCGTAAGATGTATGGTATTTGCCAAGAGTGGATTACTGACGGCATACCGCGAAGCCAGCATGCGATCTCATCTCGTGCTAGAACTAATAAACACTTTGTAGGAACCAACGTGGAGTTCATTATCCAGAGCCAGTCTCGAATGGCCTGCGCAGAAGCAAACCACAATCCTAATCGAGCATGGTATGATGCCGCAAGCAGTGGCATCTTCTCTGCAAAGTTGAGCCTCACATCATCAGCCAGTAAGCTACTGCTCACGCTAAGAGAAGCTGGGTGCAGAATGACCCAAGATCGCATGCAGTAGCGGGCTTTTTGTTCTTCTCCGCACGCAGTCATGTCGGCCGCGTGAGCCACACGTGTGGCAAGATCATGGACGGCCACGTTTGTGTATGTAGCGGCATTCTTCGTCACACTTGCCAAAGCCGAGCCATGGAATGCATCCAGACGAGTCGAGATTACACGATTCGGCACCGAACCACCTTTGCATTCATGCCCAGAAATTGACTGATGCAAGGCGCGATTGGGAGCTGTGCAATGGATTATCGGTAGGTGTCAGGACCGCATTGCTCATACTAAATTCCACGTTAGCTTGTTAGCAATCATATACAAATCTAGCTCAATGTTGAGCTGAGAAGCACCTCAGTCAGTGAAGGGGAACTCGATACAACTGTTGATGGAAAGACAACATGTACGAAGTGAACTTCTTGGCTTCTCGATGCATTGGGAAGGGAATTTCTTGGCTTCTCGATGTATGGCCAGGGGAATTACTCGCTCTTTGAGGGCACAGACGTAGTGAGATTCTCAGTGCGCCGATTCGCCGTAGCAAGGCAGTCTCTCAAGCCATGATTTTCTTCTTCACTCTCAATGCCACCTGTGCCAGTGCCTCGAAAGTGTCCAGCTGGTCGTTCTTGTCCGGCATGTACTCTCCACTAGCAATGCAGTGCACCTTCATGTTCGGGTGGTACTTGAGGTTGTTGAGCAGCTTGGGCGTTATAAGGAAGTACTGCGACGTGTGCTCGGCACAGGCAATGTCGACCATGCGAGAGTGCACGAGTCTCTCGTTGCGAGGATCCATGCCCTGGTTGATCTCGTCGACCACACGGAAAGGTGCTCGTGCCATACTCTGGAGGGCCATGAGGTAGAAGATAGTGGAGACAGCGCGTTCACCTCCAGACTGCCGGTGCGAATCCAATACCTGGAGCTGCTCGTTTTCCCTGAGAAGTGGTCAGTACGTATTTGTGACAAACAGCCCAACACATGCAGCATTACCTGAATTTGACTTTGATCTGGATTGCCCAGTCAGCAAAGTCCTCCTGCTTATCGATGCCAACTTCGCCGGCGCACTGAATGCGAGAGAAGTTCTCAGCGAATGCATCTGAAATCTGGCCTATGAGGCGATCCAGTTCCGGTTCCCACTTGTTGCGAACCTCCGTGATTTTGCCAGTGAGCGACTGGAGCTCGTCTTCCACAGTGTACCTAAGGGCACGCTTCTCATCAATCTTCCTTGCACGATCTTCGAAATCCTTGATGAGATTTGCGTTGCCGGCGCCTGCTAGGAGTTCCAGAGATGCTTCTACCGAGGCGATCTCGGTATCCATCTTTGGAGGCTCCCAACCGGAATTGACAACCTGCTGGCGAATCTGCTCCTCCAACGGTGATGGATTGGGCGTTTCGTCATCGATTCGGTTGCACCTAAGTTCCTCCTGTTGCGCAAGGGTCTTAGCCGCTTCTCGCTCGGCCTGCACTGTCGCGACCTCTCGCCGTTTGGCTTCCAGCTGGTTCAGGTCTTCCTGGTTGCGAGCCTGCAACTGAGCAAGGTCGGAAGCAGCTTCTATACGATTGATCTCAACCCGCAGCAATTCTTCCTGGTATTGTTGCAGTATTCGTATGGCTGAGCCCTGGTCCAGGGCGTGCTGACCTTGTTGAAGCATTGCTGTCATTTGCTTTACCGAGAACTCCCACTTCCTCTTCGCCTGATTGGCAACCTGGGCCTGCAAGTCGGCCAACTTATTCGTGTTGTTGGTCAGTCGAGTCTCAAGTCCGTCAAATGAGGATTTCTGCTGCTGCAGCCTTGTCTTTTCCTCCTTGATGCTCTCGATCTCTAGTTCTAGCCGCCGAGTCTCCTCCTTGAGCTGGTCATTCCTGGTCTTCACCCCATTCAGCTCTGTCTGGATATTGGACATCTCGTGTTTGAGTTCGGTGATCTTTGCATTGCTGTCGTCCTCTGCCTGCGTGGTCACAGGAGCGTCTGTCAGGTGCTTCGATTTTCTAAAATTGTTCACCCTGGTAACCGTTCCTGCCTCACCATATTCTGATCGACGCGAGATCTGGTACACATTGACAGGTGTGATCCATGAATTTATTGGCGATTTCTTGATCATTTCAAACTGGTCTGGCGTGGTATCGCGCTTGCAGTAGGCAGCCTTGTGGATATTCCTGTTGTCGCAAAGCATGGCCAGCACAGGCTCTGGCCCCTCAATGAGTTCCGTAAGCCATCCATCCAAACCCAGTGCCTCCATCTGCTCCGGCGTGAGATTCGGCTTGGGGTGATCGGCAACCTTTGACGTTACGAAGCGGACATTCACGTCAGTAAGCCCCATGACTTGGTACGCCTGATGTGTCAGGGTGTTGAAGTCTCGCTGGTTCGTGACTGTGAATGACTTCAATTCACCGATGCCCACAATGGTTTCGACCCAGTCGGCGTTCTGCGAGCCTTGAACCGAACACTCAATCATGGGTGGACCGTATACCTTGTCTTGGAACTTATCTTGGTTCGCCCTATGCTGGAGCCATCGCCACACATCGCATGACGATTGCGAGGCGTGCCGCAACTTGGTTTCCAACTTGCCCGCTTGACTCTGCAAATGGCTCTGCTTTTGCCGCTCGTCTTGAATGATTCTCTGGCGTTGGATAGCCTGCTCCTTTAAGCTGTCCATGGTGTCGGAATTGGTGCTTTGCTCTTCTTTGAGGGCCCGGACGCGCTGGTTGAGCTCAGAGCTCTTTGCATTCATCGCCACGGGGTCAAACGCCGCAGGCGGGTTCGCCATGGCGGTCTCGATGTTTCTGTTGGCTTGCTGCAACTTGGAAATCTCAGACTTCACCTTTGCCCCATTCGTGGTTTCGGCCTTGATGTCTCCTTCGCATTCTGCCGCCCTCTTTCCCGCGTTTTGGAAATTCTCATGTTCGGTAGCCACCTTTTTGACGCTGCTTTGCACCATACGTTCCTTGGATTTGACCACGCGTACGATCTCATCATGATATTTCTGTTTCGCCTCAACCGCCGCCAGATTCGGCTGGATCTGGCTCTCAAGGTGTGTCAAGTCCCTCTCCGCTTGTTTGGCAGTTCTCTTCACCTCCCTGAATTTCCTTTTCAGCTCGTTAAACACCGTGACTGGCCTGTACTTTTTCAAATGCGCCAGCCTTTCCTTCACGAGCTCGCGCTCTCGCATGCGCTCCACATCTCCAGCTTGCGCCCGTTGACGGTCTTCGAGTCGCTTCAGATCGTCAAGAAGATTCTGCTGATCGTCCTGTAGTCTCTTCTCTTCTTTTCGCCACTTTTTCAGATCTTCGTGGTAAGCCGACATTTCCGGCGCTGCTGCAGCCCTCTGCGTCTGCACCAACAGCTCGACAGGCGACAAAGCAGCAAACTCGACAACTCGGTCTTGCGGCAAGAACTGGCATAGATTGTCGACCTGAATAGAAAAGGTACGGACAAACTCTTGTACAGCTTTGTTGGACACCGTTCTGCCATCGATCTTGAAGGCCGTTTTCTTTTCCTGGTTGTTCTTTCCTCCACCCTCGCGGCTGATCTTGCATTGGATGATGGGATTGGTTTGTTGACGAGCCGGATCTGCCTTGAGCTCAATCTCGATGAGAGCCTCTTTACATCCGTGCTTCACGAACTCGCTAATATCCTTTGCGCGTCCAAGATGCTCTGGCTTCCAACCCAGCCCAAGGCAGATGCCGCAGACCAATGTACTCTTGCCGGTGCCGTTGGGGCCTATTATCATGTTCAGATTCGGCCCCGGGTGAAATGTCGCGTTCGTGTACGTGACGAAGTTTTTCATGGCGATGCGCACAATCGAGCCTGGCTTGTGCTCCTGCTTTCTTGGGGATCGTCGATAGCTGTCAGGCAGTACATCTCCCTCGGGCTCGTCGCCCTCGCTCTCGTCACCCTCGTCACTCAGGCGTTGACGCTTGCTGGCTTGAGAGACAGCCTCCTCGAAGGTGGATTCCTCATCGTCCTCCATTTCGGCGCGACGTCTTCGCGGCGCCACCGGTGGAGACGACGTGTACTCCATGTTGTTTCCAGTGCAGCTTTGGGAGGTGGTGTGTGGTGATGACGGCGAGGTGTCGAAGCGCGTTTCGACGCGTCTCGCGTGCAGGCAGCAATCTCATCACTTACGTAAGCAACTTTCGTGACTTCGCGGAACCAAACTCTGTGTGCACTCAACCTTGAAGACGCTGGTAGTGAGGCATTGAGTATCACGCGCACAAAGCTGCGCAAGAGGACTGGCTGCGTATGGGAGTTGCTACGCGACGACCACGACTCCTACCACTATGGCGCAACAGAATGCGTCAAAGCCGACTGGCAATGCCGGTGGTTCGAAGAAGAGGAAGGAAGCTCCGGCGAACGGCGCAAACTCAAGGAGGGACAACAAACGACCCAAGAATGACCACCGTGCGAAGCAACGGGACGCTCGGCTCCTGGCTACACAGACTTCTTCAAAAGCATTCAAGAATGGGCAGTTGGACATGGACACCTTCGTCAAGTCACGCGAATACGAGATCAGAGCGCTGGAAGAGGGCATCTCAAGGAGCAAGCAAGCTCTGACAAAACGAGCATTTCAGCAAGTGCCAAAGGAGCTCAGACGACGAACGGCAAGCCACAATGTAAAGCGTGTGCCCAAGCGGCTGCAGCCACGTGCCAAGCGTGAGGTATGTCTGTGGCCTTCATGATGCTGGCTGAAGGTGGGTAGAGCTACCACGGCGGGGTTCTGTATGCTGATATTATCCAGATGGTAGAGGACAACACTCCAACGGTAACGTCTAGGAGGCGAAAGCCCACCAGACACATGCGCCTCCGCCTCGAAACAGTCAAGAAGCTGCGGGCGATGGGAGTCAAACGTAAACTTGCGCGTGACAAAACTACTGATGTACAAGTGACCGTGCGGCCCGTGGCAGACGCAACGAAGCCAGAGGCAGGGGACGACGTTCCAGTCACGGCCCGAGCTCCCAAGGTGAAGAAAGCGAAACTTGCCGTCCCTCCCAAGCCGAAGGCCAAATTCCGAAAGCGACAGATTGATAAGACCTGGCTACCTACCCACATGTTCCACGCCAAGCGAGCTCGGATGACGGCGCCCAAGGAGGCATTGTGGCGATTTGCGGTTCCCTTGACACCAACCGCAAAGAGCTATCGCCCTACACACAGATCCGCCAATGAACGAGGTACAATTGCGTGGGACATGAGCTACATGTCCACAATTGGTATCGAAGGCCAGCAACGGAATATCGATGGTATCCTCAAAGCCCTCCGATTCAGCCCCACAGACACTGATGGCGATCTGTGGGGTGTGAAAGTTGAGAAGTGGCGGAATGGGTCAAGGGCATATCATGGCTTCATTTCAGAGCGCGAGGCACCGCATAAGCCTGTAGCACCCGTGACGGCCATTTGGTCTGCACCAGCAACACTGGCACCTCTGACACAAGACGAGGACTCCACAAAGCGTATTCGAAAGGTGCTCTTGAGGACGCATCCCTCCGCCTTCGCCCAGCTATGGGGTGAAGTGGTCAGACTCGGAAAAGTCGCCAAACCTCAAGTGACCGTGGAGGACCTGCGATATGAGCTTGGCAGCATTGAGGTGATTGGGCCTAGTGCAGTAGAGGCCCTCTTAGGTGCCCTTCGGCCTGCAGACGGACCAGCTGCAGCTGTAGATGATACAGCAAAGGCATGGAAAGCCCTCGCAGGGTTGACTGACACGTCTCTACTGCCGCCGAACGTCGTTTTAGGCTTCGACGTGCGAGATCCACGCCTCCATCATCCACCGCAGACGATTAAGCTTCCACAAACGGCAGAGGAGCAACAGCAGCTCATTGAGCTTGCAGCTTCTTGGCCACTAGACTCAGTTCGTGCTTCACCAAGACTTCTTGATCGTCGCGCTCGACAGAGAGCTTGTGCTGCTTTGCCCAGCCAGAAGTCTATCAACAGAAGGAAAGCCGCAGCTGCGCCTGGAAAGTTTCCTGACGCAATGGCCGATGATCCTCAGATTCCTGTCATGGTGTTTTGTACATCCCCTACACGGGGCAGAGGCGGCTCATGGACAGTGTTACTACCTTGGAAGTGCGTGCAGCCGGTGTGGTACAGTCTCATGTACTATCCACTGTCTGCCGGGGGCCAACCACGTTTCGGGGGTCTAGACGAAAAACGCCAGCTTGCCTTTGAGAGTAATTCGCCCTGGTTTCCCGGCGATTATGCTGGCACGCAAGCGGGTTGGGATTGGGAATTGGAGCAGCGGAAGAAGAGGAACGAGGACTTGGAGCGGCGGCCAAAGAGCAAACGCGTCAGCTGGGAAGCTGTCAACGTCGGCACTGGCAAAAGGGGAGAAATCGGCGTGGGTTGGGCTTGTGACTGGGAGAGGTTGATCGATGGCGCAGCCGAAGTAGTTCACCTTACTGCGGACTCCTCCAGCAATGCGGAGGACACTACAATGGCTGACGCGGACACGGCAGTGGTAGCGGTGCCAATCAAGCACTCTACCACCCCGCCCACCACTTTCGTCCCCGCGCGTGAAGCCGAACGCCTCATTCGATCGTCCATGGACATCGAAATACCGCCAGGCATTTTGAACCCGGTCATCACTGTCAGCCTCTCTTGTCTGACACGCGGCACACCACAGACGTGCGCACGCATTTACCGCCTCCCATCAAGCGCGTCCTCACCAGGGTTGCGCAAGCAGTGGCTTGACTTGCATCCTCGGCACAAGCCGAATAAGACAGGCCCTAAGCACAGCCTGCCTCGACTGCCTCAGAACGCGCCTTCCCACGTGGTACAGAGACACTTGGCACAAAGCCTGCTCGAGCCCGCCAGAGCTGGACAGGACGAGTACCCAAGCTGCCCCGAGGAGGAGGATCTGATTGGATTCGTCACAACCGGCAACTTGAATCTGAGTGAAGGAAGGGGCACCGGCATAGGAAACCTGTTACTGAGCAGAGTCCTGGATGATGTGCGGCGGAATGGAGACGTTGGGAGGTTGTGCATCATCAGGAACGCAGGCCAGAACGTCGGACGGCTTGCTAAGTGGACGCTTGCGTGAGCCATGTTACTGACTGCATTGATGTGCCGTCTGCGTGAACAATCTGAGCATCAAAATAGCCTTGGGCTCTTGGAATATACTCGTTTCATCTCCGAGCGAGTGAACTCGTTGCACAACGTTCTTGGCATGCCGAAACACATCTCTGCGGATCCTTTTCACATTATCCCGTGCGATTACTGTCATGTCCAACATGGAAAGTAAACCCGCGGAACGTGATACGTGCCACCACGTGCAAATCTGAAATCGGCAAACTTGAGTACGAACTCCGAGTAGGTCGGTGAACACTACCTGTCTGGACATTCGTTCATCAGCAGCGGCACCTTGGAAAAGCAAACTATCAAACTGTATCTCTTTTGACATTCTTTTTTCCATGGGTATCATGAAGCGATTCCAATCTATCTCGCGCCGTGGGCATTGCGGCAGACATTGTACAGAATGCATGCAGACCTGCCTCGCTCCCCAAAATGCGCGCGCGCGCGACCCAACGGGCCATAGCAGTCATAGCTCATGTGTATCATCACATGCCGCGTCATTACCCTCGCCTTTCGTCTCTGTGTGTGCGCCGATCGGCCGTGATCGGCGTTGTTTTCTCTTCCCTCCTCCCTTTCTCTGTTTTGTTGGCTCTGTCGCCAGTGTGTCGGGCCAACTGGTGCGGTCGGCGAGGTCGCGGATTTTCGCGTCGTCTATTGAGGCAGACGAGAGCTTTTCACCGTTCCGCCTAGGACGAGTCAGAGCAGCGAAGCATTGCGGGACTTGCGTCTACCCACTTTCGTCCCGGATGAGAGCGACGATCATGGAGTAGAGGTAGAAGAAGAACATGAGCAGGTGGAAGCCCAGCTTGATGAACGATTCCTTCTTGTGCACGTTCAGCTTCCGGAAAATCTCAGTGGCGTCGAGGAGGTGCTGGTTCTCAAAGATTCTGTGTTTGGTGTTAGCCGGCCATCTCTCTCTCTCTCGCATACCGCCTTTCGCAGCTTCTGCCGGCGCATCATCTTACTTTTTCGCGTTCCATGCAATCAGCGGCAAGTTCAGGAGCAACGGCAGCCAGTAGCCGTTGATCAAGAAGAGTATCGTGAGGAAGGCGTGAACGCCGGCTTCGGGGACAATGTACATGTTGAGGCGGTTGCACAGGTCGATGGGGTTGATGTAGTCGCATTCGAGATCGGAGTACATGATGGTGAAGAAGACCTGGAGGAACAAGTTGACGGCATTGAGAAGGACTGCGAGGAGGAATAACCTGCACCACATGGCCGTGTCAGTGCTGCTGTTGCTGCTGCGCGTTTGGTCCCAGCGCTTCTGTTCGAATTGACGTACCACGCCTCGCCCGACATGTTGGCGGTAGATGCGCACGCAACGGTGGGTGTCGTGCGGTGGGAGGATGTAAGGGAGGAAGAGTGCCGGTGGGTGGATGGATGGATGGCAGTAGGGGCGTGATTCTGTTGTTGCTGCTGCTGAGAGAGCCTGTCCTGTGCGGTAGTTTCTTGCTTGCGAGCACGGACGGTGGAGTTGTTGGGAGGATAGTCGATAGCTGGCCCCGACAAGTCTCCGAGTCGCCGAGTCACTGGCTATTGGGTGCCTTCTACTGATATACGTTTGGCGCAAGGGACGACAAAGGCGACGTGGCAGATGACTATCAACGACTGCCTGCTGGCGATAGAGACGTGCGTTGTTGCGAGCAAGAGACTTGCTCTTCATGTTGCGTCATTTTTCAAGTCGGCTCGACGACTTGGCAGGCTCCAATAGTGAGAGGGGTTGGTGCGAGAGGACATGATAGCGGCGAGTTTCACTGCGGTCTAATCTCACAGTATGATGATAACTTAGCTTAGCATTGCCTAACTTCGTCCGACAATCTGCGGTGCTTCGATCAACTATCTTATTGCCATATCCCATCAGACATACCAACCAGCAGGCTAGCTTCTTCGTAAAACAACTTTTTCAGTACTTTTACAGCATGACAACACCCACACCACCCATTTTGGTCGTGTCGATGTTGTTCTTGTCGTCAACACCACCCGGTAGAGCCGCTGTCCGCCAGTTGAACAGGTAGTAGTGCAGCTTGCCGTCACCTGGCTCGAACTTCTGTTCCTTCAAGAACAGCGGGTTGTCGAGCAGCGTGAGGGCGTTGAAAACGTGAAAGTCTTCCTTCTTGGCCAGAATGAGCACATCATGCACAAGGTCTTGTAGCCGCTGCTGGAGCCTGTCCTGGAGCTCCTTGGCCTTGACTTTGGGCTGCTTTGGAGTCTGGAAGGCCGACTCTGTAGCGTAGTAGTACAGATAGGCAGCACGGATTGTTTCTTTCTTCGACGCACGTAGGACGGAGGACTATGAAGTGTTAGCGCATTTTCCGGAATGGCTGTGCAGTGACACTCACCTCGAGAAGATAGTAGGAGATGAAGTCGGTGACCTTGCCTTCATCCTCTACCACATAACTCCACACGACGCCTTTGGAGGTGTCAGAGCAGATCCAGTGTGCGATCTCTTCTTCTGTGAACTGCTGTCGAAGGTGGAAACGTTCGCCATACCGCACCAAAAGATCCTTGACAGCAGGAATGTCAGCCGGCTTCATGGGGCGCAAACCTTTCAGCTGTGTGTGCGGCTCCAGTCGATACTTGTACTTTTGCCGGAGGGCAGTCGATCCCGGGGGCATGTGACTGAAGCCAGTGTTGTAGAGGTGTTCCCAGTCGAGCGATCGGTGGAAGTAGCGACATGTGCTGACAGGAGTTGGCAACAGCGTGCCAGCAGTGTAGAGCGCCTGGAAGATGTCGTTCTGGTAGCATCGCCTGGTCACTTCCTTAATGAGAACAGGTGCCAGTCGCTTGTTGCGCAGCTTGCGATGAATGGCAAGAAAGTTGATTTCGCTGGCATTGATCGTCTTACCCCTGACCTGCAGCGTCACCGGGATACCCGTGATGGAGGCAACAAGCTTTCCCCGCTTACCGTCGTCTGTGGTCTTGGTGCGGACACCGATATGCCATTCTTTCTTCCAGCCCGGCGGCTGCAGTGCCCATTTCAGGAATTGTGTAGAGTAGTTGAAGCGGAAGGAGCCATCTGTGTCCTCCACGTAGTGGTTGTAGAGCAGGTCGTAGAATTCCTGCAGGTCCTCGTCGCTATCGAGATCGATCAAGCACCACTCGAAGCCGTCGACCAACTGCTCCGGCTCCGGCTTGACACTGGCCTTGCACATCTTAGCTGGCAAGATCGCCCCCTCCGCAAGATCGCCCTCCTTTCCACTAGTTGTCTGCAGCAAGTTGGGCTCCTTGAACTTCGGCACCGGCTGCGTATTCCAGAACTTGTAGTCTTCGGGCGCCTTGCCCTCTTTCTTGCCTGCGTCTCCTGTCTGCAACTGTTTGAGTAGTGCCGGGAGGTCCTGCACCGAGATTGGCTTGTTGTTCTGAATGACATCCGCGAACGGATGCTCTGTGGTCGCCGGCTTCTTCTTCTTGGGCTTGCGCTTCTTCTTCTTCTGCGAGGGACTGCCGCCCGCCGCATCCTGCTCTGCCTCTACCTCGTCACCTTCCGCATCGTCATCGTCACCAGCAGGAACATCGTCGGCAGCTTGCGAAGTGGTAGCAGCGTCCTTCAGCGAAGCATCGGCGGCTTCGCTTCCCAGCGTGGCTTTTGCCGTCTTTTCCTCCGCCATTGCAGCTTTCCGCTCCACACTACCGCTCGTCTCAACGCAACAGAATCGACTTTGTCAGACTGAGAAGATCGCTTTGTAGTATTCGAGAGCTGGCTAGTGTTCGAAGCTTATGGAACGAAGCTCTGAGCAAGCTTACCAGCAACCAGGGAAGTTGCGATGACCCGCTCATGCCTCAGGCTCCAATGTGCTCCAACATCGTCCTTCCCAAAATCACCGACGACTCTGTGACATCCACATCGAAGCGACTCTCTTTTACACGGCACCCACAATCACACACCATGGCACAATCCGAGCATACGATCAACGTCCTCCTGGCAACGTTCGCAGGTCTCGGCCTTCCACGGACACTTTCCCTTCCGACCAAGTCATCAACCTCAGTCCGCGATGTCTACAGCACAATTCAGTCCCGCCTGCCGCCATCGACCGACGGTCTGCTCATTACGACTGTCTCGAACAAGCAGCTCCTTCCACACAATGATCTGCCCATCACCACCCTCCTCAGCTCACCGAATGACACCCTTCTCTCTTTGCGCCTCTCGCGCAAACTGTGTGGTGGCAAGGGTGGTTTCGGGTCTCAACTCCGCGCGGCTGGTGGACGCATGAGCAGTCGCAAGAACCGCAACAGCAACGTGAACCCAAATGCATCGAATCGCAACCTCGATGGCAGGAGACTACGGACTGTGGACGAGGCGAAGCGATTGGCGGATTATCTGGCGATCAAGCCGGAGATGGAGAAGAAGGAACGCGAAGAGCGAAAGAAGCGGTGGCAAGAAGTTGTCGATGCTGCGGAAAGGAGAGAAGACGAGATCAAGAGTGGGAGGGGCGGCGCAAGCAAGGGACGACTGGATGCGGAGTGGGTCGAGGGCAAAGAGGAAGCCGAAAACAAGACTCGAGAAGCTGTCATCAGGGCAATGAAGGAAGGCATGCTCGAGGGGAGGACGGGCAGTGAGAGCAGCGACGAAGCAGCGGACAGCGAGGAAGAGGACGAGGACGCCGAGCAGAGTTCTGGCTCAAGTGAAGGCTTCAAGCCAGAAGCCTCCACCGCTGCGGCTGGCAGAAGCTTTTATGGGTGGGATGAAGATGAAGAGGAAGACAGTGATTCCGAAGAGGAAGTTCCGGCGCCCGCCCCGAAGTACGAAGGCAAGGGAAAAAGGAAAGCGGCAGCGTGATTTCGTCCTCAAGTCATTCTCATTTCCTCGTTACGAACTGAAGCAACTGCTTTTTTAGCCTAGGCACGTTGCCCAAGCCCCATACGGCCCTTACGATCGATGCGCCTTCACAGCCCGCCCATGTCGCCGTGACCGCTGGTGTCGTGAAGCGGACTATGTGTGCAAAACATCAGCCACTCTGAGGCGATGCTGAGCGTCGGTAGTCCGCCGTCATCACTGCGGAAATTCTGATTACGTCGCCTTGCCAGTCGTCTAGAACCAGCCTCCGAACCAGCCCTTGCTCTTCTTGTGCTTGGAGAACTCCTTGCCGTTCATTCTGTAGATCGAATCACCGTACTTCTTGAGGGTCTCCGCGCAGACGGCCTCGGCCTCCTTAGAGTGTGGAGAGTAGCCAGCATTGGAACCTTCCTGCAGTCAGTGATCCGGTCGTCGTCGCCACCTTGTTGCGAAGTCCGCTTTTGCATCATCCGACATATAGTCGCGTTACTCGTGCTCGCGACTTTCTCTACGTAGTCGCCCCGCTTCCACTATCACTCAACGCCGCCGCCGTCGCGAAAATCTCAGGAGGGACGAAAACTTACCAGCGCACTCGGTAGTTGGGTTCTGGAACTCGACTGGCTCTCCCTCGCCAGCCTTGCACGCCTCTCCGCCCGGCTCCTTGCACGGGACGACGAGCTTTGGAATGATCAAGGTGTGCGTTGGTCTATTGTACTTGTGGGCTTGAGGCGAACAGCCACAAGTAACAACCAGTGGTCCGCACATGTCTGCTTGTGTGTCTTGTTTGGATTGATTTTGGCGGTGTGGGTGGAAACGAAAGTCGGTGTCGCGATTGTCCGGTGAGGAAGAGGAAGAAGAGTCTAGCGAGTGGTGTGTGGAGGTGAGCTTCGAAACGCGCGCCAAGCGTCACCTGTCGTCTGGGAGCGGCACGAGAGCGACAATTCACTTGACTACGGTTGGCCGAGAGAGTGAATGGGCGGTCGAATAGGCTCTCATTCACTCGAAGGTCACATGATCATAAGCAGGTGCAACGTTAAGAAAAAGTACTTCAGGAGGCGTTCGAGCCGATGGGGCAAGATTGAATCGGCGACGTATGATTGGCGACTCGTTCCATTCTCTGGCTCCGAGCGGTAAATCCATCCGAAGGCTGTGACCTTTTCGCATGCAACAACTACGCCATCCGAGTTCAAGTTCCGTCCACGATCGCTATGCGCTCTCCGAACTCGAGGCACCTCCTGACCAGTAGCTTCCCTTCAACCAGGTCCTCCAGCCAGCCTGTCCAACTCCACGCATGTTGACGCGCCAAAGCGCTCTACCGTACTTCTCTAAAGCTCCAGTACAGATTCTCTCGCAGTTCTGGGATTGCGGGTCGAGACCTGCTGCGATTCCTGCATTGCATGCTTAGCCGCGCTTCACTTTCAGATGACAGAGGAGGGCTCGTGAAACTCACCAGCGCATTGTGTCGGCGGGTTCTGGAAAGCTCGGTCTTCGCACACGCCAGATTTGCATTGAGGCGAGCCCGGCTGGGTGCAGGGGACTTTGGTGTCGTCGAATGTGAAGAAGTGGTCGGAGATTGGATCGCCGTAAGGCGTCAGCCTTTGGCAGATGACCGTGAGTGGGCGACACATGGTTATTGATTTGAGGGTCGTATGAAGCGAGTGACAGGTCTTGGTTTGAGCGCTGGTGGGAAGTGGTTGTTAAGGAGGCGAAGATTTGACAACTGCCAAGAAATGAAGTGAAGCAAGTGGTAGGGCAACGATTAAAAACGCTTCAGATGCAGGCTATTGTGGTGCAGAAGGTGAATAGCAGTAATTTCTCCCTTCATACACTAAGAGATATCAAAGCCGGGCCGGACATGGGCATTAATCGATTCATTTGCTGTGAACGCATGTGCCTGCTGGTACTGTTTGCTCAAGCACTCCCCTGATGCTTTGCACGTGACATAGCCTTGTCTGCGCGAATAGACGCACGGAGAGATCGGAAACAATGAGAGCAAGAGAGGAAGAAGGATGGGTCTCGATAACGAGTGTGTGCCCTCTTGACATTTTGACAGCATACGCCAGGCACTCTATCTTCTCACGTTCTGTTTTCATCTGTAACCAGAGCAGACATCTTGGTAAACGTTCTTCTCCTGCGCAGCTGCATCTGTCGGGATGTAATTCAAGTATGTTGCGTAACTGTAAGTCCAGCGAGGGTCGTTGAGCTCAGACTTCCAAGTCCAGTACACCCATCCATCCATGCCGGGCTTCTCGTAAAGCTGTTGCTGAGCAGTAAACCATTGCTTGAACCACTTGCCGTCATTCTTGTCGACATCGGAGGTCATGCTCCATTCGCCAGTGATTGTGAAATCCTGGCCCTGGATGACGCGTGAGTCGGAGCAAGCGCTGTGCATGAGATCGTATTTGCTGCCCCTGTTGCTGACAGCAAATCCAATGTAGTTGTGATCATCGTAGGCAGTCATTGGGTCATTCCTGATCGCTGCAGTGGTTCTGGGATCGCCTGAGTCCCACTTGCTAGACATGAATTGCACGTGGAGCTTCTTCTGGTCTGGCACTCTCAGAGATGACTCTGCGTCTCGAACAGCTTTGAGAGCGGCCGGGTAGTACTTCTGAACCAAAGCAGGGTCCTCACCTGGGGCTGGATAACGACTGGCGTCGTGTCTCGAGACAGGCTCATTCAGCACCTCGATCATACCAACTGAAGCGTAAGCGGAATTGTTGTGGATGCGGTTTGTCATCCACGATAGCCACTTTTGGGCCCGTCCAAAGTTGTAGTCATTGAAGAATCCCGCTGGCTTGTTGTTCTGTCCTGTGAAGACATCTTCTTGCTGACCACCCGGCGCCCCGTGGAAGTCGATAATCACATACATGCCCAAGTCCGTGGCCTTTTGCACCACAGCATCGAGGTACTTCAGCATAGGGGCTGGGTCTGGGAAGGGCTCACTGGAGTCGACAATGGCCGCATACGACCAGTATCCGATAGGTATCCTATTGTATTCAAGCCAACATCGTGTGCAGACTGTACTGTGGCAGGATCGATCCAGTCTCTCCAGTGGTTTGCGAACTTGGTGTTGCCGGTCGCTCGATTGCTTCCCGAATAGTGATCCTTCATACAGTCAAACTCAGATGCTGAACTGCCACAGCCCATCTTGCTCCTAGATTGTGTGTTAGTTCATGCTGATCCTAGACATTCAAAAATGTCTGACCATTCGTTTTGCATGAAGAAAGGCTCAGAAATGAGCCATGCGCCAAAGTTCACGCCTCGAATCTTGGTCTGCCCGCTTGGCAGCGAAGGTTCGAAGCGCTTCCCAAGCTTCTCGAACCGGGCTGTTCGATTGAATGCTTCGAGATCATGGTCTTGTGGTAGCCAAGCAGTAACACTGCTGGCTAGGAATGCGAAAGATAGCAAGCGATATTGCATCGTGAGATCAGGGATATGATGGCTCGAATTTTGATGGGAGTGCCTCGAGCAGCATACTCGCCTTTTGTGCAATTCTGTATAGCAGCTGAGCCCAGACTGTCTCCATGAGCGGTGCCATATTGCCGTCCAGCTCCCCCTACGATGTGGGTTCATGCGACCCCTGTGACCTGCCTAGAGCCAAGGGGCAGGCCAAACAGCGCAAGCCGGCTAGCATAGCACGAGCAGGTGTCTGCGGTCTTCGTCGATCCTGCTTAGTGAGTTCTAATTTCGACTTCTCATTTGTTGAAGCGGCGCACGATGGCGACGTAAATGCCCGTCCGACTAAGCTTTACTGGACTGCTCAGGCGTGCTGCTGGACGCTAGGCTTTAAGTGGCACTTCTTGAGAAGCTACCATTGCTAGCCGATGCGATCCCACCTGCTTAAGCTAGAAGTATTCCGGAGTGTCTGCCAACCGACGACAGCTCACAGCTTCGCGGCTACTGCGCGGCCTAGTAAAGTAGCCGTCACTAGACTCGTACAGGCAAAGCAGTTCATGCTGAAGCCTTGAAATAGGCATGAGAAGGACACGAGGGCTTGTGGAGCTCAGGCTTGCAGCGCTAACAATCCTCTGAAAAGCACGGAAGGCGATTCAGCTTTACGAATTGGTGCCGCCTCAGAGAGCTTTGAAGTATTAGCGTAAGCATTCGGCATGTCCAAGGAGCATCTCGTGATCGCAATAGCCGGCTTAGAACGGAGCAGAAGTGGAAGATACTGCTTGAGAGGCCCCGCAGGCGAGAAGTCACTACCTGAGATCCCTACTCTCAATTGAGTCAAAAGACGGGTTGACTGCACTTCCAACTGCAGCCATTTGTATTGTGGTCAGCTCTTGACCGCCGGCGTTCCGTTGATTCTGTTGCAAGTACGCCTCTTTAGGCGATACATCGCCGGATTGTTACTGCTCGGAGAAGGTCTTAACACAGGTAAGATTCAGTGCCGTGATTGCATAAGCTTCTGCGGCCGACGTGGACCTCTGAGGACTGCTCGGAGACACGGCTTGGACCTTTCTAGATCTGGCCAGGCAAACGTCGATCCCAGGGACGGCCAGTTGATGGAACATGGTGGTGTTGTTATTACTAATGGAACTGTAAGAAAGAACGCTGCTGAATCAGAGTGGCTATGCCAAGACCAGGAGCCCGAGGATCACATCAAGTCGGCCAGAACGCGTGTGAAGAATATCGATATTGCAGTCCGGGGCAGAAACTTCATGCTCATACGAGCTTGATAGCACATTTCCGTGGGCACTTTCAATCGTAACCCGATCCTGCGAGGGGTTCTTGAGAGGCTATGAAGCACTGTTCCCCGATACTAGCTGTTCTGCTCAACGTGGACTAGGCGATATGCGAAGATGGCCGATGGTGGTCGAGATCCTGATGGTAACAGTGCACGATCGAGGAACTGTAGATGGGAGGTGTGGTTGTTGAATCTGTGAGATCTGAGCATGCGCATGCTCACGTGATACGCATCATCCAAGTGAATCGCCAAACTCAGCTTCTTCATAGACCTTCCATCGCACACCATGGCAGTTAGTCTGCGCCGTGGACCCAGCCAAGGAGAGGAAAGCAGCAGGGTATCTTGCAACTGGACCACATTCAGCTACATACCCGCGATCGCACGAACTTTCAAGATCTCGGCGGCTCAACGCGACGACGCAGAACTCAGCCAGATCTCGAGCATGCTCAACTAGCCGCCCTCACGGTAGTGCTCATTCAGCCTTTGTCGTTCGTGCACAGTGTACGATGTTTCAACTTGACAGGAGCGCGCAGGCGATGTAGTAGCTGGAAGACTGCCTTTGCACGCGAAAATGCCGTCAGCGGAAATGTCACCGTTCGAGGTGAGCGAACCGACGGTTAAGCAGTATGGCAGAACTCGACTGGCTCGCGTATGGGATCTCCACGCTCGTTGTCTACAAACGGAGGGATGGATAGCCCGAGCGCGGAAGGATTGAGGCTGTGGCTGCGATAGGAAGCGAGATTGAGAAGCTGAAGACACAACTGGATTGGTAATCGGCATGTTTGCGCAGCTTGGCATGTAGGTTGTGCAACATAGAGCTGGAGTATATGTTCATTGGTGTTACGCCGACAAGTGCTGACGGACAGACCAATACTTGATCACAGAATTTGGCAGTCAAAACTACCTCTGCGCGAGACCACAGTATCACACAACTCCTGATGACACAGGCTATGGCGTCCACTACCAAAAAGACTGTTCTCATTACTGGCTGCTCGGATGGTGGACTAGGCGCACATCTTGCCATTGCATTCGATAAAGCTGGATGGCGAGTCTTCGCAACTGCTCGGAATGCGGCTAGACTCACCACTGTACGCGAAGCAGGCCTTGAGACTCTGATCCTGGACACGCTCTCCGCCGACTCAATCGCGACCTGTGTCTCCCAATTGCACAAACTTACTGGCGGATCCCTTGACATGCTGGTCAACAACGCTGGCGGTGGCTATTCAATGCCTCTCCTCGACGTCGATCTGGCCCAGATCCGGGCAGTGTTTGAGCTCAACGTCTTCTCACTCATCACAGTCAGCAGAGCTTTCATGCCTCTCCTCCAGAACTCGAGACATGGAGCAACGATTGTGAACAACACTTCTTGCGCGTCATTGACTGCCACCACACTTCCATTTTCTGGCTCCTACAACGCCTCCAAAGCCGCGGCGACCAACCTTACCGAGGTTCTGCGCTTGGAGCTTCAGCCATTTGGGATCAAGGTTGTGAACCTGATGACTGGCGGTGTGAAGACTTCGTTTCATGCGAATCTAGCCACCACTACTCTGCCTCCAGATTCAATGTACAACATTGCAAAGGATCGAGTCGAGAGGACAATGGCTGGGGAAGGACAGAGTCGCGACGAAGGTGCGGACCCTGCTGTGTATGCGAAGTACGTGGTGGCCGAATTGAGTAGGCGGAAGCCATCCTACTGGGTATGGGCGGGCAAGTGGACAACGTTGGCATGGCTGGGACAGTTTCTACCGATTGGGCTTCTTGATCGTGTGGTCAAGAGCATGACGGGAATTGATGTCTTGGAGAAGGCTGTCCAGCAGCATCAGCAGACATCCGGGGGTGCGAAGAAGGTCGTGTGATGGCGTGGCACCATGATGTGTAGTGCTTGGCCAGACCTTGGCCCCTTTGTACCAGGTTGTTCGCATTTTGCAGGCAAAGCGGAGACCATGAACAAGTCTTGTGGTGCTGAGTCAACATGCCTCCGCTTCGTCAGCTCTCACACTGCTGTCACCTGTGTGTCGTATAGAGATGGAGACGGTAACGTGACGAGAACGATATGCACAACATTCTACCCGTCTTCTCCGCCGCAGCGTCCGAGAAAATAGACTTTGGAATCCTTACGTCGACGTGGGATGTCCATCACTCAAACAAGTCTGTCTCCCAGCCCAGACACCATTACAACTGACTCGCAGACCAACCATGTGAATGTCTGACTCTGGTCGAAGAACACGCTACCGGTATGGTAATGCAAGTAGGCGAGCGCTTAGCTCGATTCTTTTGAAGAAAATTCGCTTGACTTGCGGCAGACTTCAGATGGAAGCATTGTCCGAAATGAGCCTCAGGCATGAATTGACAACCAGATGTACGAGCACTGCCACTGCTTCTTTCTTGCTGACAACAAGGCTTTGAAACAGTAAGCATCTCGATCCTGGATCGCTACGCAGCTCCAACCCGCTGAGTCGACTGCCGTCCGAAGAAGCAAATTCTGTTGCTTCCACGCCTCTGCAACTCCCACTGAGGCAGCTAAACATCGAATGCAATAGAGTCTCGTAGATGTGAGGTGCTCGCCTACCAAGTACATGACCTTCCTGGGTTGCTACAGCCTACATTTCGCCTGTCACCATGAAGATTCTCACAAGATCGGTCCTGGACGAGGATTTCTACTCTCGCATGTGCGCAATCATGCCTGGTGATCTTAAAACGATCCCAGCTTCTACATGACCTCCAGCAATCTGCGGCAGCCCTAGCTGAAGACGGTGGTTGTCCGCATGTGTTGGGCCTGTTCAAGGCATTGCAACTTCTCGCTGGCGAGAGGAGGTGTCTTTGCGTCATTGACAAAGCTGGTCAGGGAGATGTGAGCCCATCGGCGGACACGATGATCACCACGGTTGTGAGAGCGCGATCGCGGTATGCTGATGCGATCGTCGATGACCCGATGATCTGATGAGCTCTTGAGCACAGCTGCAGGCTGCATCCATATTGTCCTGAGAGTCCTACTCCTGACACATCCAGATAGAGTGGTAGTGGAGTCAGAATGAAGCACCAGGAGCTGCTCCACTGGGATGTTCCATGTTCGACCAAAGCAGCCCGCTTGCCGGTTCCCCGAGACAAGCAACCATGAAGAAGCCATGTTCGGAGTTCGATACGCTGGACGGGATTGCATAGTGCTACGTGCATGAGATTCGTGGGATGGCATACAGTAGTAGGTGTTCTCGCATTTTGTCTGTCGAAAGCCTGCCAGTGAGCCTCACTCATGTTGAGCCTCCCTCGGGCCTTCTGTGCAGACTCCGTAGTCACAAGTATTTGCACAGCACAAGGACAAAAGTCTCATGAATTGAGCTTGGGGTGTGGTAGCGTGTCAGATGGCGATCAAGCCCACGCGGGTCAAGAAATAGACTTTCGCTTCATTGCATTTGCAGCATTAGCTTGTTCGGTATCTGGTGGGGTGGCAGAGAAAACACGTTTCACGTGAAGAAGCCACCGTTGTGCGTCTGCTTCTCTTGCAGCGCAAGAAATGTCCCCTCGTCGTGACCAGGAATTACCTTTCCTCTGGTCTGCCTCTCGAGCTGCTTCAGGCGGCAGGTACTCCGGAACCACGCAGGATGATCTCGAGCAAGCCAGCCTTGCGGGATGCCATCTTTCCACTGAAGAGAGTCAGCTGAATCAGGGGAAAGGGTGTGTAGCGCAGGAAGGAGCTCACATTCTCGATGACATGGCAATGATCGCCGATGAAGAAGAATGTGCCGCTCTCTCGCATGTTGATTTGCATGCCGATCAACCCGTCGGTATGGCCGGGAAGATGGTGGAGAGTGATGCCCCTGAAGAATTGTCAGTCTTGGTGAGAAGGTGCCGAGGATCGCGAGGCTTACTGGCAAAAGTCCAGTGCTCGGTCGTCGAAGGTCTTCCAATTGCTACCATACGTCAGCACTGTGGCACGTACAGTGATGAGCAGTGGCGTACAGGTCCAGCTTCAGGTAGTGCTTCAAGTAGACTCCCACGTCAGCACCCGTGGCAACAGACCAGAAGGCCGAGCGGAGCTCTAAGTCGTGCACCCAAATCTCGACATCTTTCCTGTCGAGAAACAGATCTAACCCGCCAGCACTATTATCAAGGCGTTAACGAGAAGGTCGAGGTTACGCCTGCTAGAGTATACCCACTGGTCCAAATGCAGGTGCGAAATGATGATCTACAGTCGAAGGCGGTCAGCGGTCGAAGTCCAGTCACAACCACACCAACAGATAGCTCCATTGGGCATACTTTTTTGACGTCTTCAAGCTTGTGCCCAGTGGCTTCGATCTGCGCGTCAAGCTCGTGCGTGGTCTCATATCGGACGCGGCTGAACACATCTGCCAGCTGTGGGCCCCAAACACGAGGGTAGTCCTTACCGCAGCCTGATCGAGCTCAGCATCGTCATAGCATAGCATGGCATGGCATGGCATAGCATAGCATAGCATAGCATAGCACACTTGCTAGCGGCCCTTACCTGTTTCCCACAGAATGACACCTTCGATGGGATGGTCGATCAAGATACAGTACATGGGCAGCTGTCTCCTCTTGTTGACAAACGCCGTGTCCTTTGTGCTGTCCAGGCTCGTGTTGCCCCCGCGTACGACAAATCCCTCGTCTGCCTCCAACCATCCGACCTCCAGCAGCCAGAACTTGGTTCCCTCGGGACACACATTCGAGACGTGGTTTGGTACCGCGCCGTCATCGATCTGTCTCTGCATGGCGGTGCCGGACATGCTTGCGCTCATTGGTGGCGGTGCTGGCGGGTCTGCGAGCAACAATTTTCGTAGCAGGATTTCACCGTCGTATCTGCGGTGTGCCGTGCTGTCGTAGCCCATATCTACAACTCATTTGCGACTGCTTCGCCGTACGCGCTTCCCTGCTGGTGCCCATTGCACAACGTCGCCTGCTGAGGGGCTGAGCGGGGAGTCTGGCTTGTGCCAGGGGAAGCATTGGTCGACGACGCAACACGATGAGGGACCGCCCAAGTCCATCTCATCTCGGTCTTGCGGAACGGACGCGCCTGGTGCTGCTGGTGTGACTGCAGCTCACGGCTCGATGCAGCAGCGCAGCACGCGACCACCTCGTCGACACCGCCGGCGGCGCGAACCTGGTTGTCGGCCTGGAGCTCTCTCCGGCCGCGGTTTGGGCGTGATGCAGGAGGGATGCGCTCCCAATCTCACGTATTATTATAGACCTCCTACACTACTACATAGTGTTGATCATCAGACGGGCCAGACGACGAGTCAGATCCCACAGTCCCGGGCTCGCGTGGCAGTGCCGCTGCGCCTGTGGGGGTGGATCCAGCCAGCATCGTGTGTGTGAAGTCCCCGATTCTGCGTTCGACATCGAGCATCCCGAACGAAACTCACAATGTGACGCACCACTCACAGCGGCTGCAGCGACCCGGCCGCGAGGACCGCAGACGCACGATGCGCGGCACGCGTGCGTGTTCCCTGTGCGGTTTGGAGACCACGGGCGCCGCACCGATCGATGGCCTCCTGCTGCACCGTCAAGTTAGTGTCGGGAACGTTGCACCGCGGCAGGCTGCTGTGAGGTGTGTGAGAGAGGCTGCGAATTTTGGGTTGGTCTTGTGCCCGTTCCCGTGCTAAATGACTGATCTCCTCCACGTCTTTCCTGGCTGCCGCCTCCCCATGTGTCATCCATGGAGGCTGGCTATTCGTGGTTGGCGAGACTCCACATCACGGCCTCCAGAGGGCACGCCAGCGTGGGATGAGTCGCCAAAAAAGGGCTCTGCCTCTCACCATTAACGACCGGAGACCACGAAAGGCCGATGCTTCTCCTCACGAGGGTCACGCGTTACGGTGCGGCCTGTTCACCATAAGACCCACTGCCTCACAATGGCTTGCCACGTCCTGTTCGCTGGGAAATCCGACGTATCATCCTTCCCGCATATCATGCGTAGTACCTGCGCCTGACAAGTCATATTCATTGCTCAAACCGACTTGTACTCCCCAAGCTGGATCCTAGCCCTTTCCAGGCCCTCGAACGTATCCGCGCCTCTCCTACCTACGTTCCTACAAGAACCACTTTCCAGCTCTCTCCCTTCCTCTCTCATACACTCCCTCCCTTCCTCCCCTCCCAAGCTCCAACATCAACTCCACCAGCCATGTCTCCCCTCATCGTCGAGCAATATCGACCGGCAACCACTCCCTCCAGACGCAAGCCACGATCGAGCTGCTTTTCCGTCTCTCTCGCCCGATACGACGATGTTCGACGCCTTGTCGACATCGAGTTCTGCGCCTTTGCGCATGAGACAACCAACCACATCCTCTCCTACCGCAACTTCAAGGAACCGGCACACCTCGAGCGATCTGTCCGATCATATCAAAGCGCCATCAACGGAGCAGACACCATTCGTAGACGTCGAAAGTCAGCATCGATTCGCCGCCTCGACCGGAGACCCAACGCCGATGTCACTCGCTTCCGGAAAGTGACTGACGTCGAGTCGGGGCTTATCATTTCCTGGGCCAAGACGGAGATTAAGTCGTACAGTGAAGACGAGCTGGCGAGTCCTGCAGACATTGGGCACGAAGATGAAGCACCCATGAACCGAGACTGGTTTGCCTTGAATGAGAAGCTCAAGAGGGATTACATGGACACCCAAAAGCATTGCTGTACGTAGTAAACTGGCAGGCCGACCCATGTCAACGTCTGACTAATCCGTGCATCCGCAGACATCAGCATGCTCGCAACACAGCCAATGTACCAACACCGGGGCGCCGGCACCATGCTGCTCGCAGACATCCTTCGCGAAGCTGACGAGGCAGGCGTCGAGTGTTATCTGGAGGCCACCGATACCGCCAAGCCGCTGTACGAGCGACACGGCTTCGAGACTGTGAACGAGCTGCGTTTCGACCCTTCGGCATATGGCATCGATGGGTTCAAAGTCGAGAGACAGACAATCATGGTGCGCGGCGCATTGGATCGTGTTAGTGGGCATAGAAAGCAAGTGCGTTCATGGAGTGAAGCCACCGGAGGTGTGGCCTCGCCTCCAAGCGAAAGCGACAGCGCCTAGGATGAGGCTGAGCTGAGCTGACTACAGGCGAACCCTCGAAAGTGGTATTTTTGGCGTCTCGGTGACTTTTCGCTCTTCGGGCAGCAGGCATCAAAAGCTCCGAGTATTGATTAATCTGAGCGTAGGAGTGGGAGGCGTTATCGTGCAGAGTAGCATGTAGTGTGTATAAACTCGGTCATCATCTTGTTACGTGCAGCTCGTGCGCGGACTTGGCGTCGGGACGTCTCCTCATCATCAGTGTGACATGATTTGCTTGATGCTCTTCTTATGCAGCCTCGCCAACCAGGTGTTGGCCCATTTCTGCCGAATCTTCTTGCCAAACAGCATGAAGACCAGGACGAAAAGATTGTTGACGAAAAGCACCCCGCAGAACACACCAGCGATGATGACTGCGTAGCCAGATGACTCAATCCAGTCGAGGAGATAGATGCCAAATGCAAAGCTGATGAGCTGTTTGCCGCAGCACATCGCGATCAACATCTCAGACACATTGGCATCGTGCGAATCGACGGCATATGCCAGAGTGCCAGTGTAGTAAAAGTCTGGAGATCAGTCAGTCACAGGAAGCTGAGTATGATGAGGGAGTCCTCACATGCGCCCCAGTTGCACATTGCTACGCCGCAGAAGTAGCCAATCCAATGCAGCCTGTCTTCCGCCGTGAGACCGTAAACTATCAGGCCCGCTGGAGCAATGACGGCTGCTGGCAATAGGATGCCAAGCCGCATCTCCGCCTCCCTCACGTCGTTGTTGCGTTTGGTCAGGCGGGCTGCTAGCTTGTCAAAGGTGAAGAGAAGCGGAACCGCAAGCGCGTAGCCAATGACATTGCCCAAACAGACCAGGCCTGAGTTCTCCTGCGACCAGTTATAAGGCGGCGCGACGATTAGGATCGGGAAAGTGTACTAGAAGTCGGTCCAACGTCAGCATCATGCCTCGATACTAATATGGCATCGGTGGGATAGGAGGAGGGATGATGTCTGCTTCACTTACATTAAACACCAGGGCGCCCAGACCAATGTAGATGCCATAGGTAGTGACGACCCAAAGCACGGATGGCACCAGAAAGTATGTGAAAGATCGAATAGCAGTCCAGAAGAACTCGACTTCATGATCGACTGGACCCCATAGTCGAAGTGAAGCTGCGAAGCTGCGGCGAGCGGGAATCGCCGGGGTCGTCAGGGCCTCAACGTGTTCGACTTGATCTGCATTCTTGATCTTCTCAGATGACACCGATGGCGATAATGCCGGAGCCCGCTTGTAGGCAGTCTCCTCCACAAAGAGGAAGGCCATGATCAGCAGGACCCCTGCGAAGGCGATCTGAACATAAAAGTAGAGTCTCCAGCTGTAGCCTCCCGCAAGCATGTAGCCCGCATACAAGGGACCTAAGGTATTCGTCATTGCGGCGCTCCATGCAGCAACTGCAGGCGTACTCACCAGTGGCTCCCAGGCACAGGCAAACAGTGTATATCCCCAGCTTCGTGGCCCGTTCGTGCACTAAAAGTGGATCTCAGCAGTGATGGCATCTTTGCTCGTGGCGAAGCTTACAGAAGAAGATGTCGTTCACTAGCTGCACTGGCAGAGCTTCACAGACACCGCTCGCTAGAGCGGCGAATGTCCTGCCCGTCATCAAACCGCCGTAAGAATTGGCCCGGCTACACCCAATGAGGCTGGCAAGATATACTACCAGACTCAGTAGCATGACCGGTCGCCTCCCATGCTTTAAATAAAGCGGGACTGTTATTAGTGTTCCGCAGCCATACATGATGTTGGGATAAGAAATGAGCCCAGACGCCTTTGAAGGAGTGATACCGAAATCCTCTGCATAGATGCCGATGTACGTTGACGGACCGAGAAGCGCCGTGTTCGAGATGAATGAGTAGAGAGATACTATGATGAGAATGGCAGTCTTCTTCCAAGGCTCCATTTGCAGTGGGTCATTAGGATCGTCTGAGGGAACTGGGAAGAGTGCTTGGCCGTGCCCGAGATCGTCGCCTTCAGCAGCTCGTAGATTGACGGTCCCCGGGATGTCTCCCGCCTTTGCGTGACTCCGAGCAAGATGAAGAGGAGTATCGGCCATATCGATGGTTTGTTGAGTGTGAGTGAGTTCAAGCGTGAGGTGGGTTGCGAAGCGGAGTCAGGGTGTTTGTAAGACCTACATAGGGTCGGGTCTGTCTGGTCTCGACGAGATCCGTCACTGCTGTACAGTATGGTCAAGTTCCTCTGCCGCTCACGTTGCTGTGGTTCGAGCATCTCGGCTCCCCTGTCTCAATGTGCGGGGTGAACGTGGTAGCCACGAGTGTACCCATTCTCCCGAGCAGCCGTCGCAAGAACAGCAGGGTTGAAAAACAACCATCGCTGCAGCGGCCGAAGAAGACAGCAAGGCTCGGCAGTTATTGAGAGCGAGACCTCGCACGAAGCGGAGCTAACAGCTTGAGCCAAGACTGGCGACCTTCGAGCGACAGTAGTGGTAGAGGGCAGAGACATGCCAGAAGTGCCTTCGTCTTGGCTGATCGTGTGATCCGTGTCAGACTCATTCCAATGAGTGATGTGTCTACTGAGGCGCAGCCAGCCAGGCATTTCAGATGATCAATGAGGAACAGGCAGTTCTAGAAACTGTCAGTGCAGATTCAGGTTCACGTGAAGCGACTCCAGTGATGATGTGAAACGAGCCGAGATTTGCCTCCGTCTGAAGATGACTAATCTTGATATTGAATGCCGCTGTGATGAGGATGTATTGGCGAAGTCTTGCAAGTGAAGGTGAAGTGTTGCAAGTGAAAGTGGAAGCGACGATCATGCCCAACACGCCAGGATCACGCCATCACGTGGGTCAATCTGTGGCACCATCCACGTCATATCAAATCTGCACTGATGATATTCTGAGAGACGACGACGGCAACGAAGAATTGTACTGTCAAGCTGCCAACATGTCTCTTCAAACTGCTGCAGGACCGATCAATGCCGAAGATGCCGACAACTTCGAGGAGATCGAGAAGCAGTTCGCCGTGAAGGGTACACAAGCACCACAATACCAAAAAGACCTGGACGAGGATCACTGACAGTGCGGTAGTTGTCGAGCACATGTCAACGTACTGGTCGATCCTCGAAAAGCTGCCCGGCTCGAAGCTGCGCCTCACAAAGTACGACGACGAGATTCTTGCGCACTTCAACAAGGAATTCCCCGACTTTGACCTCAAAGCCACCATCAATGAGGACGACATGAAGAGCAAGGCCGGCAAGGAGAAGTGGCGCAACTTCATCAATGTGTACGAGGGCAAGATCGAGGACTACAACTTTGGTGCCATGGTGCGCGCCAATCCAGCCACCGAGTATGGAGAAAAGGAGACGATATTTGGTGAGTGAACTGGCACTGCAGCATCAATGCCTTTGTGTCTAGCTAATTCTCGCTAGCTGTTCGCATGCAGTTTTATGCCATCGAAATTGCCCGGAACCGTGCTGGCTTGAACGACTGGATTTACGAGAAGGCCAGTGCCGACAAGTCGTGAAGCACCAGCGAAACTGCCCGAGTTGGTCTCGCTTGCTCTTGACACGTGAGGGACGTCCTAGAGAATCAGTCTGCGTTACAGAGGATTGCTGTGATATACGCACGACAACAGCCGCAGCTTCGGATCGGGATTGGCACCCCGATTCAGAAAGTGCCTCGCGCAATGCCGAGGACGTCTTTATAGATCTTCGCAGATGGTGGACACATGTTGGGTAGGGCAGTGAGCCAGATCATTTGCACAGAGTGTAGGTGAGAACGATCCCCGAGCCGCGCAGAGGCATTTTAGATAGAGCACATTGCATTGTTTGGCACGTGCGGGTGAAGAACAATACTAAGCACATTCTTTCTCCCGGCTTCCAGCAATTCACACATCGAAGCCAGAAACGTCCGTGCAGAGCGGGCGCCACCTCGAACAAACGCAAGCAGAAGAGCGACTCTGGTCTGGGATCTCGCGCTGTTCTCATGGCACTGCAGCTACAACAGCAATGGCAATGGCGGCCGAAAAGTCGCAGAGACGTGGATGGCATCGACGAAGGCCATCGACAGAGAATCGCCCTGAATCGCTAGCAGTAAGCGAAGCTTCAGAAGCCAACACCATCGAAGAAACTCCCACAAAACCGGCGCCATGGCGAGCCCTCTTCGCCTTCTCGACCAGGCGCTTTCTGCCAGTACTCATCGCGGGTATCATCGTGTCAATCGCTGCCGGTGCCACAGATCCGGCGCAGAATCTGATCGCTGGTGAGCTGTTCGAAGGCTTCACCCTGTTCGCGTCAGGAGCAATAACACCAGAGGAGCTGATGAAACGCGAAACAAAGTACATCCTGTATCTGGTCGCGCTAGCAGGAGCCAGCTGGATTCTCCACTCACTCGAGTTTATGCTCTGGCTTTCGTTTGGCGAATTGCAAGCAGCATCCGCCCGTGATCGCCTGTTCTATGGCTTGATGGCGAAGGAGACCGAATGGTACGATCTGCGCAAAAACGGAATCGGCGCCCAGCTGCCCAGGATGCAGGCACAGATCCGAGAACTGCAGCTTGCGACAGCGCAGCCACTTGGCGGAATGTTCGGTCTAGCGTCTACAGCGACCCTGTCTCTGGTCCAAGCATTTGTGAAATCACCCAAGCTTACGCTTGTGACACTTGCTGCGTGTCCCCTCATTCTGGGGCTTGCAGTCTGGGCGGGCAAGCCTATGCAGGTCAACCTGATCAAGATGCAGGACAAGCTCACCGAAGCGCAAAAGTACACGACTAGCGCTTTCAGTGCAATTGAGACGGTCAAGTGTTTCAACGGGCAAGAGATTGAGTCTACCAAGTACAAAGGCATCATCAAACAAGCAGCCAAATTCTACGCCTGGGTCGCTCATGGAAGCGCTCTTCAGATGGCACTTGTTGTCATGCTTTCAGTCTCCATGTTCGTCCAGGGCTTCTACTACGGCGGCATTCTCGTTGCCAAGGGCGAGATCACGTCCGGCGATGTAGTCACCACATTCTTCTCCGCCATAGGAGCTTTCCAGGCCATTCAAGCCGTCCTTCCCCAGATGATCGTCTTGGAGAAGGGGCGCGCGGCCGGTTCTACACTTCGTGCTATCTTGGCACAAGTTGAAAGCAAGACCGGCGACGAGCCACCACAAGAGCCCATCGTGCCCTCGAAGTGTCTTGGTAATATCGAGGTCAAGAAGTTGACATTCGCCTACCCGTCGAGATCCGATGTGCCAGCTGTGCAAGATGTCTCTCTACACATTCAAGGTGGCGAGATCTCCTTCTTAGTAGGGAAGAGTGGCTCGGGCAAGAGCACAATCAGTCAGCTGCTGATGCGCTTCTACAATGCTCCGCCGGGGACAATCATTGTAGATGGTGTTCCTCTTGAACGACTCGATACCACATGGTTACGCTCTAACGTCACGCTTGTGGAGCAGACCAGTACACTGTTCAATGAGACTGTCTTCCGTAATATCGCATTTGGGCGGCAAGACCACGCAAATGTTACCAAAGAGGAAGTCATGGATGCCGCGCAGTTCGCTCTACTGCAGCTCATGATATCCGACATGCCAAAGGGACTTGACACCATGGTCGGCATCAAGGGTGGTGCCATGTCTGGTGGCCAGCGTCAGCGGATGGCACTAGCCAGAGCAAGGCTTCGAGACACGCCAATATTGATCCTGGACGAATCGACCAGTGCGCTCGATCACATCAGCAGGACTTTGGTGATGGAGGCACTTCGAAACTGGCGAAAGGGCAAGACCACGATCATCATCACGCACGACATTACCCAGATCCTGGCTGACGACTACGTCTATCTTCTTCAAGATGGCCGACTCGCGCAGGAAGGCTATCGCAAGCAGTTGGAGAAGGATAGAGATGGTGCTTTCCAGGAATTTCTCTCCGAAGAGCAGGAAACGACGGCATCACCAATGGACATACGGGACCTTGATTTCAGAGACAGGGACTCCTGGAGCTCAGACTTGTCTGACGACTTCGTATACCCTTTGCCGCAGTACCAAGACACCTACTTCGACCCGCTCGACGCCGAGCTGAACGCCACTGAATACAAGCGACAGTCGAAGATTCCCAATGTGTTCACTGATGGTAGTCCGATGCTGATGATGAGAGGTGTCAATCAAGGTGGCCCGTCATCACCATTCGCCTCTCCCTTCATGCGCATGACTGCAAACTTCTCGCCCGCTGATCTGACGAGCATCACTTGGGGCCGGGCTACACCAGTCACCGTAGATTCTCCACAGATTACTCCCAGGGGCGAAAGTCCTACTGACAAGCGGTCGACGCTGGCATGGGAGAAACTGGTCGATCAGACTGGAAAGTTTGCAGTCAACATCAGACAAGCCAGGCCTGGCACCACTCGCAGACGACGCCCATTGGAAGACATTGAGGAGATCCCTCTCACTGACCCAGACGAAGCATTGGCAACTCTCGAAGGCCAGAACGCTGCCCAAGTCGACAATGCGAACAACACCTACAAGGTCATCTTCGGCACCTTGTGGCCAAACCTCGACAAGAAAGCAAAGATCCAATTCTACTTGGGATTCTGGAGTTGCACGGTGCATGCCGTCTCGTCGCCAGTATTCTCTTTCATCCTGTCCAAGCTGCTTGCGACATACGCTTTGCCCAATCAGCAGTCGACCCAGTTGACCTATGCTATGGTTATTCTGGCGGTCTCCTTCATTGACGGGTTTCACACATACACCTTCCGGTTCCTACTCGAGTGGGTTGGCCAGAAGTGGGTCGACAACATCCGCACGAGTGCGTACGAGCGCCTCTTGGATCAGGAGCGGGAGTTTTTCGACAAGAACGAGAATGGCATCGCCATCTTGACTGAGAGCCTTGACCGCAATGCCGAAGAGATGCGCAATCTACTAGGCCGGTTCGCCTCGCTGGCATACGTGGCTTTCATGATGACTCTCATCACGATCATCTGGGCTCTGGTATCGCAATGGAAGGTGACGCTTATCGCGCTGACAGTCGGGCCGTACATCTTCGGCGTGACCAAAGCGTTTGCAAGCATTGCCGAGAAGTGGGAGGGACGAAGCAACGACGCCTCCGACAAAGCATCGGCCATTTTCACCGAGACGTTTGTGAACATCAAGACTGTGCGAGCTTTGACGTTGGAGCAACACTTTTTAGAAAAGTACACCGTCGCCACCAAAGAAACTCTCGTTGTCGGGTTCAAGCGTTCGTTTTATGCAGGCTTCTTCTTCGGACTGTCCGATTCCGCTGGAAACTTTGCAATGGCTCTCATCTTCTATGTTGGGACCAAGTTCGCAGCCGAGGGCGCGAACGTCAACGACATCATCACCGTGTTCACCATGCTAGTCACCACGCTCACCACAGTTAGCAGCATCCTGGACTACATTCCTCAGATCGGCTCGTCCAAAGATACCGCTGCTCGACTGCTTCGCCTTGCGCAATTACCCAAGAACTCACACGAACACCTTGGAAACACACGCATCACAACCGTCGGCGACATTGTCTTCGACGACCTCAAATTCTGCTACCCCTCACGCCCCGACCAAACCATCCTCAAAAACATCCACCTCCGCCTCGCACCCGGCACCACGACAGCAATCGTCGGTTCCTCGGGCTCCGGCAAATCTACAATCGCAAACCTCCTCCTCGACCTCTACAGCACCGCCTCCGTCCCGGGCTCCCACCTTGGCGACCTCACTTTCGGCGGCCGCGACATGAAACACATCTCCACCACCTCGCTCCGCACCCTCATCGTCCCCGTCTCCCAAGTCCCAACTCTCTTCGCCGCCACCGCAGCCGAAAATATCGCTTACGGTCTCCCTACCACTCACCCTCTCCACAACCCCGACCAAATCGCTTTTGCGGCCGCGCAAGCGGGTATTCACGAGTTCATCACCTCCCTCCCGCAAGGCTACGCGACGCCCATAGGCGAAGGCGGCCTCGGCCTCTCGGGCGGCCAAGCGCAACGCATCGCGATCGCGCGGGCTCTCATCCGGAAACCTAGCGTCCTGATCCTCGACGAAGCGACTTCAGCGCTCGATGTCGATACTGCGAATCTCATCCGCCAGACCATCGCAAACCTTATCTCCGCATCCAAACAGACGGATCACCCCATGACAGTCATAATCATCACGCACCACCGCTCAATGATGGAGATTGCGGAGCGGATCGTGGTGATTGACAACGGGACGATTGTTGAGGAGGGAGAGTTTGGGACCTTGATGAGGAAGGAAGGCGCGCTGGCGAACATGTTGAGTGGAGGGGAGTGGATGGGTGAGAAGAGGACTAGTAGACGGTTGAGTAGGTTGGAGAAGCGAAGGAGCAATGGTGTGAGGAAGAGTGCGATGGCGCCGGTGTTGAGGGAGGTGGACTGGAGTCAGAGTCGGCAGGGGAATTCGACGAAAAAGGGAAAGGGGAAGGGGAGGTTGGAGAGTTTGCCGCGGGATAGATGAGAGGATGTGATGTGATGTTGACGAAAGGACATGGTGTGGAAGGTCTGGTTTGTAAGCGTGTTCGCGGTAGCAGTACAGTACTTTCTTATTAAATTTCATCTTTGCTGGTATTTGATGCGGTGATCCCAACTGGAGGAGCTCGCTAAACCGCTGATACAGGGAAAACATCGGTTCAGATTGTACTCGTACCATGCCATCTACTATGGCCATTGTGCTGCCTTTTGCGTTGTCTTCGCACCATTTCCTGTGCTTGGTTTGGTGCGTGCCCGACTCAAGCCCCTGGTCGCTTCTGCTGCTGCATCAACAATGTGGCATTATCGATGAAGCTTTCGACAATCTGTACAAAGCCACTTTCTCCGCCTTGTAGGAGCGGTTGAAGCTGCTGCCTCAGTTTGCCGGCGTCCACTTCTAGTTCCAACTCGTACTTGGGAGCCATGCCGACCTGGTCAACTCTGGTCAGGTCGATCTGGTAGAGAGCATCCAAGTGCTTGTACGACAGTCGGTCCTTCCTACGTGTGGGCTGGTTGGGTTTGTCGGGTGTTGGTTCTTCCACCAGAGCCCCAGGATCGAGGTCGGGCCGCATGAGATTGCATTCCACGTTCATCGTGATGCGAAGATCGTAGTCGTCGTGCGGATTGAAGATGTGCAGGTCTGCTACTTTGACTTTGATAATGCGAGCCTTCACTTGCCCCACCTTGCCGGTTTTGGGATTCGACTCAATGGTCGTCCGCAGCTTAGGATCGCGAGGCAGTTGTCGCCGGTGCATGGCATCGGGAAGAGCATTCAAGCCGATCTTTGAAAGCTTCTGGAAGCTGTCCGTCTCTTGCAGGTGAATGTATTCCAGCTGCTGTCGGCCGGGTTGGCTGTGCGTGTTTCGCACTTCGGCGTTCAAAAAGTCGTTCATCGCTTTGTGCTCGTGCTGGGGAGAAGGTCAGTACATGTCGCCGTCACTGGAGGATGAATCTTGACTCACCTCCTGCATTTCACTCTCAAAAGTGCAGTTCGCGTCTGCATAGGGTGGCGCAACAACGACCATGTTGAGAACCGGCAGCGTGAATCTTTGACCAGTCTGCTTGTTCCAGAGGCGACCGACCTTGGCTTCAATCTCGATTTGGCCCTCGGCGGGGTCTTGCGCAACGTCTTGGCAGTGCATGAGTTGCTGCACCAGCCAATCTGTCACGGCTTTGGTAAGTGACGGCAAAGGAGTTCTCCACTGAATCGTCTTCTCCCAGTGTCCCATGAGTCTGCGCATGCGAAGCATGTCATGGTCGATAGGCGGGTCTTCAAGCCACGGAGCAGCAAAGTTGACGCCAGGCGCGGCTTGAACCGGTCGCTGCGGCTTCTGACCGTTTGCCTGCTGTGGTGGTGGAACTGAGGCATTGGCATTTAGACGATCACCTAGTCGCTGCTGCTGCTGATGTTGCAAGCGAGGGTCTGGACCGTTAGGCATCACTCCCGGCACCCGCAGACGAGGATTGGTTGGGTGAAGCCGTGCCCAGATTGGACGCTCAGTGTACTTCCGCCGTCGCTCGCGCTTCACAGGTGGCTGAGAGGTCTCCGACTCAGTCGCGGGTCGCTTGACTCCACGATTGCTTGCATTCGGAGAGGCATGCATCACGCCGTTCTGCTGAATGGGCTCAGTCTTGATGGGCGTGCTCTGCTGCGGTGTAGGCGGTTGTCGCGGCGGCATAGTCTGTGCTTGAGTGTGCTGCGGGGCTTGCTGTGGTTCCTGCTGTGATGGTGCAAGAAGGTGGCTCATACCCATTGGACGACTTTGATGTTGAAGTGCAGGAGGCGGAGCTTTGTTCGCAGCTAACAAAGGATTGCTCGACGCGGGAGGGCCCGCAATTTGACCAGGTAATTGTGAGTAGCCTTGTGGGACTTCGCTGGCCACATTGACTAGCGGATAGCTTGCCGGTGGTTGCGCATGAATCTGGGATTCTGCCTGAGGCGGCACGCTTGCCGAATATTGCAATGAGCTCCTCGCACTGTAAACTTCGTGTTGGCTACTGTGCCGCGAGCCCAGTGATGGTGGACGCGGCGGAACCTTGGTCTTTGGACTCACGGACTCGCTGCGTGCACGGTCGTCGATGATGCTGGGGTACTCACTCGCAGACCTCCGTGGTGATTGTCGCGGATGGGCGGTGGGAGATTCGATCAAGCTGCCAATGCTCGTTTGATGCTGCGCAGGTGAACGTGTTGGGTAGCCGTTTGACGCGCCGGAGACTGTCCTCTGATGAAATGGACTTGCCCCATCGAGCCCGTTCATCGCGTGGCGAGGCACGTGCGTCGGTGGCCCCAAGGGTGTGCTTGGTTGTGAAGGGTGAAAGTGAGGCGGCTGCTGTGGCGGAGGATAGCCCATGACGGCGCGAGGACTCTGACGCATTGACTGCGAAGTTTGGCTGTGATGTGACGAAGGCGTAGGCGACTGTGATGGATGGGCGCCCGGTCCGTACTGTGATGGCGATGGCTGGGCGCCGTATGGGTTGCCGTAACTCGCCGGTCGCGCGCCGGGTGTTGTGGCCGCGTAGGAGTCGAACGGCCGGTATTGCTGTTGCCCTGGCCCGGCAGCCACGGGACTCTGCAATGGTTGCTGCTGCTGCTGTTGTTGGGGCTGCTGCTGATGTGGAGGAAAGGAATATGACGGGCCTGGAGGCGGGCCTGCACCAGGTGTGCGCAACGGCGTTAAGCCTCTGCTATGGGGCTGGCTGTGTGAGCTGCCCGCAGCCGACGGAGGGCCATAGACGGGTGCGTGATGCTTGCCATCGTTTCTCCCGGGCGGTGGAAAGCCTGCTGCTGGGAAGACGACCGACTGTCCTGGCGCGGTGCCATTGCTCGCGTCGCGAGGGAGCGCGGGCTGTCCTCCTCCTCCTCCTTCCCCTCGCCCTGCCGCCGCCGGCGCTGGTGTTGCTGGCGGCGAGCTCTGCGATGGCTTCTGAATCGGCGCGGGCCCGTCGTTCATCAGCGAGCGCAAGTCCATGGTGCGATCGTGCTGTGCCGCACCACTCCCGGCGCGGCCGTGAGGTGGTCCGATGGCGTGTGGTGGATGCGACAGTCGAGCTCAGTGCGCGCTGCCGACGGCGCAGGTCATATCGTGGAGGCCGATGGCCATGTGTGAGGTGGTGATGCGATGCGATGCGATGCGATGCGGTCCCAATGGCGGCGGCGGTGGGCGCTCGTGGTCCGTTTGATCAATCTCAGCAAGGGATCTGCGCAGGATCACTAGAACTACTGCTGCTGCTGCTGTCGGGCTGCGCTGCGACGACGACGACACGACGGCGAATGGACGGCGCGGTGGACGCGGAATCGCACGGCAGAAGAGGGCACGAGAGGCACGACGAGGTGATTGATGGGTTTGGGGAGGCAAACTCGCAACGCGGTCGGTCACTCACTGATCTGGCGCGTCCGGAGCAGACTCTCGACAGAAGCAGACGACGACTTGGCGTGCACTTTGCAGGGCGGCGGTAGGTCAACTGTGGACACCGGCTACATCTCACGGGGGACGAATGGCTTGGCCGTATTCGCAGCAGTCCAAAGTGTGGTGTGCCGCGAGGTGTGCATACCATGAAGTGTTGTAGGAGGTAGTAGAGCATCGTCGTCCGGCGGGAGCAGTGCCAAGAAACAGTGTTCAGGCTTGTGCAGGGTGACGAAGCCTGTGAACGCCTGCAGCAGCTCCGTCACGAGATTCGTGCAGCAGTCAGTACGCATTCTGGAGTCTACAATCAGTCGTGCTTCGATCATCTCTTGCTTCACTTGCGTATTGCGAGACGCAGCATCCATCGCTCTTGCCTTCTTTCTGCGGCTCTTGCCTGTATCATCACCAATTGTTCCTCTCTCTCTCTCCACGCTTCGGTCATCGGCGCGGCTGTTGTCTCCATCATCGCGTGCTGGAGCTGCACCTCTCTCTCTGCTCCGAACCACAAACATCAACACCACCAACACCACCATCACCCCCCATCACCGCCCGAGACACCACTGTCCAGCGAGACACGCACACGCGCGCTTCACCATGGTCGGCTTGACTTCTGCCGCCGGTCTGGTGGGCTTCCTCACGGAGCCCGATCAGCAGCTGCAGGCGTTTGCTCTGGAGCGCCTCAACGATGAGGTCGACAGCGTGTGGACCGAGGTGTCGGGCTCCATCGCTACAATGTGAGTTGCAACCTCCGTCAGAGAGCGGGCATACAGCGGCGGGAGATGGAAAGCGATGGGTGAGGTGGCGCAAAAGTGCTAACATCATCGGATCACAGAGAAGCACTCTACGAAGACGAGAGCTTCAGCCATCGCGAGCTCGCGGCCCTGGTCCTCTCCAAGGTCTACTACCAACTGCAGGAATACGACGAATCGATGGTCTTCGCCCTCGGCGCCGGCAAGCTGTTTGACTGGAAGTCACAGGATGCCGGCGAGTACGAGGAGACGATTGTGGCCAAGTGCATCGATACTTACATTTCCCTCTGCGCGCTACACAATCCGCCCACCACTGCTTCCGCCAGCGGTCGACACGGCTCCGCCGAAGTCGATAACGCCGCTACTGCCTCGCCAACGACACCCTTCTCACAAGCGGCCATCCCGTCCAAATCCCTGCTCGCGCGTCAGGACGAGAAGGCATGGGCTTCGTCCGCACCAGGTGGCGGCAATGCTGGTGTTGCGGGCGCTCACCCACACCCCTTGACGCTGCCAAACCAGACCAAGAAGGCGCTGCAGAGTGTGGTCAAGCGCATCTTCGAGAGCTGCTACGAGTCCGGCGCGTACCGGCAAGTGGTTGGCATCGCAGTCGAGGCGAGGAACATGGAGGTGTTGCGGGAGGCCATCCTGCGCTCGAGCAGAGCAGAGACCGGCAAAGGCAAGAAGCCCACGGTGGGAGGTCAGACCGAGGACCTGATGGACTACGTGCTGGATATTTGCATGAATGTGGTGCAGGAGCGAGGCCTGCGGAACGAGATCCTGAAGCTAATCCTGGATCTGCTGAACGAGATCCCCAATCCCGATTACTTTGCGATCGCACGATGTGTGGTCTACCTCAATCAGCAGTCCATGGCTTCGGACATGCTTCGTGCCCTCGTGCAAAAAGGAGACGGCAAGTCTCTGGCCATCGCCTACCAGCTGTCGTTCGACCTGTACGAGAATGGCACGCAAGAGTTCTTGCAAAAGGTCATGGACGAGCTGCCGGAAGAGGAGGCCGAGGAATCTCCCATGAATGGCGATGCCGTTCGACCCTCCACACCCCACCCAAACCAGGACGATGATGCCACCGAGTCCGATCAATTGTTGTCTGAGCTGAACGACTCCGCCGGCGCACCACAGACATCTACGGTCGTCACGTCAAGAACGCGGCCCAAGCCCGAGGATGAACAGCAGAATAAGACATACAAGTCGATACGCAACATTCTTCGCGGCACAACGAGCATTGAGCTCAACATGGAGTTCCTCTTCCGACAGGCTCACACGGACCGCGCAATTCTCAACAAGGTGCGGGACTCACTCGAAGCACGGAACAGCATCTTCCACACTTCCGTCACCTTTGCCAACGCGTTTATGAATGCTGGCACCACGGTCGACAGCTTCTTCCGTGACAACTTGGAATGGCTGGGCAAGGCCGTCAACTGGAGCAAATTTACGGCAACCGCTGCCCTGGGTGTCATCCATCGCGGCAACATCAACAATGGTCAGAAGCTGCTCGAGCCGTATTTGCCCAAGGACAATGCGCAAGCCAGCGCAGGTAGCTCCTACAGCCAAGGCGGTTCGCTGTTCGCACTGGGCCTCATCTACACCAACCACGGCACCAATGTGCTTGATTACCTCCGCCAGCAATTCAAGGCTACGCAAGAGGAAGTCGTGCAACACGGAGGCGCTCTCGGCCTCGGCACAGCCGGCATGGCCACGGGATCGGAGGACATCTACGAAGAGCTTAAGAATGTTCTATATGCTGATTCTGCCATCAATGGAGAGGCCGTCGGCCTGGCCATGGGTCTCGTGATGCTCGGCACCGGAAACAATCGCGCCCTGGACGACATGATCCAGTATGCGCACGACACACAGCACGAGAAGATCGTGCGAGGCCTCGCGTTAGGGGTTGCACTCATCATGTACGGTCGACAAGAGGGCGCCGATGAGCTGATTCAAGGGCTCTTGGAGGATGCCGATCCGGCTCTCCGCTACGGCGGAATCATGACCATCGCGCTTGCATACGCGGGTAGTGGTAGCAACAAGGCGGTGCGCAAGCTCCTGCACGTTGCTGTCTCGGACGTCAGTGATGATGTGCGAAGAGTTGCAGTCATGAGTTTGGGCTTCGTGCTCTTCCGGAAGCCTGGGAGTGTTCCCAGAATGGTTGAGCTGCTGTCAGAGAGCTACAACCCACACGTTCGGTACGGTGCCACCATGGCGCTCGGCATTGCATGTGCAGGCACCGGCCTGGACGAAGCGATCGATCTGCTTGAGCCCATGATGAAGGACTCGGTCGACTTTGTACGACAGGGCGCTTACATTTCCATGGCCATGATTCTGGTCCAGCAAAACGAGGTCATGAACCCAAAGGTCACCGCCCTGCGACAGCAGCTGCAAAAGGCCATTGGCGACAGACACGAAGATGCCATGGCGAAGTTCGGCTGTGCACTGGCACTCGGCATCATCGATGCTGGAGGCCGCAACTGCACCATTGGGCTGCAGACACAGACCGGCAACTTGAACATGACGGGTATTGTGGGAATGGCTGTGTTCTTGCAGTACTGGTACTGGTTCCCACTGACCCACTTCCTGTCGCTCTCCTTCACGCCTACGTCGATCATTGGTGTCGATTCGAACCTTGAGATTCCAAGCTTTAAATTCCACAGCAACACACGGCCGAGCCAGTTTGACTACCCACCCGAGGTGGAGGTGAAGACTGAGGAGGCCCCGGAGAAGGTCAAGACTGCTATCCTTTCCACGACCGTACAAGCCAAGCGGAGAAAGGCTGCCAAGGACAAGCAGAACCGCCGCGAAAGCATGGACGTCGACCCTACACCAGAGACACCAAAGCCTGATGCTGATGGTGACAAGATGGAGACTGATGATAATGTCATCGACACCAGCAAGCTGGGTGACGAGGGCGAGAAAGACGTCAAGAAGAAGATTGAGAAGGAGAAGGTCGGGTATGAGCTTGAGAACATGAGCCGTGTGCTCCCTGCGCAGATCAAGTACATCAGCTTTCCGTCCGAGGGCCGATACCAGCCTGTCAAGAAAGTAAGTGACGCGCCGTGTGTCCTCTTGGAGCTACGTTTTGCTAACAATCTCACTAGCCTACTGGTGGCGTGATCCTACTCCACGACACGAGTCCTGATGAGCCCAAGTCTTTGCTGGAGCTCAAAGCCAAGAAGAAGACTGCAGCCGCAGCCCCTGCCCCTGGAGCTGGAGGAAGCGCTTCATCGGCGCCGCGCGATACCGACATGGGCGGCTTCGAGGCTGCGCTGGCGAGCGCTGGGCTCACTGGAGCGGCGGCGGGTGCTGGGGTCCTCACTGCTGTAGACGAAGATGAGGATGGAGAGGAAGCGCCAGTGCCAGATGCTTTCGAGGTTGATGAGGATGATGCGGAAGATGAATAGGTTGTGGTTCCGAAGAGTCCAGTCCCTTCATCCGACTCCACTCGACCTAGCTCAGAGGTTGACCCTGAAGATTTCAGACGCATGGGAGACGAGCACGATTACGATGATGTGTTCCAGAACCAACACTGGTCACCATAGAGGTGAACCGCTGTTATGCGGGTGCCCTACACGCTTAGTTCGAGTACGCTTGATCATCTCAACGCTACCGTCGTGGTACACAAATGTACAATTACATTGCTAAAGCTTACCCATTTCTGCATACGAATCACGACCGCGATTATTGAGCGGCGATGGGTGAGTCAGGATGACAATGCTTACGGCCGAATTTTAAGGGTTGCCATGACAGGCGAGTCTGGTGCTTGTCGTAGCCAGGTCATTATTGCCCGTCTGTCCGCCTCATTAAGTCGCGCTTCTTCAACGATCGTGGAGCAATTGTCTTAGCGAAAACCGTATCGACGGAGATGTGACAGGAGATCCTGAAGAGTGAGATAGAGCCGGAGAGCAACCCAACTGGAGCTGGAAAGGGCGTGTTTGTAGACTAGGAATATTGACCATAGCTGCCGATCATCCGTGAAGACTGATCGTAATTTGTACGCAACGGTCGTCTGCAAGGGATCACCTACCCTAGTCCATCGGGATTAACCAGCTCTATCATCGACTCTCTCACCGCGCCTTTCTTCGCGCCGTATTACGGCAGCTATAGCGGTCTTCCGTTCCAAGAAGGCAGCCGCGCATCTCGTCGTGATTCGTTTCGCCCCGAGATCCTTGCTCGTTGCGGTCACACGAGGTGGGGTGGTCGGGCCCCGCGGCATGTCGTTTCCACACGCTCATCACACTCTTGTCACTGGTGCACGGCAGGAGGTGTTTGTAATCATGTCCACGTGGATTTACCTGGATTATGTCGTGAGAGCTGTTCGCAGCAGCAAGGTGCGCCAAGTAGAGTGAGGTAAACGATTGATGAAGAAGGATATGTATTGATGAGGAAGAGTGTGAATAAAGTTTGGCGCTTTTGTTCAGCCGAAGTTTCTACGTTCTCTCGTTTCATTGACCAATTCATCGTCTCAGCAGGAACATCGCATTGCACTTCTGCCCAGTGCCCACTTCTCCCACCGCGCCGCGATTGGCGCCCTTGGCTGAGATTGAGATGGAATGACGGCACTCTTTTCGCGGCGCTGAGATGCATGGACGATCAGACGCGACCGAGTGACCCGCGCGTCCATTTCGAGCCAACACGTCGTACAAAGGACGCGGCCGACGAGGATAGAATAGCCTCCAAGGGAAGTATTGCGAGAAGTGGACGACCCAAGACCTCACTACTCACATGTTCCGATGTTGCGGTCTACAGCTCCTTTGCGGTCACGGCCAGCTATATCGAGCGACTCGTCATGTGCAGCTCGATGGAGAGCAACGACTTCTTCCTTGCTTGCCAACGAAGTTGCCCGACGTTGTGTAACGCTGCACTACAGAATCAACACATCCTCCGCCGGTCTCACCAGCCGTCACCTCACGCCTTCGAGATTGCACGCACAGCAGTGTCGCTTTCCGTTTGGTGTGCCGCCCTCTCGTGGTCTGCCTCCCCTAGCTTGACTCGCTGTGGCCAGCATACCCCAGCCCAGGCGTATCCCAAAGCTTTTCTCACTACTGTATTTCCCGTGGACCTGACCTAGCCCGCCATGGCGTCGAATATCCCTGGTCCATGAAACGAATTAGGTACATACTCGCCCGTTTCTGCTGTTGCTCTCGCCCCATCATCGATTCTACTTCCCTGCGGCTCTTGATCATCTACCCAGTCGAACATCACTCTCGGCGATGTTGATCTCGACGATACAGCGAACAACGTGCCTCTCTGGACTCGAGCCCCGATAGCAACAATGCAGGTACCGCCCATTTCCGTGCTTTTGGCGTGGCCAAAGCCCAACTACGACAATCCGGAGACGAGAGGAAATACGTTGCTGGTGCTCTTGATCATATTTTCTATCCTAGTAGTGCTTGCCTGCCTGGGACGCTTCTACTCGCGCCTCGTCATTAAGCACTGGTTTGGCTGGGACGATGTCTTCATCATCATTGCGCTGGTCAGTATGCTCGTCTGATGTGGTGCAAATGCGAAGCTAACCGAGCACCAGATATTCGTAAGTCGATAGCCTTGCTCGCATTCCCTCGCAATCCTGACCATAGATAGACGATCGCCATGAATGCCGTGGTCATCGTCGCGAATCGAAAATATGGCTGGGACCGGCATGTATGGGATGTGCGGTACAGCCTCGTACAGAGCGCCAACATTGTGGCATTCACTGCCAAATTGCTATTCGTGGGCGCAGCGACCTTCACCAGGATATCTCTGATATGCTTCTACTATCGCTTGGTCAAGGATAGCGGTATCATCTGGTTCAATTATGTGCTGCATCTGAGCATGTTCTTCATCGTCAGCCTCGGGATTGCATTCACATGCATTGGAATCTGGCTATGTATTCCGGTGCAGTCGTACTGGATCTTTCCGCCCATGGTCGAACACACGTGTATGGACGAAGGCACGGCCACGCTTATCATTGGCATCTTCAACTGCGTCGCGGATCTGCTGTGCACGGTTCTACCGATACCTATGGTATGGAGGTTGAAGATGCCGTTGAAGCACCGCATCGGGGTGTGCATCCTCCTTGGGCTCGGCTTCGTCGTCACCATTGCAGGTGTGCTTCGGACTTACTTTATTTGGGCGTCTTTGATCGGTAGCTGGGATGAGACATGGTACTCGTATCCTCTTTGGATATGTGCTGCTATCGAGATCGACCTTGCCGTGGTAAGCACCTCCTTGTGGCGAGAATGCTCTCCGCGCTGACCAATTTGTGCAGATATGTGCTTGCGCGCCATCACTGAAACCGCTACTCCACCAGCCCATCGCTCGTTTCACCTCGAAGCTCTCCTCCAAGTTTTCCAAAGGTAGCTCGCAGCGGTCTCCAGTCACCTCGCGATCGCGATCGCAAACGCCACTGCCAGGGTCATCGAATGCATCAAAGTCCACCAAATCTTCCATGCTCAAGATGCCCTTTGTCCGTCGTGGGATCCTCCCTTCGGCGGAGGACACTGTCTGGGATGGTGATGAGGAATACGGCATGCTCAACCTCGACCAATCCCATTCCGAGAAGAATCGAGATGTGCTCGTCTCGGGAAGTCGCAGCGAAACAACCCTCAATCCCGCCTGGCCGATCCCCGGTCCTCCACGAATTGGCGCCGCCGACCGCCGACCCGCACTGGAGATTATGAAGCAGAGCACAGTGGACCAGCACGTCTCGTACATTAGCACGAATCACAGTTCTGGATCTCGAGGCTCGCCGATAGAGTGCACGAGACCAAACGAGTTTGACAGATGAGAGACGTCTTGAGGGGGAGAAGAAGAAGAAGAAGAAGAAGAAGGAAAGGCAAAAAAAGTCTCGAATACAATACAGGAAGGATCACACATAGAGAGTGGAGGAGGGGCAAATGTCATCAGTATGATTATGTTCAGGCAAAGGAAGAAAAATGTCTTGGAGAATGATACCCCAGGCGGCGCAAGTTTGGTTTGAATCTTTTGCGGAGGCAAGAGAAATGATATCGGCATAGGTCAAGATGGGGATGAGCGATGAACATACAGCAAGAAAGAGGACTGTAATTTGATGTGAAATGATTGATTGTAGCATTAGTAGTGGGTGCGCGTCAGTGAAACTACAGTAGCCGGCGACAAAGCACAGCTTTTTCTTCTCCAAAAAGGCGTCTTCTTTTTGCTGACATGATTGTCACTGCCGCTACTGCTACTGCTACTACTCCTACTCCTACTCCTCCTGCTGCTGCTGATTTTTCCCTGGGATTGGGAACAAATCACTCTCATCGAGATCCTCTTCCAATTTGTCCAGACCATGATACCGCAATTTGATATTCGGCGTTGATTTCATTGGCCGATTCACAACTGCCGGCTTCGCACTACTGCTGTAATGACTCTGCTGCGAACTCGTCAGGCTTCCAGCTGAGCTGCGTCGCCTGGCAGACTGTCGAGTCATCAGCGGCGATTCTGGCGGCGGCAGGGCGTTCTGACTGTTACTGAGGGGTGATGTGCCAAGATCCGCGACTTGAGCGAGGACGTTGCCGAGATCTAGATCTAGATTTGCGGCGCCGGGGATGGCGGTTAGAGGTGGTGGTTGGAGGATTTGTTGCGTTGGGCTGTAGCAGGATGAGTCGGATCGGGACCGCGGGGCGGAAAGTGGTGAGGAGATGATGGGTCCGTCAGAAATTGAGGATGTGGGGGAGAGAGCCGGCGGCATGCCACTGTTGCCCGCACGAGATACTGGAACGAAGCCTTCGGTGCCGTTGTTGATGCCATTGATGGGTGATTTTGGCCCGGAATGGTAGCCTCTTGCAGCGGCAGCAGCGGCAGCAGCGGCGGCGGCGGCGGCGGGGTGCGTTCGGTACGATGTCGTGTAGCTGGGACGACGAGGTCGTGCCAACACGTGGCTGTGCATCTGCCGTGCGCGCGAGGGTGGCGGCATGGGCTGCATCCAATTGTTATAGGGCACTGCGCCGACACCCCCGGTTGTGCGGCAGCTAGGCGCGGATTTCTGGCTCTCGACTTCGCCTACGACGAATCCGCCGCGGCTGCTGCTCCTGTGCTTTGTCACGGTGGTCGTGGGGAGGGCGTTTGTGTGATATGTGTACGGTTCGGTGAGGCCGTTCATGGCCTGCGCAACGTCACTCGGTACGAAGGGCTCCTCGATCCTCTTGATTGCTCGGTTCCTCATCTGTGCTTCTAATTCGTTCTGGCCGGCTCCGATGCCGTATCTGCTGATGTGGATCTCTCCGTTATGTAGATGCGACTCTAGCAGTGCTTCAATGTCGAACATGAGTTCCACGAAAGCGGTCTTCTGATCGACTCCGAATTGGCGTGCCACATAGGTGTGCACGGCCATGGCTTCGCTGCGATGGCTCTCGTCAGGGCTTTTCATGACTGCGAATCCGGCACGATATGCCATTTGCTCCATGCCGAGGCGAACGAAGAAGAGCTCGACCCCATAGCGAGAAATGTCTCGGAGGCCATTGCCAGAGAGCACAATCAGGGTTGCCGCTGCATCACTGGGTTAGTCTCCCACATCATGTTCACGTGTACAGCATGTTGCACATGTGAATGCTATACGCACTTATAAAGTCCTGTCTTTCCTTCTTTGTCTTCCAGATACCCCAGCCAGTTGGCCCTGTCGGCACGCTTGATTTTTTACGTTTTGTGGCCTGATCATCCGCTGTCGGTAGGATGAGATCCAGCGAGCGTCGGGCAAATGACTGATAATCGTCTGAAGGCAGTGGAACAGGCAGGGAGTCTTTCGTAGATCGGCTGGTGACTGTTATCGACGATTTGGGAATGGTGGACTGTTGGTCGATATCCGAGTTCTCTGTGTCCTCCGGATCGAAGGCAGACCCGACGTCTCTTGCCTTCATAGCTGGTCTCCACAGCTTCAGCTACTAAGAGATCGATCCGCGCTTTGCTAGGACCGCAGCCCATGTCTGTGTATCGTGAGTGCACTGTTTGAGATTTGTGAAAACTTCAGGATAGCGAAACTATACATTTCGGCAATGCACGGAAGGGTTGCGGTGAATGTGCACGTTCAAAACAGTCGATTGATCCGGCATACCGAAAAAAATCGAAGAGTGGATGTCTTGACCAACGCGGTGTTTGGATTTGCAGGCTCAGTGCCTTGCGAACACGCTTCGAATCGTGTCGCTGGCCAATCTGAATCCCGCGGATAAATCAGGCTTTCCAAGCCCGTGGTACCATCTGTTCGCCAACCAAAAAGTGATACCAACCATAGGCAGCATTGTCGTTATCGCCATTCCTTCTAGTAAGATCTTTTTCTGCTGATTCACGACCCTGATCACCTCGGAATAGCGTTGGTTGCTGAAGCTCACTCTGCTGTATTGAGTAGCGAAGCCGGTGCTTGGCAGCTTATCTGACAGGAATTCCTCAATCTTCTTGCGCAACTGGACGACCTTGGACGTGACGCCGGCGCGCATGTCATAGAAATTTGCCATGGACAAATCATTAATCGCGTGTGCATCGATAATTCGTTCGTCGTTGTAGTCCTTTAATGCTTTCGCGCGGCCTTCTTGGGTGAGGGGGTTAGCGTCCAGATGCGAGAAAAGTATGCGAACATCCTCCAATCCCGCATTCATCCCTTGGCCGTAGAATGGCACCATAGCGTGTGCTGCATCGCCAAGGATGACACCGCAGTCCTCAAAGTAGTGAGGCGAGCACTTGATATTAACAAGTGGCAGATGCGGGTTCTCCATGAACTGCTCCCGTATCAACTCTGGCCCAATCAGGTCCACCGCTCCAGGGAAGTGCCGGTTGAAGTAGAGCTCCACGCCATCAGGGCCTGCCTCGAGCCGTTCAAAGTCTGCTGCGGGTGCGAATAATGTCGACGTGAATGTCCTGTCAACACTTGGGATCGCAATGAACATCTTGTCGGAGCCAGGCCAGATATGCAGGTGATTGGGACTAGTCCTGAACCCGTCTTTCGCTGACGGAGTTTTGCAGTCTCCCTCCTCTGCAGGCGATATCTGGAACTCGCACCAGAGGGTGTCAATGTAGGTTTGCTTAAAATCCAGGCGTGCAAACTTCATCATGTGGAAGCGAACACTGCTATGAGCGCCGTCGCAGCCTAGGATCAGGTCAAAGTCAATTTCAATCTCTTCGGGCCTGCCTGGTCGACCACTGAATCGAGTATTCTCACTCGGTCGTCTAGAGGTGCCCTTTTGCTCCAGCCAAGCCAGGCGTCGTCGGAAATCTACTCCAGTGATTTTATGACCGAAGCGCAGTTTGACGTTCGGCAGGTCCTCAAGCTCGTCCAGCAAGCGGGTATTTAGGTCGCCACGATCGACCGCATTGATGGCTCGTCCGCTCACATCGTAGAGCTGTGAGGCTTCGGTTAAACTGCCTTTCGAGTCTTGTCCGTGGATCATGCGGCCATACATGGGAATAGTCTCGCGCATAACAGCCTTGAGAAGCTCCGGCGAGTCGGAATTTCGCAGAGCATTGATGCCTCGTTCGGACAGTGCCAAATTAATGCTTTTGGTAAAATTGAGCGGCGTGGTAGTTGCATCACGCAAGTCTGCCCGTCGTCAGCCACACACCCTGGGCAGTCGTCGGAGCAGCAATCATACCAGGCCTCAGGTCGTAGACCTCCACCTGCCATCCCCGTCGTGCAGCATACAGACCGGCCAGAGCCCCTACAGGACCCGCACCGATCACCACGCATTTCAACTTGCCCGATTCAGCCATGACCAACAGCGCCACTTCCTGTTCCGAGAATGAGCTTTGTATCAGCAGTCATTGCCCAAGATGATGTTTGTCGCCACTCCGACTATGATGACTGCGACACTGCGTTTCGCAGATGACTGGGCAGGGCTTTCAATGTTTAATAATGCGGACACAAGGATGTCGAGCGTCATCGGCCTCGACCATTCCAGACTCGTTTCCAGCGTTTAAGGCCGACATCAGGCACGCATGCATAAGTTATTGGTCACGACGGAAAATGCGCGCGTCTTGTGCACGACAGCTGCTTTGCTTCCACTAAACTTGCGCCGGGACATCTTCTTGATCGTCCACTCACCAGAGCAGACCATCTCCAGCGATCGTGTAGGCTGATTGACGGAAGCCCTACAGTGCGCACGCGACACACCTTGTAAGCTTGGGACGCAGACATGGACCAGGCGCCGGCCAAAGAGGTGGTGGTCGAGAAGGCGGCAAGGTGCGAGGGCGGTGATTGCGACAACGATGTGGGCACGCTGCAATGCCCCACATGCCAGAAGTTGGGCAAAGCTGCCTTCTTCTGCAGTCAAGACTGCTTCAAGCGGAATTGGGTAGGTCAGTGGAGCTCTGGTAGTGCCGTGGGGATAAGGCGAAGTGCTACAGCTGTGGTAGAGCATGTAGGCTAATACGAGGTAGGGTGAGCACAAGAAGCTTCACAAGGCTCAGAACAGTACGCTATCCAATATCTTCACTCCCAAGGTCGTGTCCTTACCAGACGCAGACGGCCACTACAACCCATTTCCCTCTTACCCATTCACTGGCAGCTTGCGCCCCGTCTATCCTCTGTCAGAGAAGCGAACGGTACCAAGCAAGATCCCGCACCCAGACTATGCTCACAATGGTATACCCACGAGCGAACGCGTACGTGTCCTGGCGATGAGCGGCAGGTGTAGGCAGGCTAACAGAGTCTCAGGTGTTCGTGGGTCGGAACAAGATAAAGATCCTCACCAAGAAGGAACAAGAGGGCATGCGTAAAGTGTGCCGTTTGGCGCGAGAGGTATTGGACATTGCAGCTCGAGCAGCAAAGCCAGGCGTGACCACCGACCATATCGACAAGGTTGTGCATGAAGCCTGTCTCGAACGCAACGTAAGCCTGTTGATCTCTTTGCGATTGCCTACTCGTCTTTCCGAGGCGTGGTTTTCCGCAGGGCCGAGCTGTCGAAGACAAGTGTTTTGCTGACATGTCGCAGTCGTACCCTTCACCTCTCAACTACTGCCACTTTCCCAAATCTGTGTGCACATCACTCAACGAAGTCATCTGCCACGGCATTCCCGACCATCGACCCCTCAAGGACGGAGACATTCTCAACATTGATGTGACACTATACCACGGAGGCTTCCACGGCGACCTCAACGAGACGTACTACATAGGCGACTCCGCAGCTCAGGATCCAGACAATGTGCGCGTTGTCGAAGCGTCCAGAGACTGTCTGGCGGCCTCAATCGCACAGGTGAAGCCTGGCGCGCTTTTCCGAGACTATGGAAACATCATTGAGCAGATTGCAAAGTCGCGCAACTGCCAAGTGGTGAAGACTTACTGCGGCCATGGCATCAATCAGCTCTTCCACACCGCGCCCAATGTACCACACTATGCCAAGAACAAGGCTATCGGAGAGGCTAAGCCAGGCATGTGCTTCACCATCGAGCCTATGATCACACTTGGTAGCTACAAGGACAAGACATGGCCCGATGATTGGACCAGTGTGACATCAGACGGAAAGAAGACTGCGCAATTTGAGCACACGCTGCTTGTGACGGAGGACGGCGTCGAGGTGTTGACCGCGCGATTGGAGGACTCACCTGGCGGCAAGGTAGCCATGCCGGCGGGTTATCTCGCAGACGGCACGAAGGCTCCTGAGACCAGCGCCGACGCGAATGGAAATGGTCATGCATGATGCGAAAGAGTGGTGATTTGTGGAGGAACAAAGCCCTGTGCCTCTCCGTGGAGGAAAGCCTCTTACGCTCTTACGCTGATACCCAAGCTGGGCCGCTGCAATTGTAATGCGAGAACAAGCGCAGAAAAGATGCGCATCTTCAGGTCTAGTAGTGCCGTGCGCGCGTAAGTTTGGGCATCATGCTGCTTCACCTTCGTCCCAGGGAGGGGTTGACCCACCTCCAGCACTTGCGAAATCCATTTCCATCCGCCCTCTGTCACACTCCACTGTCTTGACTCCTCCAGGCCCACCGCACCCACGTTCGACTTCTCATATCCCGACGCCAAACGCGCAATGGTCTACTAATCGGCCGCCTCTCCTGCCCGCAATGGTACGCTGGGACTCCAACGCGCTCAGACGCGTGCTGACACGACTTGCAGTTCTATTCACACGAAGTCCTCACATCACGCAAGTATGGCGTGGCCACAGTCTGGCTCGTGGCCACGCTGGGCGCGAGGTCCACGCTGAAGAAGGTCACAAAGAAGGCCATCCTCAATGTTGACGTTGCAAAGGCATGCGAGACCATTGTCACTCCCGAAGCTCCAATGGCTCTCAGGCTTCAGTCAAACTTGCTGTGAGCAATAGCGCATCGCTACGTGACTCGCTATCGCAATGCTGACGCGGGATAGATACGGCGTGACACGTGTGTACGCTCAGCAATGTGGCTACGTCCTGACAGATGTCGAAGCCGCCCGCAACAGCCTGATTGCCTTGTCACGAGCGATGAGACTGGCCGAGCTAGAACCAGAAGGCGCAAACAAGGGCCAGTCAGTAGTAGCCTGATCACGATGCAGTGTGCACGCGTGCTAACCGTTTGTCCAGCGCCGACCAGCTGGAGCTGCAAGACGATCCCGATTTCACCCTGGATTTCGATCTCATGCCTGACCCTGACATGCTTATCGCCAATCTCAACGAGGAGACTCAGGCGTTCAGTCAATCCCCTGGCGGCGACAGATCCATCACCAACGCATCGCAGCACAGCATCGGCGGTCTTTTGATCCCAACCTCGGACAATTCCTTCGCGGGTGGCCCAGTTGGCGGATTTGATCTGTTCAATGTCCGTGGTGACTCAGGGCCTGGCACTGCAAAAGTTCCAGCGCAGCTGCTAGACGAAGATGACCTAGATCTGGACATGGGTGATGATGTGGAGATGCAAGACCTGGAGAGCTCTGCCCAGCGGACTGGACGTCAGCCTCGTGGACCCACCAGCAGAGCGGAGCGGACGGAGTCAGTGAACGCAAGCGGTGGACTCATGAGCGAGAGACCTGACCAGCCAATGGTAGGGCGTCACGAGCAGTCCCCATCCACTCACTTGCTAATATACCACAGCTCGGACAAGATGACGATGCTCTGCCGCCTCTTGACGACCATTTTGACGGTGACTTCGGGCACGGTTCAGTCCAAGACATGACACAACACGAGACGACGTCCGAAACCGCAACAGCTCCCAACGTTAAAAAGGCACGCAAGGTCATCAAGAAGGCAGTGCCATCAGATGCTATTGTCGCGATGGGAAACAGAGACTTGGCAGAGCTGAGCAAGAACTATCTCGACAGAATGCTTGAGGAAGGCCTCAAGAACCAGCAGAAGAAACTCAACGCCATCGCAAAGAAGAACGCCGAGCATTGGGTTCTGGGTGCAGGGACTATCTTGGGCCAAGGCCTGCGCGGCCCGCTGGACGTGTTTTCTGGCGCTGCAATGTTGCAGGCTTTCACGGGCATCAACCTGCTTACTGGCACAAAGCGGCCCAGAGATGCGAAAGACTCGGACGGAAGTCCATCGAAGCGCTCGCGTATGGAGTCGAGTTCCGACGAAGCTGGTCGCGCACGGGACGATCGACTGGAGGACGACTACTTGATCATGGGAGATGACACCATTGAGCAAGGCAGAGAAGCCCCGACACCGATGGATGATCGCCACGTTTCCAGTCTGTTGCCATGGAACCAAAGCCAAGGCTCTCGTCGTCCGACGGACGGTCAGCAGCCCACATCAGCGTCTTTTGGAGGCGGACTTCATCTCAATTTTACCAGTCGTCGCGGCAGCCGCCTCACCTCAGCGTCGCCACTTCAGAACCGTGGTGCTTTCAATGCCCAGCTCGAAGACTTTCAGCTCCCTCCTGGCTCAGATGCGGGCATGAGTGGCCTGAATGGCGAGGACGAATTTGAACTGTTCGGTGCTGCAGCGCAAGTTGACACACAGACGGCCGCACAAACTCAGTGGCAAAAGGCGGCGCTCACCGGTGAGAGTGCCAACTTTCTCGACTTTGTCCTGGCCGCCATCGATGACAGTGATGAACTCGACCAGGCCGGGAAGATTGATCTCGGCGTCCTGCTGCCGCCAGAGAGTAACAGTCACGTTGTGGCTGCACAAGCGATGCTGCATGTTCTAACGCTGGGCACGACGGGCGCCTTGAAGGTCGAGCAAGAAGAGCTATTCGGACCCATTGCGCTGAGCGTCGTTGCTCGTACGGCATGAGTTCGTTTGGCACTGTTCTACTATTACAATCTGTTTATGTCCAGACATCTTGGAAGCAATTCCGGCGTTATGGCGACAGAACCGGAGGGAGGCACGATGCAAGGCCAAGTGGACTGTCTGCAATCTCTCTCGGGGATGCTCAGGGACAGCATTCATGTGGTAGTTGCTCTCCGCTGTAAAAACTAATCGGAAATCGATTTTCGACCGCAAGTGCACATTTCATAGACTTGTCGTGGTGCTAGACATCTGTTGCAGCTTGACGGATGCTCTTCGTGGTGATATGTCGATACTGTCATGTAGACTGCATTCTCGGCATTCAAGCGAGTGTTTGCCCTGTCAAGGTTGTACATTCATCGTCTAACGTGTTTGATAAGTTAGTGAGCCAGATAGGTTAGTGAGCCAGTTTTATGAAGTGGATAACTTTGATCATTGATTTCTCAGGTTACAGGAGTCAGAATTATACTAATAATGGATCAATTGAATGCTCAGAAGTCACTCTATCTGATGGACAACCCCTTGAGTTATGACCTTAAGTACCACACTTGCTGCAGGTTGGTTTGGCTCTTGGCTGTTTCTTAATCTAACCAACTAACTATATTGCTAATTGAGCCTATAACTGAGCTATGTCTCTAGCAGCCAATTCATTAGTATCAAGTCCAAGAGTAAGCTTGATTTTCTTCCTTGGAGCCCTATAAGACTATAATTCTGCAATAACAGTCTTCATGTTATTATGTTTAGCCTGCAGTAATGTTATTACAGCTTGTGACCTTTTGAACCCTTTTGACAGCCTGTCTACTGCGTTAAGGATTGAAGTTGGTGAACTATTCTAATAATTAATAATCCTTGCCTTAATCTTGCTTATATGCCTCTTAACCTGCCTTGGATTCTAAGGGGTATTCTGTGTATCTAATAAACAAGGTGGTGGTGGAGTTAGTGTTTTGTAACGCAGTGTCAGCTTGGACAACATAGCCTGTGGATCCAGTAGTAATAAGCCTAAGCCTCTAAAGGCACCTCTGATCGTGTTTAGGGTAAATGCAGCCTTATAGGCAGGCCTAAACTCTGGTAGGAAGTCTTCTTTGATCAAGTAGTGATATCTAACTATGCCAAGCCTTTGGATTCTAGCTGAATATACCTTCTTCAATGGACTAAAACAGCCAACGTCTAGAGGCTGCAATAAGTGAGAAGAATGTGGCAGCATGCAGAGGGTAATAATGCCTTGTTCCTTATAGAATGACTCAAATTCCGGAGTTATATAACTGTTATAGCCATCTAGAATGAGGAGCCTCTTCTGACCAACAGTCCTATGCTTAGTATAGTCATCAAAGTGCTGGATCCACTGGACTGCGTAATCAAAGGATGTCTAGCCTTTTGGACTTACTCTAAGCTTTCATGTTGGTGGTAGGCAGTGGAACCAGGCCCTGTTCATCTCCTTGCCTAAGAAGATAATATATAGAGGTACTAACCAGCCTTCTACATTAACACAGGCGATGACTGTCTACTACTATGTTGAATTAGAAACCAGGGCCTTAGGTCGTTGCCTACGCTCGGTAGTAGTAATAACCATAGTATTCTAATAGTGTCCAAGTCTGAATCCACTCTTATCAAAGTTGTAAATGTTATGCTATGTAATTCCATAGTAGGCGATCATGTTCTGAACAAGCCTAAACTACTCCATAATAACCTCTGGATCCTTATTCTTAGCTCTCTAGTTTAAGAGCCTCCGTAACAACCGTGTTTCTAAGCCTAAGTAACGCTTAACAAAGTTATGAGCCCATCTTTAGCCAACCTCTTGTCTATTCCGTGCCTTAGTTATTAAAGAGGCCCAGCTTCTGATTACAGCCTGTGTTGGCGAGTAACTACGTGAATCTAGGTCAAGGATCTTCTAATAAACCACCTCCTCTTCAATCGGAGTCAAGGCTCTATTGTTATGTGGTGTACCAGCCTATAGACGCGTTCCTTTGAGCCTCCGACTTAGCGTCATGTGATCGACTCCGTAGGCAGTTGCAGCGCGTCGCACGCTTAGAAAACGACCTAATAGGTAATCACGAACAGCATTCTAAATACAGTCTTCGTTTGGAGGTGCCATCGCGTAAAATGATGGAGTAATGGACGCGTTAGGTGGTGGAATTGGATACGAGATGGGACTGGCTCACTAACCTATCTGGCTCACTAACTTATCAAACACGTTACAGCCGCCGTGAGTGTTTCCCGGTAGGGCGACGGGCGGATGGGGTCGGAAGGGCTCCCTCTTCGACAGAGCTAATAGCAGTAGTAAAGCCAGGAAGTGGTAGCGCTTACAAGGTGATGATAGACGATAGCTGAAAAACCAATGGTCAGATGGCGCAACGACACCACTGACACTCGGTAATTTGGAGTTGTGAAAGGCGTTCGTTGCTAAGTTAGTGCTTACTGTAATTTTGCAGGTCTAGACGGTCATAGTCGCCTATTCACTGCCTATACATCGGGAGGGAGGCTGGACCTAGAGTCTATACGTACTTAGGGTCTGGAAATGTATGCGATTCTACCTTATTACTATGGATCGATCTGCTGTAGTGCTATATATAGTTCCACCTCATCTGTTCCCGCAATAGTCGTTCTGACTGGTTTATTCTATCTAAAACCACTAGACTACTAAGAGTCTAAGACCCTTATTAGCTCGCTCTAGGCGGATGGAAAAGCACTAAAATACGCACTCCTCGAAGAGCCGCCGGAGCTATATATATACGGCGATGGGGACTGCGAGGACTCTGTTTATCTTCTTTTTCTATAAGTACTCTTCCTACCTTCAAGTCAGAAGACCTCTTATTAGAGCAATCAAACAATGCATTCTACTTACGCAGCCCTAACGCTATGCCTCGCTAGCTTAGCTTATGCTCAGACTAATACATGGGTAAGAAAGCACTCTTATCGGTTAACTCCAAAACATAATCAACACAAAAGCTAACTTTGCGGGTCTATCAAGTCGAGCTGCCTTGCGCTACCTGCTGGTGTCGACTCAACGGGGGAATGCATTACGTGGGAATGGTATAAGGGAAAGCAGGTGCAAATAGATGATGAGCGTACCCTCTGCCGTAAGGCGAAGCCGTGCAAGGTAAGAAAGAAATATAGTCGTCGTCGACATACTCTCGGTATGCGGGTCGCTAACAGAATGGACTAGAAAACCGGGAATGGTTGCTGGGCCAAAGCTGAGTATTATGAGGGAGGCTGGTATGCCAACTGTAGCGATTAGATCAAGTCGGTAGTTGCACAATATGCTGCTGCTGCCCTGGTCTAGCTCTAGCTAGCTAGGTGGCCCTCTGTGATCGAACTCTGTAATCAGCCTATCAATCGAGGCCGCTTGCATAGTTCACAATATCCCGCAGACAACAAGAACGCCAGATCGGCATAGATCGTAGACCATTTCGAACCAAGATCCTGTCAGTTGCTGGGTAGGCGTATTTGAAAGTTGTTGACAATGCCGCTCGGATGGCCTTTGCTCCCTCGGCCCATTGCTCAATTTGTAGACATGCGTCGAAAGGGATGCTTCGAACTCATACAATCAGCACCTTTTGTGTCATCGTTGGTCGTGCAAGGGAAGAAGCAGCAACTGGCCGCAGAAGGTCGCTAGTCGGCCAGTGTGTTGGCTCAGTTGCCGGCGGTTGGTCATTCTGCTATTCGAGGCGCCATTGCTCAGATGCCAATGTGCTCCAGGCATAGAAACGCTCACACGCAGTCAGTCCAAGACGTCTGTCATGCAGAAGGAGGAGAGTTCGAGCAGCTGGGCCTTCCGCTGCCGTGGGAGCCACGAGTGCGACATGTTCACTCTAGCAGCCGCAGGCTGTGGTCAACGTAGGAGGCACCCTGGCCTGACCTGATGCCATTGTGGTAGCTCTCGATCGATACCGATGGGATGGTCCGCGCCCGAGTCATGAAGCGGTGAGGAGGACAAGAATGGTCCCACCTCACGTGAACGCATTCGCGTGGTCGGCGGCGTGCGAGTGTGCGTCGGCTTATTTCTCATGAGGTGTGGCACTGTAGCTGCAGCAATGGACGATAAAGGTGTAGTCAGTCCGATCAGTCCATAAGCAGCAGCAGCGATGAGGTATTCTAGGTGTTGAGAGCTCTTTCTTGTCGTTTCCTGCCATTCGAATTTGACAGAACAGACCTTCCCTCTCTCTCTTCCTCGCTCTCTCTCTTTCCCCTCAACACACACGCCAATGTTGACAGCGACATAGACAGCATTGTCTTGCAGCAGTTCCCACCATCTCCGCCGCCGCCTCTACCCACACTCCCGCCCCGCCGACCCCCGGCTTCTTGCTCTCTCGTGTGGCTCATCATCCTCGCTCGCAGAGACCCCACCTTGCTACCGACCTACCTGGGAAGCTCGGATTTCTGAACTGACATTGGCCGCTACGAGTAATAGCTCTGTCTTATCCGACCACGCCTTACACAGCACACTCCTCTCCCGACCTTAGCTCCGGATTCTACCAGGACTCACTACCCGGACCTGCTTCAACTCTGCAAGCTTCATCAAGTTCAAGGACCCCAATCCTTCTTCACGCCACGCCAAGATGTCGGCAGACGAGCAGAACGCACCTGCTGTCGATTCGGGTGTTGACGCCATCACTGATAAGCTGGGTGCTAGCAACATGCAGGACGACCGGCCACGTACGGAGGACGAGTACGCCCAATCGCAATTGACTCTGCGAGCGATCGTGACGTCCAAGGAAGCTGGTGTGATCATTGGCAAGGCGGGTCAGAACGTGGCGGACCTGAGAGACAAGACAGGCGTGCGTGCAGGAGTCAGCAAGGTCGTTCCAGGCGTGCACGACCGCGTCCTCACAGTCACCGGCGCGCTCAATAGCATATCCGACGCGTATGGCCTGGTGGCAGACAGCTTGGTCAAAGGCGCTCCGCAGATGGGCATGGGAGGCGTAGTCGGGACTGCTAACACGCACCGTGAGTATGCCTTTTGCTATATGTGACATTCGTGCAGCTAACACAGCTTAGCCATCCGCCTCCTCATCTCGCACAACCAAATGGGCACCATCATTGGCCGGCAGGGACTCAAGATCAAGCAGATCCAAGACGCAAGCGGTGTGCGAATGGTCGCGCAGAAAGAGATGCTCCCACAATCCACCGAACGCATTGTGGAGGTGCAAGGCACACCGGATGGCATTCAACAGGCGGTGTGGGAGATTGGCAAGTGCCTCATCGATGACGAGCAGCGCGGCTTTGGCACTGTGCTCTACAGTCCCGCTGTCCGTGTCCAAGGCGGCGCTCCTGCCCCATCTCTCAATGGTACTGGTGAGCAGCGAGGATATGGCGCGCCACGAAGCTTCAACAGAACTGGCAATGGCGCCGACTTCACTGCCGGCCCACCGACTGCGTACCCACCTCGCCGGAGTGGACCTCCAGACGGCAGCGGTGGACCACCACCCCGCGTTGAAGAGGGCGAAGATATACAGACGCAAAACATCAGCATTCCTGCCGACATGGTTGGATGCATCATTGGTCGTGGAGGCAGCAAGATTAGTGAGATCCGAAAGAGCTCGGGAGCACGCATCTCCATTGCCAAAGCTCCTCACGATGACACAGGAGAGCGTATGTTCACGATCACTGGCGGACCGCAGGCAAACGAGAAAGCGCTGTATCTCCTGTACGAGAATCTGGAGCAGGAGAAGATGCGACGCAGCCAGATACCTGAGGCCGCAGCGTAGGATGCTGATCCATACTGCCAGAGGGCAGGTGGAATTGCTCGATCATCGCCAGGACAAATTCCGCCGTCTCTGCTTGGCCACTGATTGATGGCGATGCCGCCTTCCTCGAGCTTGGCTTCTTTCGGGAACGGCACGCAACACTCCAGCCGCCAACCCCGAGTATGGTTACGATTGTGTCTTCTCATGGCTAACGACCATCACGACCTTTACGCTTCGACGACTCGAATGCCTGATGACGTCTACCAGTGGCCCCTTATCGTACCTCCCACGCCAACATCACCACCCTCATCACCTTTACTCGATCGACCCCAAGCCACCACGACATTTTCAAAAGATACGGATAATGCTTTGTATGCAGCTGTGAGCGTGACGCCGCTGTCTTGAGCTGGCGCAGCATCTGGCTTCGGACTGCCGGAGGAGCAGCCTTGAATTTGCGTATGCATAGCGCTGATACCAATTTCGAAATGTAATGCTAGCAGCAAGCAGAGATATGAGACGGAGTGCAGTAGCAGACGTGTCATTCTCTTCTCCCGTTGCTTGAATAATGCCTAGTGACATGAGAAGGCAGTCACTGCAATCGAGTGAAGCTTCACCTCGATGCCTTGACTTCCCGTTGCTGCCCTGCTGACACCTATGATCAGCCATAACGCCGTCCCGATTGACCCCCAATCCCTCGTCCAACCCAATCTGACTCCATGCCCAGCCGTGATATCATGTGTCAAAGGCGAATGTATGCTGCCGTAGGCGCGGGGACCCGACTGCCCACCCCCTCACCGTTCTTCCAACCACCACTCCTCAGTTCACCTGACACAGCAATTCCTGCTCCAAAATGTACTTCCCTTCCTTGTACTTTTCCGTACTCTCGTAAGCGCGGTCGTACTTCCATCCTACAACCTCTTTGCACTGCCGACAAAAGATGTCGCGCACGACGTGGCGGCCGGTAGTCATGTTGCGTTCGCCGGCTTCGCCCTGTTGAATGTTGACGACCGAATTGAAGAGGTATGCTTTGCCGTGTTGGCCGCGGAAGTTCTGGAGACGGAAGTGTTAGGTGGGTGGGGAGGAGGGGAAGGTGAGGGGAGGGCAGAAGGCATACCCTACTGATGATCTCGTCGTGGTCTGCGAGATGGGTTTTGCAGACTTTGCAGCCGTAGATGCGTTTGGCGGAGAGGTAGACGTTGTAGGCGAGGCCCATGATTGCCGTATGGGCCCGCTGCCGCTGCTGCTGCGGCCTGGAAGAGGACGAGGCCGGTGTCAGCTGAGTTGGAGGCTGAGCGGCAGTGGTTATTGGCGGTTCCTCGCTGTGCTATAATCCTATGCTACGCCGGGTGCTACAGTCTCTGGATCTCCGTAGGGATCGGAGTTCAAGAGTGTCTGATGGTTGTGGTTCGGCGGTCAGGAGATGGAAATGGAGACGGAGATAGAGGAGCAGGATCAGGGTTGGGATCAGTCGAGAGGTGAGAAGTCCAAGTAGGACTCGGTCGGAGCAGCAGATTGCTGTGATGATGGTAGCAGGAGGTACAGTTTCAGGATGTGCGGCTTCACGCAGACATGAGTGACTGTGACGAGCAGGTGTAGATAGTCAACAGTGGCACTTGGGTGGGCTAGCTGGAGCTTGCTTGCAGCTGTCCGGTGATCAGTGAAGTCACAGTAGTTAGTCAGCAGCAAAGGTGGGGCGGGCCGTTTCTTTGTTCTTGACTCCTTGCATATACACATCTACATACTCCATTCTACTCGTACATGATCATTGTGTCATCGCATTCCTCGCTTTGGAGTCCTGCTGTATCAAGAACAAGAAGGAGAATCAGTGTTACATCGCAGGGTAAGCCGACTGTCATGCTCAGAGGTGTAATAGCCATTCAGCAGACCGCCATTATGTTCAGACTTCCGTCCTTGAAATCTACAATGCCGAATCAGTTGACAGCAGAAGCCATAGCCAATCTCAAGACTTTCGCTACCATTTCCCCAGCCATGAGACTAGCCGTAGCAGACATCCTACTGGCCCCTTTCGTAGAATGCTTTTGGCTGTCTCAATTCTCATATCATGGATCTGATCTTCCATGGCACCGCTTCCAGTGACAGACTATTACTGTCTGCTCAGTAAGTGACTTCACTGAAACCAGCAAGTGCATGAGTAGCGTTCACCTCTGCGACCACTAATCTGCAGCTGGGATCATGCGTTCACTTGATCGAAAGCCACTGGTGGCAATGATCGCGCTTGTTATTGGGCAGCGTGTCCTGCAAGAGGGTGGCTGGCACCATTGTCCGTGTTTGCCTGACATTACTAGTCGGCTCACTGCCATGTGGCGCCAAGCGAGGGCTTTCACGTGAACACTATTTCTTTTACATCGCCCCCTTTTTACTTTTCAAAAAGTTCTCCTCCTTGCACACCGACTTACTTTCCAACACTTGAGTCTCACTGCACGCCACCACTTCTTCTACCGTCAGGACCTTTCACCGCCGTCTCACAGGCTCATCGACAAAAGACTTTTGCTGGCCGCATCTCAGGAGTACTTTGGACTTCAACAGACTGCGACTCGAGCTGCACGGCCATCATGGCCAGAGGCATCACCATGCCGGTCACGGCAGATCCGGAAACCCGCCGTCTCAATCTCCTCTTCGATCACAGACGCACGACAGATTTTGTATGGGGCGTCTTTCAGATGGCCCTTGACCGATTCAACCTCCACAACCTGCAATCGAATGATCTGTGCATTACAGTCAAAGTCGCCCCGAACGCTCAGAATATAATTGATCTGCAGTACACTCACATCGGCTACAACAGGTACTCCTTTGAGTCCTGGACGTCGGATCCCGTCGTCATGGAGGTCCGCATCAACAAAGAATGCGAGCCGTTGGTCTGTGCCGAAGGCACCTGGATGCCCTTCTGTCAATGGCTGCAGCAGTCAGCTGGGTGCCAGACGGACGTTTGGAGTGAGGACGACTCTGCTCATCGACGCACGCTCTGGGATAAGCAGTGGCGCCTCTGGCAGAGCAACGGCAAAGAGTTTCCACTGTTGAAGCTGCCTGCCGAAGTTCGCGAAGTCTTGTACGGCTATGTCTTTGATGGCGGCGAGAGAAGCTCATGCGGACGTCGCGACGCGCGGCTCGGAAAGACTGATCGCTGGCATTGCGACCGAGTTGCAATCCAACAGCCTGACACGACTGTACTCCGACTCAACCGCCAAGTCTACCTCGAAGCTAGCCACATCCTGTACGAACACACCGTGTTCCGCGTTGCTCGCGCGGGCTATTTCCACAAGTTTTTGATGCATAGCAATGGGCTGGCACTGCGAATCAGGCGCCTCGAATTGGCACTTGACCTGAGTGAGCTCCTGAAGCTATTCTACTCGGAAGTCATGGAGAATCCGTATGCCGATCACGCACTGCTCCGCAAGACTGCACAGGTGTTCCAACACATGAAGCTCAAAGAGCTCATTCTGGAAATGGAGGCTCCACAGCATGGGGTCGAAAGGGTCCAGGTTACTGGTCACAACACGTGGAGCCTCTCCTACAACGCGCCCTGCCAGAAAATCTGCGTTGACATCGTCCTCAAAGCTGCACTACCGTTCGTTGGCGGCAACGCAGTCACGGTTAGTGGATACGCCAAAACGAAGCAGAAGCAAGACTTTGAGGCCAGGTGCGCAGGAAAGAGAAAGGCACATCTCGACTGGTGCGCGACTATGCCCGGAGGCTACGAAGCCTGGACCATCGCCGATCACGAAGCATGGAAGCACGAGGAAGACGGCGGCGTACGTTTGGACGGCTGTCAGATCGCGTCCCCGGAGAAGGCCGCCGAGGAGGAAGAGGAGGCTATTAGCACCCACGAGAGGATTTGGCGAGAGGCATTCGGTAATCCACCCCTCTGCCTGTGCGAGTTTAGCTGTGCGCGACAGACTTGGGATGCTGAGGCATAGACTTTGAGCGCTATATGGGGGCGCTCTGCTTTTGGAAAGACTTTTGAAGCATTCGATCGAGCAGCTGAGCTACGAGCGCACAAGGAGGACGATGGTTGAGTTTGGTCTAGGTTGCTGGAGCACATGCTTTAGGGGCGGTGGCTGTTACGACCTGCTGTTTGAATTGGTATGGTGAGACAAAGCGGGAGTTCTGACAAAGGCTGGGACAGAGAAGTTGTTGAGTATAGCTTTTTTGATGGATTCCAATTGTGTGTCTCCTATTCTGTTCCGCGTGCAGTGCAGCCTTGTCGAAGACCCCAGTCTCTACTTGAGCCACTACTTTTGCAGCCGAGACTCGACGCGCCTCACTCCTCAAGCTCACGCACCAGACATCACTTCTTTCTTGAATGCGTTTCACTCTTGATCGCTGATTGTCACCAGCAGGCGACCCGGTTTTGTGGGCATCTTGAAAGGCTCGCCATGTTGCGGCACGAAAGCAATTGGAAGGCGCGGACTTTCGAACTATTGCCTTCCGGTCCGAAACAGCAGGAAAGGCAAGCACGCTACAAGACCAACTTATTCACATGAGCACCATCAGACTCGGTCAGCGACATCATACTTCACATGACTTATACCGCCATCATGTCGCAACAATCATCTGACGTGTCACGCTACCGCCTGGCAACGTGGACATTGGGCGTCGCGGTACTAGGATATGCCTCGTGGACGTTGTACGATTCTTACAGGCACCTGCCAGCCACAGATCTTCGGAGAAGCAACGCTGTCCATCGCCAACGACGAGACCGCCCCGAAAGCGAGGTTGACTGGCTGATGGCTTCGCCCGAAGCACCTCTAGGGGTTATCTTGATTCGGAACGCGCAACAGACTCTGACCATCAATCTGGCAAATACGCGCCTGCCATCCGCAGAAATGCTCAGACGCATGTGTGGAACTGGAAGCGAGACCATCCGGCGCCAAATCCAAAGCCTTGCCCTGGATATGGTACTCAGCAGTTGCACCCAGGTGCGCGACCAGGCAGATCAGAATGCGCTACGCAACTTTGGCCTGGAAGAACTGTTGACAGCACTGGGCAGTCGAGATGGAGAGCAGATCCTGCAAGCTAGCTCTAACATTCCGCGGATCATGCATCTTGACACCGTCGACCGAGCACAGGTCGAGCGCGCCGTGGCCGCACTTCTGGTCTCGGATGAGTGGTTTACAGGCACCGCTTCAGGCTCAGAAGGCGATAATTTGGAACCAGCAGAGACAGAAGATTGGGAGAAGGAGAACAGCGAGCCGAGTCAGGGCTTGAGAGGCCTACTTTATTACATCGCGGAGAATGAGGCGAAACGGAAGGCGTACCAGCATCGGGGCATTGCATGTGAGGAGTGTGGCGAGATGCCAATTTGTGGCGTTCGATGGCATTGTCTCAACTGCCCGGATTTTGATCTGTGCTCATCATGCGAGGCACACTCGCGGCATCCCAAGACGCACGTGTTTGCCAAAGTGAAAATTCCAGTGCCTGTCTTGTCACAGCCGACCAAGGAGATGGCGCTCTGGTACCCTGGCGATCCAAGAAAGATACACTCATCGATCGATACCAAGCTAAAGAAGCGGCTGTGCAAAGAGCATGGCTACGAAGAACCACAGCTTGACGCTCTATACGACCAGTTCACATGCCTCGCGAACGTGCCATGGGAGCGAGACCCCCAAAATGTGCGATCTGCCATTGACAGGAGAGCGTTCAACAAAGCCATGACCTCCGATCGTTGGCCAGCTGGACTTGCCACAAACGCTATCTTTGATCGCACATTCGCATTCTACGATACTGATAGCAACGGTCTGATTGGATTCGAAGAGTACGTCAGTGGCATGGCCTACCTGCGAGGGCCCAAGCGCTTCGCCTCCTTGACAAGAACAATTCAAGGCTACGACCTTGATGGCAGTGGTTATGTTGACCGCTCAGACTTTCTACGGATCCTCCGCGCGAAATACGCCATACAGAAACAACTCATCAGCGATCAGATCGATCAACAAGAACAGGAAAGAATCATGGCCAGCATGGGCATGCTCTGTTCGAACCAACCCATAAGCTCCATCTTCACCGATGAACAGATCCCGCCCGGCGAAACACGACGACCGAATGGCAAGCGCCCAGATGCATTTGGCGATCTGCAGCCTTTACCACAGACTAAGACAGTACTAGATGACGACGATCCATTTGTGCGGAAGCGGCCTGCTCGTGAAAGGCTTCGAGCTACTTTGTCTCGCTTCGAAGAGCTCTTGAATGATGCCATGGACCCCGAGCGCGTAGATGAGCGTGACACTTTGGAGCATGGATCACCGATCTTTTCAGGCATGGTGACTACTTCCGAAGACGAAGAAGAGGACCCGTTCCTACAGGACATTTTATGGCAAATCACAGAGAGCGGTTTCAACGAGTTGCTCGATCCCTTGTTCAAGGCTAGGGAAGAAGAGGACACCGAGATCGTGCAGACTCGCGATGAGAGGCAGAGATTACGGACCGAAATACAGCATGCAGTGGAGACCGAAGCACTAGATCGCCAAAGAATGGTTCAAGCACTAAAGCACTCGAACATGGTTGGCTCAGCAGCCACCGCCAGTTCCGCGACAGCCACAGACGACAGTCAGACTGGCTCCAGACCACAGCACAGCGACGGTGGTATTGTGCCTACGGACTGGACGAGCCTGGAGCGCAGAGAAGCAGAGATTGCCGATGCCCCCTTGGAAGACCTGCTAGACACGCTGGGATATGGTGTGCGCAGCGACGATAGTGTGGCGATACCTACAGATATCCGTGCAACCGCCCCGATCGGCTCGGCTGTCTCATCCTCTAACGGCAACGCAGTCGGTTCAACCCCGCACCAACACCAACCTGACGCTTCGGCAACAGACCCTATCTCGACAGAAGCACTTCAAGATGCTCCTGAAGCCGTGCCTTGCCGACATCCATCAAAGGCGCGAATCAACCGCTTAGCCCGGCTGAATGATCTCGAGCGAGAAATGAGAGCGCGTGGCGGGCCTGGTAAACTTGCATACGATGAAATCGAGCACATCGTGGTTGCAGACGGCCGCCATGAGCTGCGAGGCATGGTCAAAAGCTGGCTTGAGTGGTCAAGCTTCTAATGTTGCATATGTGGTCAAGGCGTAGCGTGCAAGGCAAACATGGAAGCTGGATGGTGAGCACGGATTCTTCACTCCCAGATAGTCTCTAGCCCACAGATGTTGCTCTGCTCTGCTCGATGTACGATGTACCCTACGTGCGATCTCGAGCAATCTCCGAACTACACAATCTCGATTTCTCATCGGATAGAACGTGAAGATCCGGCCAGGCCGTTTACCAGTACGATGTTTCAAGCGAGCCACAAGATCTTCGATAGCGCCAAAGTGCGTCGGCTTCGGAACCGTCGCCGAAGACATTACTTAGTTTGTGAGATGAAGTCGACGATTCGGAATCCACGGAGTGCGAGGTCGTAGTTCTGTCCAGGGTAAGCTCGTGGGATCTGCAGGCTCGATGGCATCACTTTGTCGTCGGGGCTTGTCGCGATCAGCAGCTGATCATCGGAGTCGACTGTGAGGTGTGACGGGACGGGGTGTTGAGATCGAGGGACCCTTGCTTTTTGGGTATACAAAGGTACAGTAGTAGTGTTGCAGTGCATGAAAATGATGATGGAGATGTCGCGATGAGACTTATCGTTGTAGAATGGAAATGTCACGCACTTTGCATCATGGAAGAATGTGTGCCTTCTTGTGGAAAAGCACCGCACGATTTACCTGCCTCTAGTGTGATGAAAACACAATACTGGTGGTTAGGCAGGGTTTGGAGTGAAGCATGCTGTGGAGCAACTGATGACCGCCGTCCGGCACCTCGCGTCGATTGATCGCACAGCTCTCATGTGGTGGAGTGGACCAACAAGAACATCCATGTGAAAAGGTCGCGATGCATCCGGACCCAGCTCCTACTTGAGCTAAAAGTATCTCAACTATCTGTGAAGACTGCAGAGAAAACATGAGCTAGCGTGTCTAGCTCAGAAGACAAGAAGGAAGCGTCTAGGCTATGAGCTTAGGATATTCATGGTATGTATGACCAAGGGCGCGTTCTAGATCGATGCAAGCTGCGGTCAAGGTGGACAGTACGGTATTTAATCTATGTTTATTGACTTGCGAGTTTTCGTCCCCGAACTAGATTACTATTGCAAACATGATTCCTGCCACCCCCAAGATTGACCATGTCCAGTTCTTGTTTGGGCTAAATCGCTCTGCGGCACCTGTCACTACAGCCACGGGTGCAGTGTTTGTGCCCTCACTAGTGGAACCGTCAGAAGAAGATCTCGTTTTCGTCCTAGTCACCACGACCGTCGTGGTCGGCTGCAGATCTATCGTTCTCTTGCTTGTGCCGGAAATGGCTACAATCTGGCTGGGGTTAAGCAGGCTGAGGGTCTGTCCATCGACAATAACGGCACTTGCGTCGATATACAAGGTCTGATCTCCGATAACGACTTCAGAGTTCACACCTGTGAAAGAGAGGGTGCTGCCTCCGGCTGTGATTACACCTGCGCCTGCAGACTCTGGTGCTGCGGTGATTGTGTTGCCAGGGGCCTCTATCGACCTTGTCGCGCCATCGATAACGATATTGCTGCCGTCCGGGGCCAGTGAATAGGTGGTGCCGGCGAGCGTGACTGCAGCACCTTGACTGAGAGTTGTCGATCCGAGAGCAAAGGCACCATCTGAGTTTGCCGTCACGATCTCGCCATTTATTGTGACCTGGGTGGGAATCGCAGCCGCGATAGGTATGCTTTGACCATTGACAACGATTGCGTCTCCACCGCTCGCTAGCGAAAATGTGCTGCCATCGACAGTCAGGGCAGAGCCAGTTGGAAGTGTTTGGCCTCCGATTACAAATGCACCTTCTTCATTAGCCGTGATCGTGCTTCCTGGAATCGTGATATCCGCGGCAGCAGGAAGCGGGAGATAGGTTGCACTTCCATCTACCACGAGAGCCGTACCACTGGGCGACAGAGACAAAATTGTCCCACCGATGGTGACGGGCTCTCCGCCAGGCTGTAGAGTCTGTCCGCCAATCTCAAAGTTCCCAGAAGGATCTGCTGTGAGGACGCCATTGCCCAGGCTGACTTGAGCTGCAGGTGCTGCCACGGGAGTTGTAGCATCGTTGATGATAATGGCTGTCGCGCTAGGCGCAAGTGATATGGTATTGCCATCCAGGGTAATAGCCGAGCCGCCCGGCTGGAAAATCTCGGTGCCAATGACAAAGTTTCCATCGGGGCTCGCTGTGATGATGCCGCCACCGATGACCACTTCGACACCGGGAGTTGATTGAGGAACGATGTCGTTGAATTGAGGGGCGCTGCCACCCGCTTGGGTTGTCGAAGGACCGGCTTGTGTTTCGGGCTGGTTTGGTGCATCGTTTGTCGTCGGTTCGGGTCGTGTTTCGGGCTGAGTCGGTGAATCGTCTATCGACGGTCCGGGCTGTACGGCGGAGGTAGCTGCAGTTGGGATCAGGCCGATTACGCTAGCGATGATGTCCCCTACACCAGGCGCAGAATTACTGGGGCCTGCCGCGTCACCGATGCTAGTAGGCTGCGGCTCATCCGACTCATCACCATTGTCCTGCCCGGGCAGCTGCGTGGGCAAAGGTTCTGGAGAGTTGTCCTCGGTTGACACCGGCAAGGCAGTACCTGGAGTGCCCGGAGTGTCTGAAGGCCTGCTGGGAATTTGCAGAGAAGTTTGTGGGGCCTCCAATACCGGCTTGCTGAGCCTCTCCGTTGGAGTTGGACTTGGCTCTCCGGCAGCAGATGTGGTCGGAATGATTGCGTTTGCACTGGTAATTGTGCCTGGCAAGGTCATGGTCACATCGCGGCTTGCTGTTAATCGTGTGACGGGAACGTGCACAGTCGGTTCGCCAGCTCCTGGTCCATTCTTGCAGGTACCGACGAATGGGTACCTCTCCACGATTTCTGGTATACCGGCGAGAAACTGCGGCAGATCTTCAGGCAGCGAGAAGTGGTATGTGCCGGACCCAGTACCCTCTTGTGTCATGTTCGAATAAACCATGTACTCCTCGAATTTGAAGTCCGCATTTGCCATGGCCGACGGCAGTGGCATTACGATCGTGCTTTCAGCCATGACAGGCATGACGCCAGCATACCCGTATTTAGCTGGTTCACAGGGCTTGCTCGTTGCAATCCACATGTGCGAGAACCAGAGAAAGGGCGTCGGCGATGTGAATGTCATATGCTGTAGCTCGTATGCCATGGTTGTGGCGCTCAGGACCTGGGTTGATGCATACATCAAGGCATTAATCGGGAGCAGCGTGTTTGGCACCCCAGCGAAGCGCGTTGTGCCCGTTGCAGGTTGGTAAACAGTCTTTGTCCCTCTGCTCATGGTCGTCGTATAGTAGGTGCCTCCTGTGATCGTGGTTACCGAGAACTGCGTTGATGGTTCTCCAGTCGTCCAGCTGTGCCAACCATAAGGCGCAGTGGCATTTGCAACGGTAATCGTAGTGGAGTTCTGAGGTACGGCTGTTCCATTGCCGTGCTGAACCCAGGTCGTGATTACGGTAGCCACAGGCACCTCCATCGCCTTGGAGTACCAGCTGTTGATGCCCACTGCACCTGGTGAAACCCAACAGCATGTTCCCACGTCTGTTGCCGTCGACGTCGCGTTTCCAGTGCTTGTCACGTTTGCTGAGTTTGTGATGCTGGGAGATACCATCGAGGCGAGGCTTGTAGTCGTCAGAGCATCGGTACTGCTGGCGCTCAATTGTGTAGACGTTGGCAACTCCGTAAGCAAAGTCTGAGACTCAGTAGCTGATGTTGTCGTTATCGTGCTGCTGTTCGTGAACGCCTGTCGAGGAAGTCTGATCGCGTTACTGCCGACTCCAAAGAGCACCCAGCTCAACAAATGCATCGGCGCCATGCTGCTGTGAGTTCAGGCCGTGAGTCGTTCCTCGTGATCGTGGCTCGAATTACTATGATGATCTCGTCATTAGGAGTTTGTCAGTAGAGTGAAACGCAAGTGCAAAGCACGAAGAAGAGAAGCAGACAGCCGCAAACCAGTCGAGCATCGAGCGCAGGTCCACAGAATCCTGACCAAGAACCATGTCGACTCGGCAGACAAGCCCTGCGCTAGGCCACACAGCACGATCCTTCGGAAAGGATGTCCAGCAGGAGAATATTGTGTGGCTGTCGTGTGTTGCATAAGCGAAAGGCACATGCATATGCCACGCTATTGCGGCTGAAACTATTCACTCTCGCCCGGGCGGAAGTGCCGCCTCTTGCACTTGAATGTTGCAGGCCGTGGGCAGTGCTGACGGCAAATGATTTCTTCCTCTCGCGAGCCGATTGTGTCCACACTCTTGCTTGCTTCGACCAGGCAGGATCATAGGTCACATTCTAATATTCCAGCAGGATCACAATCCTGGGGACTGGAGTTTTCAGCTCCGTGTCGCGTAGCGCAAGCGCGAAAAATATAGTAGCCAAGCTTGGGTACCTTGTCTCTGCGTGCATGCCCAGCATTGGAATCATACCAGTCTTGGAGCAATCAAGATGAAGAAGCCCTACAATTCCCCGACCTGCTGGAATGCGGCCGAGAACATTTTGGCTGGTAGCATGCACGGCAAGTCTTGCGTGAAGATCAGAAGTAAATAGTGGAGAAGTGTAAGTTAGCATCTCAAGCTTGCTGAGTCAGCCATGGCCTTGGCAGTCGCGAGATACTGGTGCCAGCACTACTGCATTGAGGGTAGGGTATGTCGATAATAGAGAATGAGTCTGTAAGACATCACGAGTAAGACCTATTCTGTGTAATGCTTCTCGTGAACCAAAGCCAAAGCTCAATGGTATCATCATTGCTCGCTGCCAACAAAAACGCCTCAGCTCAAGTCCACCTGACTTTCTACTGCTTGTTCAAAGCCTCCGTCTTCTCAATCCGCTCCGTGATAAGCCGGTTAAATTGCTCCCGCAGCTCAAACGGAGCGACATGCCCCAGTCGCTCATGAATCGACGTAGTAATCCCGCCTCCTTCTCCACCAAAGTCCTTGATCAGCATCTCGGCATGCACAAACCCTAACATCTTGTCTTGCTTGCCGTGCAGCACGAGGATTCTCTCGCGACCGACGTCGTCTGCAATCTTCTGCAGCTGCTTGGGCGACTTGTGGTGGAAGCCTGCGGCGTAAAGTTGGCAGATGAAGCCTGTGGAGCTGAAGGCGTCGGGAGACATTCGCTTGCTGAGCTCGCCAGCTGCAAACCTGTCGCCGTTTGTCGGGAATGGTTGGACGACAAATTCGGTTTCGTCCGGCTGAGCAAGCCACTCTGTGGAGTAGCAGTCGCCTTTGACCTTGGCGAGCTGGTTGTCCAGTGATTTCGGAATGACTAAGTTTATGCGGTTCTTGATATTGTCGAGAAAGGGAATCGTTCGAACGACACGTGGAGCTGTCGAAATGAGATTGAGACTGCAGATTCGCTTTGGTATGAGTGCAGCCTGAGATATGTCAGTCGAAGCCGCACAATGATGTGAAATTGTCTTACCAGTTCTTGAGAAATCATGCCGCCCATACTGATGCCAACAACATGTACGCTTCGGTCTTCTGTCCAGCCAACATGATCGAGCAGCTCGACCACATCTTTTGCCATTTCGGATGTCGTGTAACGTAAAAGTGGCTTGTCGCTCTCTCCCATGCCTCGATTGTCGAATATCAGACACGAGTACTTGTCCGCTTGAGTATGGCCAAAGTCTTTTGTCTGTCGTTGCCATGTCTGCTAGTGATCAGCACCTAATAGATTCGCGTGCCCACAATTCGAAGCTGAGACATGTACATACCTTCATGAAGCCTCCCAGTCCCATGACCCACTGCGAATATATGTTAGCCCTTGCATGTGAAGATACAGATGTCAAACATACAATAATCTTGGAAGGGCCATGACCATGAATCTCATAGGCAATCTTGAACGGCCCACCTCTACCCTTGGCCACCTCGATACTCTCTTTCCGATCAGGCTTAAGGTCCCAGTGCGTATAAGGATATTCGGGATGCGCCAGGACCTCAGCGGCCGTGAGTGGCGGAGGCCCCTGTCCGCCATGTGCCAACTCGTGCGGTTTGCGAGGATCTGAAGGTCTTTGAACCAAACCGTAAGCTTGTGCTTTCTCGTGCAGGATCTCCGCCCACGTCGGTCCAACGCTCACTGACGCCATGGCTCGCTCACATGAATCAGAAGATTATGTGTGTGCGCGAGATAGTGATCTGGTGGAACAAGATGTGCCCTTGCCCTGCCGCCACTTATCGCTTTCTCACCCGCTTTCGGCGGGTCTGCTATCGCGCGGTGGAGCCTTGTCTGACAGGCGGTCGGTCACGCACCAGTCACAACCGAGATAAGAATCGCCTGTGAATGCGGAGAATCTGGAGAGATTAATAGCTGGGGTCTGGAAGTGTGCAGGTAAAGAGCGACTGATAAAGTGATGTTCAGACAGACACTGGTGATGTCAATTTGGCTTTCCTCGCTCTCGTTCCACACTTCATCGCGCTTCATCGGACAATACTACACGACAAAACTCTGCTTGAGTTTGCTGGTTTTAGACCATAGTTGAGGGCTTTAGCTTGACATATCTGCTGACATTGAGAGTCGAACGTGTTTCGTCAGATTCGTATTACTGCTACAGCTGGGTTCTTTTGACACATTTCACACACTCCATCTGCTGGTCGGAGTTACAAAGACACTTCATTTCTAAGTCACCATGGCCTCTACACTACCAATCGGCCTCGAGGCAAACCCAACACATCCATCCGCGACTCCCTTCCTGCATTGCTCGCTGCTGACTTTCTCGCCTCCAAGGTATCCCAGCCAGATCAGCTTTGCAATGCGCTCATCAGGTACGACACCCAAATGTTGTGATTCCTTGTCCTTTCCGGAAGCTCCAGGCTTCTCCTGGAACCAGACGTCCAATGCACCATTTGTGTTTCTCGATAGGATCATGACTGAGCCCTTGGGTGCCTTTCCGCCCGCGAAGATGTTCTTGAAGTTGCCGACAGATTGTCCGAAATCTTCCTGGTCATATTCCGTCTCAGCACCACGCGCGATCGCTTTTGCCTCCCGCGCTCGGTTCGAGATGCCAGTGATCCAGCCATCGCGCAGATGTCCAAAGTCAGTATTCCGAGTAGGTGTAATCCTCCATGCAGTTTTGATGCCCGGCACTTTGAGCAGGTCTGTCCAGATCTCCCGACTCGCGATTGGATCTTGGAGACGTTTGCGAAGCTCTTCCTTCTCGGAGGGAATGAGCGTGGAGGCTGTTTCGTTGATGTCTTTGATGAGGCGAGATTGGAGGGAAGCAATGTCCTGCGTGCGGATGTAGAGACCTGCTACGTACACTTGGATGCTGAGGAAAGAAACAGTGCGGATCCCAAGGCCCACAAGAGTGTACTGCTCCTGGTTCTCGACATTGCCCAGGTTCGCGCCGGTGTTGGGCGGGGTGATGTCGACGTTGCCGAGCGGGTCGACCTTGGGCGCGGACTGGGCACTAGTGGGAAGATAGATGGTTCGAGGGAAGTGTGGAACACTGGACGTGCCCGTCTCGACCAGTTCAATCTCCTCGCCCTGGCCTTGCGCCACGATGCGCTTTCCCTCGCCCGCACCAATGATGGTGACTTCCTTGCCCTGGAACGTCTTGTCCGAGCTGTCGCCCGCATCCAGCTGCTGCCCTGTCCTCTTCTCGTCTGCCACATTCATGCGCTCCAGGTCCAGGTTCGACAGCGTGATGGTCAGGCCGCCCAAGGTCAGCAGCAGCCCCATGCCCGCAAACCGCATGCGACGGAGGTGGTACTGCCGCCTCTCCTCTTCGAGCAAGTATTGATCGCGCGCGCTCAGCTGCGGCCGCAGTCCCGCGTCCAATGCGACCTGCGGCGTGTGCTGTTCCACGTCTGCGGCGAAGGAGCGAGCTTCGGCGGGCGCAGCTGCGAAGGCTCTCCTGCTGGGATTGCTGTAGCGCGACGACGCATGGCGCATCTGCGAGCATCGCGCTGGCCGTTGCAGGTGCGGGATCCGTGGCGACAGCAGCCGCATCGCGGTGCGGGTGGTGGAGGCCATGACGGGGTGGTGAATAATAGTGGTGAATAGTGGTACGTATAGAGTACGTGAACAGAAACGCTTGTCATGGAAGTGAGCTGCGCCCGAAGATCCGCCGACTTGGCGTTCAGCACACTCGGCGCCCAAATCTGTTCGAATCTGCTGCATCCGCTTCTTCGCACCAAGCGCATTGTCAATTCTTCGTCGCCCACAACCCGCCCTTCGAGGAACTCCAGACAACTTCCACACAGCGACAACACAGCTACCAAGATGGTGCGTCTCTCTCCCTCCCCCCCTCTCTCTCTGCCTCTCCCGCGTCCTCGAGCAACCACATATGCGCACACTTTCTCGTGCGCCGCCTGTCATCCTTGAGAAGGCGGCCGTCAAGACTCCAGCCCGCACACGACCCCCGTGCACATGACCTCGCACAGTATATCTTTCTTCACATGGCACGTGCTAATGCAGTCTTCCACAGTCGGACGGAGAAGAGCAGCCACAGGAGGTCGCCGCGGCCGAGGAGGTCGAGGTGGCAGCAGACGCCGGCAAGTCTGGCTCCATGTCCGTTATCGACGCCCTGAAGGGTGTCCTCAAGATCGCCCTCATCCACGATGGACTCGCCCGTGGTCTGCGTGAGGCGAGCAAGGCCCTCGACCGTCGCCAGGCACACATGTGCGTGCTCAATGAGGCTTGCGAGGAGGAGGCCTACAAGAAGCTCGTCGTCGCTCTGTGCGGCGAGCACAAGATCCCATTGATCAAGGTGCCTGATGGAAAGCAGCTTGGAGAGTGGGCTGGTCTCTGTACGTCATGCCCATTATCACACGAAGGATGTCGGACACGTGTGCTAACAATCATCGCCAGGCCAAATCGACCGTGAGGGTAACGCCCGCAAGGTGGTCAACTGCTCGTGCGTTGTCGTCAAGGACTGGGGTGAGGAGTCGCAGGAGCGCTCTATCCTCCTCAACTACTTCCAGACCGAGCAGTAGACGAGTCGGATCGAGAATGCTTGCCAAGATACCCCCGATTGCTATCCTTTGCCCGCCGTTTTCCGCCTGAGCAGATTCGAGGACCCCGTCAACGACATGATGGACGAGATCGGCAGCACGAAAAAGGTTCCCATTTCTTCTATGCATGGAGCGATTGTCAATTTTGGGCAAGGGTACATCGGCATCGTGAAAAGAGGACAGGATGGATAGACTTGCTGGTGTTTCTCCTTCCAGCAACCAAAAGCTGCCGAGTGTACAGTAACGTGGAGCCCGTTGTGCCTACGCTCTGCGCTTGCGCGAATAGATCGACTCTTCCCACTGCTTGACTCCTCTTTTACTTGACCTAGTCCCATGATGATTCTGCTGTGAGATCCTCGGGATTGCATGCTTCATGGGTTTTCTGGACATTGACGGGCCGCCACAAATCCATCAGTAACCCTACAGCTAATATCTTGCATGTATGTGTGCAGCCTAGGCGCAGGCTGGGCATTGTGTGCATCAACATGTGATGCACAAGGTGGCGCTTTCTGCATCTTTGCATCTTTGCCTCTACTGTAATTGATTCTACTCTATCATGTTCCGCCATCCTCAGCAATTTCACCTCGACACGCCCGTGCTGAGCTGACAGAGCAAGCATTTGTAGCCGAACGTGCCGGACGTGGTGGGTGGCTGAGCACCACGTTGGTGAGGCTGAACTCAATGGCCAGACCGATTCGAGCTCTGAGCGAACGAGCAGTCTTTGTTTCATCAGTTCCTAGTCTGCCATCGCCGCGTTGGAGAGCTGGCGGACGCTGTTGTGGTGAACGACGTGGACATGCTGCACATAATTCACTCATCGACAACCGCGTCTAACAATAGTTAGTCCTCGCATGGCGCTTCCGGCCGCATGGGCCAATGATGATGACCACGTTCCGCCGATCGGATAGTGGAGCTCAACTGGCAACTGGCGGCGGAGTAGATCTCGTTCTGGCCAATATTGGCAACGAGGCGAGGCGACGAGAGGCTTTCTGTGTATTATTGTTGCTTCTGAGAACGTTGGTGGGTCTCTCTTTGTTCGTTGGCTGACACTCGTTTTCACACCTCACCACACTCGCTGCGGAGGATCATCACGGCGATTGACAGACATGGGCAGTGGACGGTCATAGCCCATTGCGCCAGCCGTTGAGCGGCGTCGAGCACGAGCATGGCGGGGAAGAGGAGCCTCACCGCGGATCGCTTTGGCGACGGCGAGGTCGTGGCGGGGAGGAAGCTGAAGCAGGAGCAGAACCAGAAGCAGAAGCAGAAGAGCAGCAGCGAGACGCGCGCGACGTGGTACACTCAACACGTCCGCGAGCCGGCCGAGTGGTGCTACCAGCGATACATTGTCGAGCTGCTGCTCCGCCAGAAGCCACTGCCGCCGTCGCGAGATGGACGACACGTCCCACTGCGAGCCACGCATGAAAAGGCCCTCGTCGACGAGAGACGCGGCCACGCCTTCTTGAGCAACACGATTCGATCGAGTCGATACACCATCTGGGACTTCCTGCCCAAGCAGCTCTTCTTCCAGGCTACCCGCTTGCACAACTTCTATTTCATCTGCATCGGTGTGCCCCAGGCCATTCCCGGCCTGTCCACCACCGGCAACTACACGACCATCCTGCCGCTGACCTTCTTTATCCTGATCACTGTGCTGAAGGAAGGTTATGATGACTGGGGGAGGCATCGCATGGACAAGGTCGAGAACAACAAGCACGCTCGAGTCTTGCGGCCGAAAGCACGCGGGGCCACGCAAGGCGAGACGACTAAGTCGCTGACGAAGGCCATCTCAGGCCTGTCTGTGCTGCGATGGGCAGGGAAACCCAATGCAGAGAGCACGATTGAGCACGAGCCGGATGAGGATGATCAGTTCGCGTGGGACTGCCAGACGAAGTGGCACAACATTCAGGTGGGCGATGTACTCAAGCTCAAGCGTGATGAGCCTGTCCCCGCCGACATTGTGCTGCTCTACAGCAGTGGCGAGCATGGGACGGCATTCATTGAAACCATGGCAATCGACGGCGAGAGCACACTCAAGACGAAGCAGGCGCTGCCAGACCTGCTGGACCAATGCAGCAATGTGAGCCAGTTGAAGCACGCTCAAGCGGAACTGTACATTGAGGATCCGAACAAGGATCTCTACGACTTTACCGGAAAGCTCACAATCGACGGCACGTCGCTTCCTCTGACCCTCAACGAGGTGGTATTTCGAGGCTGCGTCCTTCGCAACACCGGCTACATCTATGGCTTGGTCGTCAACACCGGAGAGGAGTGCAAGATCCGCATGAATGCCAGCCACCACGCCCCAGCAAAGACCCCTCGACTGGAGAAATACGCCAATCAAGTGGTGCTGACGCTCATCTTCTATGTCGTAATCCTGTCCATTGGCGTCTCGTGCGGCTATCTCATGTGGCACGATGCATTCGAGGTTAAGGCCTGGTATTTGCAGGACGCTGCACCGGCGTTCAAGCAGATCATCATCGGTTTCCTTATCATGTTCAACAACGTCATCCCGTTGGCGTTGTATGTCTCCTTGGAAATCACCAAAGTTGGCCAGAGACTCATGGTGCAGAGTGATGTGGAAATGTTCGATGAGACGACCAATACGCCAATGAGCTGCAACACGAATACGATCCTCGAGGATCTCGGACAGATTTCATACATTTTGTCGGACAAAACGGGCACACTGACAGACAATATAATGAACTTCAAGGCGATGAGCGTAGGCGGGGTGGTCTGGCGAATGGATGAAGACACCACGCATAGCTTCGAGCAGCACTTTACGAAGCAGTCGTCCGACACGAGGAGGGGCAAGACCGACAAGATCGTTGTCGAGACGCGTGAGGTCGTCGCCGGCTCTTCGCGCGACGTTTCCATGCCGAGAAAGTCGGCAGCTCTATCACGGAAGTCATTGCAGCAGCGTCGACCTGGTGATAGAACGACAGCCGACCTCCTGCAGCTCATGTCCCGTGATCCACAATCAGCCATGGCACGCAAGGCAAAGGAGTTCATCCTTGGCCTGGCACTCTGCCACACTGCTTTGCCCGAAGTGAGAGACACGGGCATCAACTTCCAGGCTTCATCACCAGATGAGGTCGCTCTAGTGCGTGCTGCCCAGGAACTCGGCCACTTACTCATCAACAGGTCAACTCAGCGAATTGAGCTGCTCGTCGGGACCGCACCCAATCAGTCGCGGGAAGTTTACGACATCCTTGAGGTGATCGAGTTTTCTAGCAAGCGCAAGCGCATGACCATTGTCGTAAGATGTCCCGATGATCGCATCTGGTTGATCTGCAAAGGTGCCGATAGCACCATCATCCCTCGTCTACGGCAGTCGCAGCTTGCAGTGCGCAAGTCAGCTGAAGTCCGGCGCAGCATGGATATTGGCCGGCAAAGACTTCGCAAGAGTATGCAAGAAGAAGGTCGAAATAGCTTTGGTGGTAGACCCAGCCTCCATCTGCGGGGCCGGAGGTCTATGGACGTCCGCCCATCAATGGCCATCGACCGAGCAAGATCAGCGGACTTGCGCCACTCCATGGCAATTGGCAGGGCGACTTTGGATGTCCCGAAGATCAGCTTCGATCTTGGCAGCCTGCAGGACGATGTCAAAGCTCTGGAATATGCAGACGATGCTGCATTGTTCAGCAAGTGCTTCCAGCATATCGATGATTTTGCCACAGAGGGTCTGCGAACTTTGATGTATGCCCACAATTACATCGATCCTGAGGAGTACCAAACATGGAGCAAGCTCTACAAAGAGGCCACGACTTCTCTGGTCCACCGACAGGAACGGATCGAAGCTGCTGGCGAGCTGATTGAACAGGGAATGGATCTGCTCGGCGCGTCTGCCATCGAGGACAAGCTACAGGAAGGTGTGCCGGAAACCATTGACCGACTTCAGCGCGCAAATATACGCATCTGGATGCTCACTGGCGATAAGCGAGAGACGGCCATCAACATCGCTCATGCTGCTCGAATCTGCCAACCTACATCGCTCATCTACATCCTTGACGCTGTGAAAGGCGATCTCATTGGTCAGATGAGCGAGATTGTACACGATGCCGAAAGTCATCGAGTGGTGGTGGTTGATGGGGCGACGCTCTCTGTCATTGATACCGACACTCAGCTTCGTCTCTTGTTCTTCACTACTCTCATCGCGAATGTGGACTCTGTCATTGTATGCCGCGCGTCTCCAGCTCAAAAGGCTGACATTGTCAAAGGCATACGAGCACGTCTCCCGGGACTGACTCTCGCGATTGGTGACGGAGCGAATGACATCGCCATGATTCAAGCCGCACACGTCGGTATTGGCATTTCCGGCAAAGAAGGCCTTCAAGCTGCCCGTGTCGCAGACTTTAGCATCGCGCAGTTCCGCTTCCTACAGCGCCTCCTTCTCGTGCATGGACGGTACCAGTACAAACGAACAGCAGCGTTCATTTTGCTCACATTCTGGAAGGAAATGTTCTTTTACATGATGCAGGCCCTGTTCACGCGCTACACAGGGTACACTGGAACCTCTCTCTACGAAATGTGGTCGCTCACAGTCCTCAACACGCTCTTCACAAGTTTGTGTGTCATTGTGCCTGGTGTGTTTGAGCAGGACCTCCATCCAAACACTCTGCTTGCGATTCCAGAGCTGTACGTTCACGGGCAAAGGAACCACGGACTGAACCTGCGCATGTACGTCGCTTGGATGTTCCACGCCACTGTTCAGGGCGTTCTTGTATGGTTCGTCGCTTGGGTATCGTACGGGCACTTCAACGTGATGGGAGATACAGGGCTGTTCGCGCTCGGAGACTTGTGCTTCAGTCTTGGCATAGTCTGGACGAACTGGAAGTGTCTAATTATTGAAGCACATTACAAGACTCTAATCGTCGCAGGCTCATTCCTCGTTACTGTGGGCGGCTGGTGGGCGTGGAATGGCTTCATGTCCGCCATCTATGGCAATAATATTAGCCCTTACGACGTGAGAGGCGGATTCCAGTATGGGTTCGGCCAGGACCCCAACTGGTGGTTGACACTACTGCTCGCTTTCGGAATGCTCTGCACAATGGAATGGGTCTACGCAGCCGCGAAACGCAACCTCGTCGTCGCGCGATGCTGGCCGCCGTGGAAATTCACTCGATGGCATCGTAACAGGAATCCCAATGCCGAAGATCTCGAACTCGAGCTCTGGCAGGAGATGGAGCAGGACCCTTCTATTCGAGCTCAACTTGGGAGAATGGCTCGTGGAGAAGAAGAGGTGGACGAGGATCTGGAGCTGATCATAGACGAGAGCGATGTGTGGAGCAGGGAGAAGAACAAGAAGAAAAGACTCTGGCTGTGGTGATGAGCACTACCACTGCCGGTGCGATCATGTGGGAACGACATCCTGTGTATAGAAGTACGATTTGTACATTGTGTGATCTTTAGTTTTGGCTCTCACTTTCTACTCTTCTTCTCAAACACCCCATCAAGTTTCGTCTGGCTATGCTCCCTCTTATGTCCCCTCGAACTCGCCTTGGCCGCCTTTTCTTCCTTCAACAAATCCATCCCATCATGCTCTTCCCCCTCAGCACTCTCCATGTCCCGCAAACCCGCCGGCCCGCCCTTCTTCCCCTCCGTCGGCCCTTCAGCATCATCCGCAAAACTCGCCTTCCAAGTCCCATCGAGCACCTGCGAGCTATTGCCATACAGTCCAACATGGTAAGCATTCTTCATCCCCGCCAAGCAAATATCCCTTCGCTCGCTGAAGTCGAATATGGGTTTTGGATACAGCTTGACTCCATCCCTTTCGGCCTCTGACCCATCCCCATCGATACGAACGCCCGCTTTCTTCTGATCTTGAAGCGGCGCTTTATGCGGCTCGTAAATGTACTTTTTCGGCAAATCTCTTAGCTCGGGACAATACCGCCGTATATAGTCCCCGTGATCGTCCCATTTCTTCCCAAACGCCACAGGAGAGTAGCATCGGAAAAACTGCGCGAAAAAGGCAGTGCAAGACAACCACTGCCAATTACCGATATTGCACGCGGATTCATGGTCGATGAGCAGTTCCTCAAAGACTTCCAGCCCGCGCTCCCAGCTAATATAGCATCCTCCACGCGTCAGGAAGCACGCGACAGAATGCCGCGCGAGGTGGTGGATCCAGCCTTCTTGCCTCAGTTGCCGCATTATCGCGTCAATCCAAGGGAAACCCGTCATGCCATCCGTCCAGCGCTGCAGCCAGATTTCCTTCTCGGGGTCGTCGATTTCGTGTTCGCCGGTGATGCGTTGCGAGGCTGCGTCGATTTTGGAGGGCAGGTGCCAGGGGATGAAGCGGCAGTGTGCGTTGCCGAGGGTTTGGCCGAACTGCCAGCCGATGGAGGCTTGTGCGGCAAAGTACATGTCGCGGAAGAGGAGTTGGCCTGCGAGGCTTTCGGGTGGAGAGGATGTGGGTTGTTTTTCTTTCTTGCGTTTTGCGAGGATTTCGGCGACGCGGTGGTAGAAGTTGCGACAGCTCAAGGCGCCGAAGTGTAGGTATGGCGATGTTAGGAAGGTTGATTGTGGCTCGAATGCGGCGGGGGACGTCTTGGGTTTCTCGAACGTCCCACAGTAGTCTTCATCTTGCAGGATCTTATCCAGGCGCTCGAGGATCACGCTCTCGCCGCCCTTGTGCGGCGACGTTGCAGCTGGCATGCCGAGCTCTTCCAGTGTCGGCGGCGAAAAGTCTCCTTTCGGACCTGCGATTCCTGAGCTGAAAGTAACAGACTCCTTCTCTCGATGCTTAGCATTGATATCCGGCTCGGCTTGAGGCTCCGTCTGCTCGATGTTGAGCTTCATGTCCCCAGGGTCAGGAAAAGTTTTCGGCGTCTCGACCGGCTGCTCGATGTCGCCAATCTTCGCAGCGGCATGCTGGAGCTGGGTGATGCTCATTGTCGGCTTGTTTCCGTTATTCTTGACAATTTCATCCGGATCGTAGAGCGTTCGTCCGACTTTGACAATGACTTTGACTCCAGCTTCGCCAGCCAAGTGCATGACTTGCTCATCTCGCTCACGGGCATAGGCATCTGTGTCCTTTTCAAAGACTAGATGGGTGATGTTCCATGCTTTGAAGAGCTTGGGCAGCAGCGTCACTGCAGGCTCACGAAGGACGAAGAGTCTGCTCTTCTTGTTGAGCTTGGTAATGCCTTGGGATACATCATTCTGGCAGTCAATCAAAAACTGCCATCGATTCACGCCGACTCGTGCTCGATAGACGTAGTGGCTGCTCTATCTCAGTACTTCTCCTTATGCATGCTTCGAGTAATTAGACACACCTATCCCAGCACCAAATGGGGAATAGAACTTCAGGTTTGAGATCGAGCGCTGCTTTCAGAGCTGGAGAATCGTGCAGACGCAAGTCGGTTCGAAACCTGTCACTGGTTAGCACGTTCCTTCGTGAACTTGTTCCGAACCGACATACCAATATATCACACGAGGTTTCGGCATTGCAGGTGTTCAGAGGTCGACCTTGCAGAATTGTCTAGCACAATCAAAGCCCGGCGAACATTACTTGACGAAGCACAAGGGAACATACTTGCCTACCTGGAGTGTTTTCCATTGGCACTGCCCAGAAGCGGTTCCCAATGCCGTTTGTAAAAGTGGTGACGTACAGGGCCGGATTTTGGCTTCGTCGACGCCAAAAGTCGTTGCTCTCTAATAACTGTGATGGAAACGTTCTGGTACATACAAAGGACTGCTGCTCTTTGGCAGTAGAAACGACTGGTGTGGGGTATCAAATGCTCTTCTTCCTTGATGATGCCGTCACCATCTATAATAAATCTGTCGCTGTTGCTGCTGCGGCGAATCCAGGCCGTCTGTATTTTTCGACTCCACGGCTCGCCAGGTCTGCGACATTCTTCTTGTACCCTCGCCTGCAGTACGACTGGCCCACTTCCACCATGATGATCATGCGGCTCTCGGTATATGTGTAAAAGAAGATTTTACTGATGAGCCTGTCGCCACCGCCGCGCCAACTCCTGGGCTCTCCTGCGAGCTTCAGAAGCCTGCACTACCTGCGCCTGTGCCTGACTCTCCGCATACCCAGGCAACTCGTCTTGCTCAATAGGGCTCACACCGCCATCTCCGATGTCTGCACTCGGTGGCTGCACCCAGAGATCGAGACCGCCATCCGACGCATGCACCGGATCTGTCATAATTCGTTGCATGGCCGGTCGCCGAGGAAGCGTGAACACTGCCTGTGGCATCTGCGCCATGTGCTGCAAGGCGCGCAGTGTTGTTGGCGTTTGCTGCACGGGCGAGACTAACGGCCCCGGGTTGTCATAGTCGTACATTGACCGCCGCCTGTGGTCGTCCTCGTAGGCCGGGATCGTGGGGGAGCCTCGCAGAGGCTGCTCGGGACCAAGACCTGCAGTGGCTTGTACAAAAAGGTTGAATTCTTCATCATCTGTGAAAGGCTCTTCTGGTGTGTGTTCGGTACTGTGGTTCTGCCTCCAGTTGAGTGGCGGGCAAGTAGGAGCTCTGGGTATACTCCTCACGGACCCCTCGTCGTCTACCTCCGAGTAGCCGCGATGTGCCATGAAGCTGGGTGTGTTGGGCTGGCTGACGGAGCGATGGTACACCTGCGACTCGTCTGCTTCACTGTACGCGACTTCCGCGTCGTAAGGACTCAACTGGGGATACAGTAAAGCTGGATTAATGCGCGAAGATTGTGCTTCGTACTCCTGTCGACTAGGCGCATTCGCGAGTGGTTCAGGACGCCGCCTCTCGCGTGGTTGCTGTGTGGGCTGTGCTAGTTGCTGCTGGAACTGTCTGAAAGGCCGCACGTGGGGCGTAGCCGCTGTCCTCAGTGGGAGTGGTTCCTGGTCGTGCCACTCTCGCGCGCGATATGGGAGCGTTACTTGTTGCCAGTGTTGATGTGGCAAGGACTGCAGATACGAATCTTGCCCGGTGCTGATATACCCAGGCTCACTGAGTCGGTTCTGGTTTCGACCTCTGCTGTAGTAGCGACGCTGATCGTCTTGAGCCTTGTAGTTGGAGTCCATAGAGTTTGCGGTAGATTTGACACCCCAGGCAAAATCCTGGGCTCCCAGCTTCGCGGATTTCTGGTTGTGGTCTAGAGATCTGTAGTAATCATGTCCCTGCCCATGTGCTGTATGATGCATGTGGCATGTATGGAGCATGGCAGTTCTTGTCTAGATGGTGATGATGTGGCGTTGGCTGGTACACTGTCGGTGTGTGCATAGAAAAGAATGGATGTAGACCAGTGCCACTTCGCGGCGTGCCTCCCAAAAGATAGTAGTGTCCAAGCGATGCTCCGCCGTGGCTTGTGGCACGCACGCACTACTTGGAGGCATGGGGATATACCGCCTCTCTTTCCCTCACATCAGGGATGCATGTCACGATCCTGATCAATTCTAATAAAATGCTCACGGGCGCGAGGGACCGAGGATGGGGCATTGGCTTTCGAGAACAACCGAGTCCGCTTCCCTGATCCTGACTATTAAATGGCCCTGCGCTGGAAGAGGCACATCAACCGCAAGCAGCTCCCATTTGGTAGACTATCCAGAAACAGACAGTGTGACAGTGGTATGTAGTGGCGGGCACAATGGACGAGCCATCGTGGCACTATGCTGGTAGCAGCCAACGGCAGTCCGTGCAGCGGAGCGGGCAGGTTCTTAAAAAGCATCAAACACGAGGCAGTGCCTCGTATTCCGGCCACACTTCTACCGTCAAACCGTGATCGAAATGCCACCAGCGCCGTCATCATCATCACCACCAATCCAATCCAGACTTTGGGGGGCATTGCGGCGGCGTGCCCTACGAGCAGCAGCGTGTAGCGAAGCGGTGGGCCATTGTTGCTGGTCTCGTGCTGATCAATGCCACTGACCGGCGTGTGTGTATCCCACATCCTTCTGTATCTACGCATCGACAAGGCGTGTCGCGTGTAGATGATGGGTGTGAGACAACCTGTGAAGATCCTGCGTCATGCGTCTATTTTTACTTCAAGGCTTTCTTTCTTGCCAAGCATGATCTCCAGAGAGTCTCTTGTGACTGGCCCGAGTTCTCGAACATCACCCTTCCACGATTAGTATGTCCTGCCGCAAGTCACCGCACGGAGACTGCTCGCCGATGTTTATGCCTGCTTTCTGCACGACTTGCAATGAAGATCTCGCGACTTGCCGTGTGACGATCATGTTCGGCGATTGGGCTCGCTATGTGACGGTAGAGAAGAGGAACGCTGCAGAAAGCGCAATAGTGTGCCGCTCGAGAGAGAAGTGCTCATCGCGGTATTGGATCGTAAATGATGACCCATCTGCTTGTGGCAGCAGGATAAATGTCTCTATTTCGCGGACTACCCATCTACGTGAAGAACGAGCTTCTGCTCCTCTTCTCTCCACTACTGTCCTGCTTTGCGAGTCCTGCTGGCGGTCGTCCTCTTTTCCTCTTGGCCGTGCTCGGCTGTGCCAGCGGTCGCAATTGCATCGTCTTCTTGTCCTTCTCCTGCGTCGGATTCCCTGGCTCTTGGACAATCTCCTTGATTGTCCGCCGAGAGAGACAGCCGTCGATGTGCACGTTGAATGTCTTCTCGTTCGCAACTTGAGGGAGAGAACAAATGGGACAATTCCACTGCTCGATGGGCTTCTTCGGTGGACTGTTTTCAGATTCGCGTTTCGCTTCATCTTCGAGAAGCGCGCGCCAGGCAAATCCGTTGCCGTAGCGAGTGTAGTCGTTGCCTACCCCGATGCCTTTTGACTGCAGCGACGTCTTTGCGGAGATACTGTCTTGTGCTGGGGCTTTCTTGGAACTATCGGCGGAGTACTCTTGTGAGAGCTGCGCCAGGTCGTCCAGTTCCTGCTGGCGCTCTTCGCGGGCGGCATCTTCAAACTCCGTGTCGGGCCACTTTTGCCAGCCATCTTCGTCAAGCTCAACTGGAGATTGATCACTGCCTGTCGTAGTTCTTTCCTTGTTGGCCCCCACAGCTCTGCCGAAGAAGTCCACGTCTCCTTTCTTCATGGACACGAGATGCGTGCATCGCAGCCCCATAAGCCGTAGCTTCATGCCGGGAAACTCCTTCTCCAGCTTCTGCAACATGGGCAGACTATAGCTGTACAGCTCATCTGCTGTGAAGACGGCTTTTGCAGGTTGGACTTGGCGCGTAAAGACTTCATAGGTGTGCAGCTTCACCTTCAGGCAGAGCGTCCGACCCTTGAACTCGGTGCGCTGCAAGTCCTCTTCGAGCGATTCCGCGGTATGTTTCAGCTTGTCACGCAGCTCCTGTGGGTCTGACATGTCGTGAAACGTGCTCTCAGTTCCAACGCTTTTCCGCTCATGTTCTTCTGCAGGCCTGACGTCTGTTCTTCCAAGACCAAGATGGACGCCCATCAAGAATTCAAAAGTCTTTTCGCCAAACAGGCGGTTGATGTACTGACGTTGAGGATACAGATCTCCGCAGGTTTTGATGCCAATCGCATCCAGTTCTCTCTCCAGAACGCGACCGACCCCGTTCACCTTGCGAGTTGGCAGATCGCGCATGAAGTTGAGAATGGTGGTCCGCTCGGACAGCAGTTTGAATTGTCCGTTGGGCTTGTTCTTGTTCGAGCATATCTTTGCCAGTTTCGCGTTGGCTGCAATTCCTGCTGAAATGGTAATCTTCGTCTCGTGGTGTACTTGCTCACGCATCTGGCTCACAGCCTCCTCGGGCGTCATGTCATGGTCGCTGCAGTATTGCGTGATGTTCAAGTACGCCTCGTCGATCGATGCACTCTCAAACCGCGGGTCGTATTGCTCGAGCACTGCGCGGACCTCTTTCGCCTTGGCAATGTACTTTTCAAAGTTGAGGGGAACATGAACGAGTTGTGGGCACAGCTTGTCCGCCACGAAGCCCGCCATGCCGCTCCTGCAGCCAAACTTTCTCGCCTCGTAGTTGCAGGTTGTAAGCACGCCTTTGCCCACAGCAAAAGGCACGTCCTTGAGCAAGGGGTTGTCAAGTTCCTCGACCGCAGCATAGAAGGCATCACAATCGATGTGCACGATGGCCTGGCTGAGATCGCGCTCGTACTCGAGCTTCGCAATGTAGTCGTCTGCCTTTTTCAGCTCTTTCCTCAGCCCCCCCTGGGCCTCAATCCGCTGCAGCTCGCGCTTCTTGGCCAAGATGCTGTTGATCTTGACCGTGAGGGTCTTGTCCTTGTTCTCCTCATTGTGGAAGTACTTGGAGCCTTTGGAGGCATTGTAGATGATTTCGCTCACTTTTGCCTGGTCGACACCATCCTGGCCTGATTTGGTCAGGGACGGGCCCAGCAGATGGTACTTGAGACTGTGGTGTTGACTCGCCTCAGGCGCGTCGTTTGTGTCGGTGGCGGCGGTGTCGGTGGCGAGGGGCGCAACGACAGCATCTTCAGCAGAGGCCTGCTCTGCACCCTCACGCTCCATCACAGTGGGCCACTGCACAGTCACCCATGTTCCATACCGTGTCTGGTGAAGGTCGGTTTGTGCCTTAATTCATCATCACCAGACGAAGGCAGACGCGAGAAATAGAGTTTCCAACAATCCATGCAAGCGATCTTCCCTTTGTTTACATACTTGTGACACCACACATCTCGCACAATCACACTGCCCCGCCAACAATAATCAAAGAACAACATCAGTCGCTTGGATCCGGTTCTGGCTGACGCCGACATCATTGCACAACGACCCGAGCTGGACATCTGCCTTGGAGCGACTTCGGCAGACAGACCGACAGCTTCTTCGCTCTTCACATGTCACCAATCCCGAGCTGCACGCTACATCGACGGGGGTGCGGCCAACGAGCGGTGTAACCAGCACGCCGCCAACTCCACCGCGCGCGCGATAGATTCCGCCGATGAGGGAGCAGCGGCGACGGCGATAGACGGACCGCAGCGCCATGTCGGCCGACCGCAACGCGCGCCCCCTCAAGCCCACGCTCGCTTCCACCAGGACCGCCACCTCGAGGACTCCGCTGACTCCGCGCATTGCCGCCAGTACCGCTGCGCCCACCCCGAGCACCGCCAGACCCGCTGCGCCGCGAGTGGCAGGCCGCACACCGCTGTTGTCACCACGGGACCGAGCGCAGGATACGCAGGCAAAGCCGGAGACGGCCAGCAATGGTAATATCACGCCGCGGTCATCCGCGAGAAGATCGAGAATCGGAGTCGACAGTGGGCAGAGCTCGCCGGCATTTGAAAACACGCCGACAGATGCAAAATCGCGAGCTGGACTTGCGCCATGGGATGCATCGCAAGGCAGGAACAGTACAATCAGCGGGCTGAATCTGGGTCCCAATGCGGGTTCGTCGAGCAAGTCACGATTAAGCAGGCCAAACAGCGTCGTGAGCGAGAACAAATCAAAGGTCGGACGATCACCTCCGATGGCGCGCTCGCCGGGGTTTGCAGACTTTGGACAATCGGGCGCCACCGACGCCTTTGAGAACCGCTTCTTTCACGCGAGCGATGCGAAGAAGCAGGAGCCTCCACCCAAAAGACCTGAGCCCAAGAAGACTCCGACTTTCTTCTACGCAGACGGCAACCAGGACCAGATTGCGGGGCCCCCAAAGCCTTCTTCGCCAGTTCTATCTGCTGTCGGCGAGAGGCGTGCTCAGGGTCCGTTCATGAAACCGGAGACGAACCATGTGAGAAGTCCTCCACTGCTCTCGCCCGCATTCAACCCGTCTTCTGCCAGCCTGTCCTACTTCCCACCAACTGTGCCTTTGACACCCCTGCGATCGCCCTCGCCGAGTAAGGAGAACATCCACTTGTCGTACAGAAAAGGCGCGTCTCAGATCTTTGGCATGCGTCCTGCGCCGCGGAGCACCCCTTCAGTGTCCGACTTGATGTCTCAGCACGCGGGCCATGAAGCGAGGAGGCCGAGCAGGACATTGACACATCGCAAGTCGTCCAGCTTATCGTCGATCAACTCCGCCAACGAACAATTGCGGAGACGGTCCAATACCGCATTGGACGACACAATTCCCAGCTCGCCGCTAACACACGAGGTGCATGCTGGACACACAGTCAAACTAACGAGTCCGCCTACCGATCTGCCCTCCATCGATACCTCATTGACGTCCTTGAATGGTCTCGCGTCGCCTACAGAGTCCGCGCTCAGCCCCACCAGGAATGTGTCACAACTGGCTGCTGATGCGCGGCGGGAGCGCAAGGTGCTTGATCTTGAAATATCCAATAGCTCGTTATTGGCTATTAACTCCAGTCTGGAGAAAGAGCTGCGTAGGCAGAAGGCCGAGCTGAAGCGATTTAGACGCCTATCCCGCGCTGGCCGCCTATCTTCCGCAGCATTTAGTTTGCCGCATAATGGGTCCAGCAACTTCGACACGCTTGACGAGGAGGACGACGATGACGAGCCACATGACATGCCAGCTGGCTGGGATGAAGAAGATGCAAGCGAATCTGAAGACGACAGCCTGATCAGTGGTAGCGATGCACTCTCCGCCAGCGCCTCGAGTGATCGGCTCGCCAAAGATGAGAAGCGACTGAAAGTGGATCTGGAACGCCACCGTGAGCTTCTGGTGCAAAGCCAAGCGATGAACCAAAGTCTGAAACGTTGCATGTATGCGACGGATGAAATGATCCGTGATGGCAAGAAAGCGCTGGAATATCACGTCCGTGTCTCTGATGTCAAGCTTGGGGGTCGAATCCTATCTGGGCATGATGACGATGAAGATGCGACACAAGACCTCATAGTCGACGGGGAGCTGGACGAGGGCCATGACGACGGTATGGAAAGCGCGCAAGGACTACTTGATGTATGGCGAGGCGTTGGTCGACCCATTTTTGAGGGTAGCGAAGGCTCCGGAGATCGCGACTCTGGTATTGAAGTCGACAAACCATACGGCCTCGCTTCGGCCCGATACTCTGACGCATCGAACACAACTGCAGATTCGGGCCGGCCACCGGAGCACGCGACTTAGAGGAGGGGCATCCAGTGCGCGTCCAGTTCAATGTCCAGTTCGGGCGAGCTTTCCATTCACATCTAGCAATGACCCACCACAGCGACCTCAAGATCTGGAACAGGCCAACCTGTACCGGAGAAATTCTGCACAGAACACCACGACCCTCGATGCTCTTGTACGACTATGGCTCGGCCGCTGCCGCTGCGCCAACAATCGCGATGATCAAGCCAGCCACGCGATCGCCACTACTGCCACCGAGCGGCCTAAACAGCCTCCACCACCCCTGCGCAGACATTGTACCTGCAGCCTGCAGCGGAGAGCTTTGAGCTTGTGATTTTGGACATATATGCAAGATACCCTGACTTCGATTTCTTTTGTTTGACGGCCGTCGTTGGTGGAAGAGAAAACAATGGCGTTCATTCTTTTGGTTTCAAGATACCCAGGCTGCCGATTAACAAGTTGTGGACAGTCACACTCTACCCCACTCGAATCAGAACATCATTACGAGCCCTCGCCCCAATTTGCGCATTCACGTTGGCAAAGTACGTCTCACATTATCCAGAGATACGCTGTGAACATGTTCGAGAAGAACCATTCGCAACGCTCGTTCCTGGCCGCATGCGGTAACTTTCAATGCCGAGCAATTGTTTCAGACCCGTCCCGCACTCTCCCGAAGCTCGGCTTCGATCCCAACCAGTATTTGCACGGACAATTTGATCTTGACACTCGAATCTAGAGACACGTGAAATCAATGCTAACGCCATGAGACGGCACGAGACGTGAGGAAAGCTACTAAGTACAGATAAGTACAGTATGCAGTCCTTGCTGTACCGCGATCGCCTCAGCACACCTGGTGGGATGCCGTGAGAGACATCTTGTCATTGCAGTTCACTGGGCATACTTCGTTTGCAGACGCAACATTCTGTCCATAATCCTCGTTCATCGTCGACTTGGAACACCGCCAGCCCATCATGGACTTTCGCACTCTGGTCCGTCGTGCGAACTTCTCTTCGCGCAAAGATCTATATATCGCGCTTTCGGCACCGGCCATTACGTTCCTCGCTGCCAAGCTCATCATCAACTTGTACGCCATATCGATGGCAGATGGTGTGCCCACAAGACCTGCTGTTCTCAAAGCGCCTTCAACGAAGCTCCTCACTGCCGAAGAGTACGACCAAGTACCGTACCCGCCCGATGCCTTGCCAGGAGGTCGAAACGTTGCCACACCTTATGGCAATCTACGGGTTTACGAGTGGGGTCCTGAACCTGGTCGAAAAGTGCTCTTCGTCCACGGCATTTCGACCCCTTGCATCTCTCTCTCTCGCGTCGCAAGCAGACTCGTCAAGAAAGGGTGTAGAGTCATGCTGTTCGACCTGCCCGGGAGAGGCTACTCTGATTGTCCCGATACCAACCACTACCACCAAGACATCAATCTTTTTTCGACTTGCATTCTCTCCGTCCTATCCAGCTCCCAGTTAGCATGGACAACCGAAGGCTTCACCCTCGCTGGCTACAGTCTCGGCGGGGGCATCGCCGCAGCATTCACAGCTTACTATCCCGACCTCGTGGAAAGTCTTGTGCTGATCGCTCCCGGCGGACTCCTCCGACCCACAAGACTGAGCCTATCCTCCAAGATCCTCTACTCTGGCCTCTTGCCAGACGACGTTGTCAACTACTTTGTCGGACGTCGACTCCGTGTATCCACACCCAAACCCAAAGCCGCACCCACCACAGCCCCCTCTGCCTTCCGCTCTCGCATCCAAGACCTCAAGAAATTCGACTGGACTCAAGTCCCGCACTCCAACAAGCGTCGCATATCCGTCACAGCCGCCGTGCACGCCGAAACATCCTCGTGGTCCGACGAGGATGACGACAATGACAACAATGCAGAAATCGACCCTCACGCCCCCGGCCAAGACAGCACATCGCCCATTTTCGACGACAGACCCAACATTTCTCCCGCTACGGCTGTCGCCTGGCAAGTCGAAACCCATCCCGGATTCATCCCTGCCTTCATCAGCTGCATCAAGTACGCGCCAATCCACGACGGCCACGAGTACTGGCGCCTCGTAGGCGAGAGATGCGCGGCCGCGAGAGCGCAGTATGAACGGTACGCGAGTCGGATTGTCGGGCGGAAGCACTCTGTTGCCGACTCGGACAGTTCTGGGTCAGACTCTTCCGAGACTCCGTCGAAGAGTGCGCGGAGAGGGTTAGACGAGGGGAAAGTTTTGCTTTTGCTGGGGAAAAAGGATGTAATTATCATGCCGGATGAGACCGCACAGGATGCTTCGACGGCACTGGGGAAGGAGAATGTAGAGATTATGCGGTTGAATGGCGGGCATGATCTGGTCTTGTCGAATGTGGATGGGTGTGTGAATGCCATGGTGGCGTTTTGGGAGGGTGGAGGACGGGGGATCTGATCATGATGTGTCGGCTCATGCTACTACTCTTTCTTCTATCGTTAGTTGCACGCGTTCAAGCGCTTTCAATTCACAGGCGAGATGAGTTTCTAAGGCCCAACTGTACACCCGCTATCCTTCTCTTTATCCTTGACTAGCTCCTCCACATCTACATCCTGGCCAGACTTCACCATGGCAGTCAAGTTGCGCTTACTGCAGCGGCCAAAGTACTGGCAGTCTTTCGCTCGCCCGATCAATCTTTCCCGCGCATCGCTCGTAGCTCCTAATTCGACGACAAGCAAGAACACCAGTATCCCAGTCACCAACCCAATCAGCTCCAGCGAGTCGAGCGAGTGCGCGAGTGGGAGGCAAATAATGACAATAGCCATCAAGACGCGCCAGAGTAGTCGCTTGTACTTTGTGAGTCGAATGCCCTCGTGCTCTCGATGCACATGGCTCGCAGAAATCAGCGCCATGAAGACCAACGCCACGCCGAAACCCCCGCAGTAGAACCATCGAAACCCGTCCGGTATGTGGTCCTCGGATCGTCCTTGATACTGCTCAGTCAAGTACTCGAGATGTGAATTAGCTTCATCGTGCGCGGCGACCAGCATAGCCAGTCCACTCCCTCCGAGCACAAAGGTCATGATAAAAGGTAAATGGCCCATACTCCACGCAAAAGCGCTCAATTTATGGCGCCGGATCGCGTGGGAGTAGAGGTTCGAGGCGTCGATTTCAAAGTACATCCAGTTGAAAATGAAGCATTGGATCAAGCCGAGGATGGCTTTGCCGTAGAAGGAGTCGATGCCGTTGACGGTGGATTGGTAGAGTAGTGCGACGACCGTGTAGCCAAAGACGAGAGAGACAAAGGCGTTGGTGCGTTCGACGCGGTGTTCGATGTTGATCGCGGGGACGACGGGGAAGAGCGGTTTATCCTTGGATTTCGATATAAAGCGCGTGTACAATGATTCGACCCAGAAGAAACCAACGTGGCCCGCTAGGTCGATGAAGAGCGCGAGGCAGATGAGGATGAGTTGGTTTGGCCATTCGACGTGCACGCTTGCAGTCCAGAGGGCTACGCCGAGGAGGGTTATGGTGGCGTGGAAGATCATGACTGGACGGACCATGCGGATGAAGTAGCCGCATAAGAGGAGGTAGCCTGTCATGAAGAGTCGTGCGGCGAGGTAGAAGCCGATTAGCGTGGCGTAGGTGTGCTCGAAAGCCTCGACGATGTTGGTTGTGTAGCCGAAGAGACAGGCGAGGAGGAAGAGGATCGAGAGTCTCTGGAAGACGTCGTCTGTGTCGAACCAGGACTGAGTGTGGTAGGCGGAAGTTAGCGATTTTCCCACAGCTGGAGGTCACGACTTACTATGAACAGAGCCATGTCATTCCATATCTTGTAAGAGAGGGAGAATGTGATCACAAAGTGCAGAAGGCTAAGACCAGTCGGGTGCTCGGCTGTATGATCGCCGTTGATCTGAAGTATGCCTAGAACTCAAGGTCAGTGGATGGCTTCTGTGTCGTGATTCCACTACATCCATGGCCTTACCGACATAGAGCAAGTCGACAAACAGCTCAAAGGACTGCACTTCCTCACTTCCAGCCGAACGCCAGAGAATCCCTTTGTGAAAGTATTGGCGCAGAGTGGGAACTTTGAAGAGCTTCAACGGTGTTGCGAAACCGCGCTCACATGGCGACCTGGACAAGATCAGTCGACAGCATGATGCTAGAGGCAATTTATTCCGCTCACTGGGATTTTTCACTCAGGCTTGACGCTGGTGTCGTCGTTCCACTGGCACTAGGACTATCGTCATCATAACTTCTTACGTGCGCACTATACCCATAGCGATCAAAATGGGCCTCGAGCGCTACACCGTGGGTCGTGACCTGCAATCTGTCAGCCTTGAAGCTACTCACAACACAACGGCTAAGTTCGTACGCGGTCAAGTTCATTCGCAAGCGCGTCCAATTCTGCGTGAACTTCTGCAAACCTCTCATAGACTTCTTTATGCTTACTCCTCAGCTCTTCTCTCCTATCCTCATGATGTGTCTGCGCTTCTCGGATAGCGTCCAGATGCTCAGCTGTGCCAGAAATGTAGACATCAAAAGTAGAATCGTCGTGGACTTGAGCTAGTCGTTTCTTGAGAGTTTCGGCTTCTTCTGGCGAGGCTGCAATGTGAATGCGCTTGCCGCTAGGGTGATGGAATTGTCGAAGACGTTCGCGGATGCGCGAGCCGTTGTGGTGGTGATGGTGATGGTAAGAAGACGCCTGTGAGGATTTGGTGTCTATGCCGACTGCCTGCTTTTCGAGATCACTATTCACTGGCGTGCTGGCCATGACCGCGGTCTTCGCTGTCATGGAAGTGGAAGAGTCCCTCTGGAAACGGGCCAGCTGAGGTATAACAATAAGCCGTCGTGCCGATCCTGTTGGAGGTCCCTGGAGCTAGCTGGCAATGCAAGCCAAGAGCGCCACCGTGCTGATGGAGCTGTCAGTCAGCATCTTCTTATCACAGCACTGCGATACGTCCAGCACCGACTGCCATGAGATTCTGCGCGTCAGCAGGAGATGTTGTTTGTTGTTCTGTAGCGAGACTGTCGAGAGCACAGCACAACCACCTCAGCCGAACCAGTCCGACAAGGTTCCGCCAAGAAAGCTTCTGAATCCTTCTTTCACGCTCTATGTCCGCCGTCTGTCGTTCGCTACGCTGTACACAGTCAATAGAATACATCTGTGCTACTCAAAAATACGTGTTGTGATCCCCACGGCTGCACAGTCTGTACAGTGTGCACCCTCCCCAAACTCCTCGCTAGTAGACAAGTCTGTACACACTTCTATCGCTGCCCATCAGGCGAAGTCTCTCCATCGTCACTTTCTGCCTCTTCTTCGTCTTCACTGGTGCTGTCGTGACCGTTTGCCTCCAGACTTGCACTCCGAATTCCCCAGCTCATCAGGAACCCAATGAATGAAATGCCGCCAAAAACACCAAACGCCATGGCCTCTCCTTTGGGCTGGATGCGAGTGGCGGCAGTGAACAGCGAACCACTAATGAATGGTCCAATTGCCCGTCCTCCCGCGCTCAGCGTTTGCGCAAGTCCGTTGAGTGTGCCCAGAACAGCATGGGACGGCGCACTGTTCGTGATGAGGAGCAGTGCACTAGTCAGACCTCCCACAGATGCTACCGTCTTGATGAGAAGCACAATTCCGAGCTCGCCCCAGAGCCAAGTCTTTCCCATCCGCGTCGGCTCGTGCGTGCCATCTTTGCCGTCTTTATAGCCAATCCAAGGCATGAGCAGAAACGCAAATACAAAGCCCGCAAGGCCAGTACGATACGTAGCCTTATTGCCCATCTTCTCCCTCAGTTTGCCAAAGATGCCAACCTGGAACAGGATTGTGATGGCTCCCGCGAACGCGAGACTGGTTCCAATCTCCTCTGGCGAGAGATTTCGTCCCGTAGGAGGTCGCCCTTCGGAGAAGATGGGATACAACGAGTTGAAACTCACATTGCTGAGCTGAAAGATCAAGTAGGAGACCAGGAGGAGCACAGTGTCCCTGTTGAAGACGTCCTTGCGATCAAGCTCTTCATGGTTCTGGTGGAAGAGGGCAGCAGCATCGTCCTCGTCATCGCCTTCATCATCCTCCTCATTCTCATCGTCGTCATCCTCCTCGTCAGCTGTAGCATCACTCTGTCGGACCGTGCCATAGCCTTGGTGCGTTGGGCCGGTCTTCAGGTACGTGGGCTTTGATGAACTTGTGAACTGCCAAATCCACGCAAACAGACTGCCCACCCTCTTTCTGAACGGCGGCAGCTCTTCGGCCGTGTCCAGGGACTCTTTCAAGAAGACGGCTGTAAGAACAAAATCGAGCAACAGTACACCGGCGGAGAAGAGGTTTGGCAGGAGATATGGGTAAGGATTGGGCTGGCCGGGCTTCAATGGATGTTCGCGCATGACCAGGAGACCTCCGATCAATGGTCCTGTGATTCCCCCGAGGCCATAAATGACGGGGAGGTACGTGAATGCACGACTTTGATTGGAGCGATCGGTGATTTCGCCTAGACATGTGCTGATAACACCCTGATTGCCGTTCACCAGACCCATCAACGCCTGAATCAGAATTGCGTGCCACAGCTTGCGACTGAACCCAAAAGCGACGAAGCACACTGCGGTGAACAGCGTCCCGGTCAACACAATCGGCTTGCGCCCAATCCTGTCCGATAGCCAGCCCCAGAGGAAGTTTGTGGCAAACTGCGCCAAAGCGAACGCGGAGGCAATCAGTCCCACGTACATGCCGATGTCTGCCTCCTTGACATCAGGAAAGCTGGATGCCATGTCCGGCAAGTACGGCGATATACTGTTCAACGCCGTCTGCTCTGCTAAGGCGATCACCGCCAATATGGCCAGCTGGCCTTTGGGCAGAGGCGTCTCTTGCTGGTCCGCTGCAGAGTCGTGCGAGTTCTCTCTGCTCGGTGGCGCATGCTGTGCGGAGCCATTGCTCTTCATGTCCTTCTGCGGTCGTCCTGCGTTCCGGGGCGGTGCGGTGGGAAATGTCTGGTAGTGAATGGTCGAGGACGTTCGATGGTGCAGGGTCGGTTTCTGCGCTCGTCGATCCGAGGCAGACGGCATGCTGGGGGGGTGTCAGATGGTGGAGCGACTGCTGGCCACATGTGTGGTTCTGGTGGTGCTGGCGGTTGGCGCGCTTGTGGAGAGAAAATCTTCGTGTGAGAAGGATGCCAGTGCAAATCAACGAGCGCCTTCGTCTCCAGCAATGTCCGATCCTCCACTTCCCAGAATACGACGGTCGAGGCGTACTGTGCCGACTTATCTCTCGTCGGCCGGCGGAAAAGCGAGAAGAAGCAGACGGCGCACTGACCACGCCGGTGACGCACTTTGCCCTGCGTGTTTTCCAATCACCATCGACGCGAATGTCAGACGCGTCTTCTCGCAGAAGGAAAGCACACTTCTGTTTCTGCTAGCAAATTCAACGTCGTCTCAACGAGGTTCATGGTGAGTTGGCATAGAAGCGATGAGTCGAGCACAGATGATGGTTACATGAGCTTCTGTTAAAATATAACCAACATTCGAATTGTCACTTGTGCAAATAGGATGGCGCTTTCCGCCAATATGAAGCCTCGCCGCACGGGAGGCAGTATCAGTCTGTGAGTGTTTCCAAACAAGATGCCAACTGCGCTGTCAAAGTCCATCCTCGCAAAGATTCTGCATCTACACAGCAACCTCACGAAAGGACTTCTTGCGTCCCAGACCAGCTCTCCTCTGCCAACTCCCAGACTGTTTTCAGCGGCGGGTAGATTAGATACCGCTGGATATCAGACTTGATACCTGGTCGTGCCACAGCTAGGCCCAGGCATACCGCAAGGAGCGGTCTATTTGCACGCTTCGATGTCTGCATCGAGGCTAGGCTTGCACGCGACTGCATTCCCTGCTCGGTGGCCCTCTTCCTGACTTCTCCACAGCCTCCAGGCCAGTTTACAGTACGCCGACTGATTTCTTGACGACCATCAAAGTCACTTTGCGCAGGACAAGCCAGCCCTTCTTCTTGGCAGCTCAGAATTCACTTCATCATTTGACGGCACCTAACAGCAACGATCGAATAGCATCTTTGGTGGTGGCGTGGCCCCAGTCCTCGTTGATCTCCAGTGCAGTCCGGCCCAGCTCATCGAGGAGCAACGGATCTGCGCCGCCAACCTCAAGCAACAACTGCACAAGCTCTGGTTGCGGGACTTTGCCCACGACGGCGCTACTCACTGACTTGTGCAGAGCGCAGCCATTGACACCCTCTGGAGACTGGTCCGGCAGTGGCGTCAGATCTACCGACGCCTTGAGGCCTAATAGATAGCGGACCATGTCCAGTTCTTGATAAAGAGCGGCCAACTGCAAGAGACTGGCCTGATCGATGATGCGTATCAAGGAAGGTTCCTCGGAGAACATGTTGGGGCTCGTCCAGTATCCAGGATCATGCAATGCCCGTTCATAGTCTGCCACATCGGGGACTTTTGCTCGGTGATCAATATTCTCAATCAGAACGGCCAGAACTTCGACATCTCCCGTGCGAATTGCCGCCCGTAGGCACGGTACACCGACAATACGGCCATGCTCGATCAAAAGCTCCACTACGTCGCGACCGTGGCCCAGATTGTTAGTCATGCCTCGGACACCAACCGGCCAGCCGCTCTTGACCAGAACACGATAGAAATCCAGTGGTCTGCGTTCTTCTTTGATACTAATCGTGTCCAAGCCAGAGTTCATGGTCGCCCCTTGGTCGAACAGGAACTTTAGCAGTTGTGTGTCCCCACCATTCAGAACGTGTTTGAGCATAGCTTGAAGTGGTACCGCTCGCTTCTCTGCCTGCCATTGAGCGCACGCATCCTTCAGCCCTTGCAAGTCTCCGAGACGAACAAGTTCTGTCCAGTCAGGCGGTGCTTTTCGACTTGCGGGTCCCGCCGAGAGCTGTTCGAGATATGGGCCATTGTCTACCAGCAGGCTGATGTCCATGCGAGCCAACTGATATTGGTCGACGAGGAGACGGGGCACGACGGGACGCTGTGCAAACATTCGTGAATATCTCAGCGACCGTGCAGCTCACAAGACCAAGAGGAATGTGCGTGTCTAGGAAGTGCATGTGCATCCCACTTTGAGAGCGCTTCTGCGCATCACAGCACAGGGCTTGGAAGTACCACTGACCACAACCAGAGCAGGATCAGCGGTCATGCACCACCGAGTTTTGCTTGTCACAAATAATTCCGCTTGCGCCTACGTGCTTAAGAGATAACGACCGCAAAACCTGCCTGTGATCATGCTAGCCAGATCGTACCTGCATCGTGTGCGGCGCAGCCTAGACTGCAGCGCACCCAGAGTCGTGTTTGCTGCACAAGACTGTTCAGCTCTCGCATGAGTCAGGCTTGTGTCGACGTTGACGATACATTCGACTTGACAGTTATTATTAATCAACAGCAAGCCACAAAGCTAGCAGGATTCGCCTATTGCACACACTTCAGATCTAGGCTCGAACCCAATCTTTGGATGAAGCGGTCCAGAATTTAATTGATACCTTGATAAAGTAGTGGACTGGACTGGGATTCCGCCGATGGCACAAGCCGACAGTCGGGCCAAGACTTAATCGGAAGATAGCAGGATGCCTCCTACCACTTCAGGTAAACGCGAAATGGTCACGCGGCTCAGCTCCGCCGTCCAGACTGACAATCCAACAGCCACCAACCGACATGAGTAACCAAGCCCATCTCATCACCGTTGCTGCTGTTGCTGCTGCTTGATGTGAGCTCCCCGCTGCGAATCGCACTCCACCAGAGTTCGGCGTAAATGCCGAGCGAGCAAGTATAGCCTAGACGCTCTCCATGTGGTTTAGAGGGGAGGGGCTCCGTGATACGGCCTTGGCGTCTAAACAGTATGAGGTAGTTCTACACGCTTAAAAGGGTCGACTTCACCTCGATTTTCGCCTGCAGCCTGCGTGAGAGAATGTTTCACAACAGCAGTATCGACGATGTGTGTGTGAAGAGGGCCGATAACACGATGATAAAAGAGATCCGATGACGGTGGTGATGATAAGTTGTGTATGATTTGTTACATGCTCCACTTCGTCAAACACACGACTATCCCAATGTAATGCAATGCACCGATCCAAGCACGCCCACGCCGTCAATAGGGTACTGTCGCTAATCGTCTCACTTCGTCGCCACCCAACAAAAGTAGGACGTCTCCAAAACTCCCGCTACCTCAACTCCTGCGATGCCCATCCCGTCGATAAACCTTTCAAGGCTAGGCACTGATAAGGCGTACTCTGGGGATCATAATACAAGCCCTCTACACTCCCGTCCTCTCGCTTTAAGGACACATAGTAGAAGCCCGATATCGTCAGACCATGTCCCCGATCCTGGTCGCTTTCTCTTCTTTCCCTCTCGCCCTCGCTGCACGAATCGCCTTTGCGATGCACGAAACATCGCTCTTTCCACCGCATGAAGATGTACTCCCGCCCGACTTCGGACATGCGGTCTTTCGATAGCAAGACGCGGGCGAACTCGTCGGAGGACGAGTACGAGTTGAAAGGCGGGAGCTTTCGCCAGTTGGCCGCGTCGATCTTCTCGTTCGCAGAGGGAAACGCGATTTCGGACGAGATGGTAGTGTAAGGGGTTGCGTTGTTGGGTTGGGTCTGATGCGGTCCTCTTCGATGCTGTTCCTTTGCGCTGGGTGTAAGAAAACTGTGGTTCTCGAGATCAATAATGTGTCCTTCGAGGTAAGTCGTGATGGGTGCATTCTTCTTTCCAGCTTTTGGACGATCTGTGGCGTTCGTAGCGCTCAAGCTGTGAGGTCCCTGGGGCACGTCATACGCCTCCATTGTACCTTGTAAGGTCATTCTCTCGACATCGAGGGCATGAAGAATGACCCGGACAGGCCAATGATCGTGCGCAGGATCGTAGGCTTTGCTGGCTGCCAAGAGAATGTTCGCTGACGAGGCCTGCGCTAAAGGAAGAAAGCCAGGAGGTCCATGTTCCGAGGTATTTGGAAAGTCTAGCCAACGAGTTGATGTGGAGCCCGGGGGATGGTCGAAGCCCGTGGCTGTGAATTGGCTGCTAAAATTTGGGTTGATCTGCTCAACTGAGCGTGCGGCAGCGCCACTCCGCGCAGCAAGGAGCGCCGCATTGCTACTTGTGGCGTGCTGATGTCCTTGGAAGACTGTTCCGGGCTGGAGCCACGAGGATCCGGCAATTGGGTCTATTTCCGCAAGATCCATCACAAAGTCGTCGTGCTTGTCGGCAAAGAACTCCTTCGTTGCCAAGCCATGGTCGATGGCGGCCGATAGAGCTTGCTCGTAGCTGTAGCACGATCGCAGCTGGTTCAAGTATTTGAGCGCATTCTCTAGAAATTGGTGCCCACTGGATGTCGTCGTCGTGACCGGCAGGGGAGGGGTGGATATCCTCAGAAGCCGTGGCAGTGCAGTCTCCCCGTACCTTCGCTGCATAGCTTCTGCACGCTCCTGCATAGTCCGCGTCCGTATCTCATTCGCGGACGGAGGCAGTGGCCACGAGTCTCTGTTGGACGTGCCACTCCGATGCTGCTCGCCAGAAGTGCGAACGCTGCTCGCTGAAGGGGTGAACCAGCCCGCGGCTCTTGCCCTCTCCTCTTCTTCGCTCATCTCCCCCCGCCGCTCCATGGCATACCGCAGAATCCTCTCTGTCGCACTGGGTGAGCTTTCTTGCCTTGCTCGCTGCATCGCCGCCCGACTTCTGAGACTCCTCCGCTGACGCTCACCGGTAGACGGGGCATCGGTGGTGAGATCTACGATCTCCGGCGCTTGAGTGTCCCGATTCCGCTCGCGTCTGCGACTCTCACTCTGCCCGACCAGCCGCGCAGTGTCTAGGGAGGAAGAGCTGGGTCCGGACGGCTGGCGGCGCAGCTCAGCGAGGATCTGGTCCAGCTCGTTCTCGTCCTGGCTGGCGGTGATTGCGGCCGATGCCTCGTGAGACGGCGCCCAGTCGTACTGGTTATTCCTGCCAGGCGAAGGGGTGCGATTGCCGTACGCAGAGGGCGTGCCTGCCGAATCGGAGGGCGCAGGGTCGTTTATCTGGTTCAGTCGCGCCAACACTCGCTGCAGTCGCACGCGGCGCAATACGTCGTCGTTAGCGGCGCGGATCCGGGCCTGCTCTTCGGGGGCGCGTCCGTCGGGGCGCTGGTTGAGTCGGGGTCGGGGATCGCGACCGGGGTCATTGTGCGACGCGACGTGGCGTCTGGCGGCGGCGGAGGAGGAGGAGGTGGTGGTGATGGTGGTGTTGTTGTCCAGCGACTCCAGCGAGTCTCGGAGGAAGCTCACATTGGCGTCCAGCGTGTGGAGCGTAGCGGCGAGGTCGGGCACGGGCGAGGACAGATATGATAGCGGCGTCAGCGGCCGTTGCGCCGGATCGAGCAGCGGCGTCAGCGGAGTCGACGATGACCTCCTTCGCGGCAGGACGTGTCTGCTGCTGCTGCTGTCGTTGTCCGGCATGTCGTTGTCTCTTGCCGTCTCTCTTCCTTCCTTCCGTCCTACCTTCCTCTACTGCATCTTAGTGACTGTGGTGTGTACATCTTCTCCGGTGACAAAGGTAATCCCGCATGCGCATCAGAGCACCACCTCGCTCTGCCAAGCCTGACGCCATCGGTCTCCGTTGTCACATGCAAGCCGGCACAATATTTCAATACGAGAGGTACATAGCTTCGTCAGGTCAAGCAGCCATGCTGTGTAATAAAGTGCATCGTTTCATTTCATCGTATATCGTCTTCAATCATACCGCTGTCATGACCGCAGCAATCGAACCAGTCGATTATGGCCCTTCGCCTTTGCCATCTCAGCAGGCGTTCCCCCAACACCATCCCAAGTCGCATTTCCGGGCCTTCGACTCGCGCCTCTCTCAAGCAGCATCTTCGCCGCAGCGACATGTCCTCGCGAGGCCGCGAGATGCAGCGGCGTCGCTCCTTCGTCCGCGCGACAGTCCGCATTCGCCCCGCAACTCAACAACTTCTCAATCACTTCAGCATGTCCCTTGTGAGCTGCCCAATGCACGGCAGTCAAGCCGTAGTTCTGTCTCGTCTCCAGACTCGCGCCGCCCCTCAGTAACACTCTCACACTAGCCAGAGACCCCGAAGCTGCAGCGTAGTGGAGGGGCGTATTCTGATCCTCGTCCACACAATCCACTTGCGCTCCTCTTTCGAGTAGCAGCTCGCACATGGCACTCTGTCCCATGACCGCAGCCTGATGAAGAGGCATCAAGCCACCTCCACCTGCAGATCTGAGACTCACTCGCGCACCGTGCTTGAGCAAGAGCCTCACGGCGTCGATCTGGTTCGCGCTAATGGCGCACCAGAGCGGACTGTATCCATCTCTACCAGAGAGGAAGTCGACCTCTGCGCTGTGCGTGAGGAGCAGAGACAGTGCTTCGACATTCCCAGACCATGCTGCCAAGTGCAGTGCCGTATCGCCCTTGGCGTCTTCCGTGCTGAGCTCTACAGCGTCAGACTTGAGGAGCAGAGCGAGTGATTGGACATGGTTGAGATGGGCTGCGATGTGGAGAGGCGTCCGCCGCAGCTCTCCAAACGGTGTAGAAGCGCTTGCGCCTGAGGAAAGCAGCTCCGAAAGTGTGCTGGTGTCGTCTGCATTTACAGCACTAAACAGACGGTCGGAGTAAAAAGGCTTCGTCGTTGGTGCTGGAGACTGGCTCTCCTGTTTGACATCTGCTTCTACTCCTGTGGCAGGCGGACTGTATTTCGGCGGAGGATCGATGAAACACCTCTCGTCCACAGCCGGCGTGATACCAATACGTTCCTCTTCCTCAAACGCAGATGGAGGCAACGAACTCGGCGTTCGTTGCCCCGACTCCAAGCAATCTGTCCCCTTCGTATCTGCCTGCTGTAGCAACCACTCCAGCACCGGACGCTGAGCTCTCAGCTGCACTAAAGTCCTCTCTGCATCCTCATAGCCATACTTCTGCTGCGCCAGCGCACTCCTCGCAGATCCCAAACTCTCCCAAATCGACATCGTCGCCGCATCAAAACACGCTTCCGGTCCAGCATCGCCCACCAAGAACTTGTCCTCACCACAAGCCAGCACTTCCCTCTGCAAGCGACACAGCACCCCTACAAGTAGAGCCAGCTCACTCAGCAAGACTTGTTCCGTCATCACAACCATCTGGCTCGCATCTCCCGCCAAAGAAACCAGTTCCGCAAGGCGAGCATATCGACTACTCTTGTTCTGTTTCTGCTCACCGCCAACACGGCAGTTTGCTTCTGCGGCTGCTTCTTCTTCCTCTTCCGCAACGTGATAAATGCTATCAACCGCTCTCCTTCCCCTCCTCTTTGGCCGGGGTCTCACTAGCGGCGTCTCTCGCTTTTCTTCTACTTCTGTTGTTGTGGTCGTCGCCGATATAGTAGGATAATTGTTCCGCCAAACGGCAGAAATCGCAACAAGAGAAAACGCCGTGCACGCAATCGTGAAGCATATCGTCGCAGGCGTGAGGAGTGTGTGGGTGGTGGTGGCAGGGGAAGCGGAGACGGTCATCATGTCGGACTACGCGTGGTTGCGGTTGCGATCGTGGTCGATGAGAGAAAGGTGTGACTGCGTAAGAGGTTTGGTTGAAGCCATTGTGTTGAGCATCTCTCTCTCAAGTCGCGGGTGGGAGCGCGTGGAGGAGCGTTGCCAATGTTTGTGTTCGGTAGACTATATAAGTTAGCGTTGACGTTGTGTGATGGTCAGTGCTTCGTGTGAGAGCAACAAGCAAGCTCATAACTTCACAAGTACTGGACAAACAACTAATCTTTTCGTCCCTGGTGGAATCGTTGCTAAACTACGCGGTTGCTGCCGCAGGGCAGATTGTCGGAAGTTTGGACTTGTAATTAGATGGCGCAGACAGCTACATAGAATTACTTTCTTGGTATAGAATATAGCGCAGGGTTGCGGTTTGGTTCGAGGTTGGAGACGCAGTATGGGTACAGTACGTTCAATGCATACATCTGTTCATACAAATTTCAGGAGTTCAACATGCAGAATGCAAAGCAAGACTTTGAGCCAGTAGAGTAAGTCTCGGCCAACGAAAGTGGTATCATCGCAGAAGATCATCAAACAGAAAGGAAAACATCGCTCGTGCGCCCGTGATAATGAATCGCTCATCCATGTCCCATGTGATTCAGAAAACGAAATGTCCCGCCCACAGACTTCTTCTGCCCGTTACTCATCACCGAAGGCGCAGGCTTTTTCGCCGAGGTAGAAGCAAAAGACATTCTGGACGAAGAGCCCGGCCGGTTCAGCGTGACGGCTGCTCGAAGCAACGAAGACTTCCTAGCTGGGACAGGCGGAAATGTGGGTTCTTCTGTGACGATCGAAGGTATCCCTTTAGATAGCGATCTGATGCTGCCCTCGCGGGAGTTCAAGGATAGATTGGAGAGACTGTCGGCGACTTCAGGCGTCAGTGGCCAGCTAGAAGTGCTGGTGGTGTCGATGATGCACGGATGCAAGCTTTCAGTCGGACGCTCGTGTGGCTGCGAGGTCACGTCTGGGAAATACGATGTGGCCTCGACTTCTCGGGACAAGGGTGAGCGACTCGCTGCACGCGAGCCTGGAGTTGAGCCGCCTTGAGACAGGTAGGAGCCGACGCCGCTGCGGTATCTGTGTGGCGATCGAGACGGCGATGCAGAGCGCACGGAGAGGTTGTCTCCCCAAGCCACAAGCTCCGCAGATCGCACGCTGTCGGCCCTTTGGTCGAGCGAGTATAGTGAGCTGGCTGCTGAGCCTCGTGTGCCTCCTTGCCGGAAGGTCTTCGCCGGCAGGCTGAGTGGTTCAGGATGCGAGCCAGCACGGAAGAATGCTGCGAGGTCATTCACGTTGCCGTGCTCGGCTTCAGCGTGGCGTGGGTTCAGTTGATTCTGTCGTGGCAAGTCGGCTATGTATCCGGCTAGCTCTCGGACCGAATCACCTTGGACTTGCGCTTCTCGCGGCTGCAACGGCTTCTTCGTGCGCTTGGGCGGAAGTCCGGCTGGCTTGGTGGGACTTGATGGCCTCTTTTGCGTTGAGAGTCTTCGCTTCAGACCACCCAAGACTTGAATGGGATTCTGCTTCTTGTACGGCAGCGGTGTCACTTCGTCTTCTGCTATTACTTCCAAAATCTCCTCGCCATCTTCCTTGATGTGCCAAGTAAGCCCGCCTGATCCATACTCCATCGATCGCTCGATCGGTGCGAGTGGTGACTGGGGTGGTGTTGACCCGCCTTCGGATAAAGCTGGAAACCGTGCGCTGTCAAACGAGCTGCTTCTTTCGGACGATAATGCAGGCGTGGCGTAGTCGGCAGCTCGCGCTGGAGCTTCGAATATACACTCTGCCGGCAAAGCCGTCAATGTCCCAGCGCCTTCGACCATGCTATTGCTGACCACCCGGAGATCCTCTCGGATCTGAGCAGCGCTCAATGTGTAGTTCAGGCCGTAGCTGTTGTAGTCCTGAGATAGTCCTTGCAGCGAGGCTAGGGCGACAGAAAAGCAGTCTTGCGATTTTTGGAGTTCACCGAGTTGGGCCTCGATGTGCGCCGTGATGAATAGCGTCAAGGACAGGAGATCATCCACGGGCATTGCCTCGTCAAGGACATGCGACGCCGTAGAGTAATCGCCCAGTCTCGCGAAGATGATGGCAGAGTTGATGAGGCATGACGTGCTCTGCACTTCCTGCTCGATTGTTCGCGATAGGTAGAGGAAGCTCTCGGCCTGCGGCATTGTCAGCGCAATGTTGTGGTAGATGCAGCTCTGGAAGTACTTACAGCGTCTTGCCATTCGTAGCCCTTGGACATTGTAACAGCGTGCTCCCAAACGTCTATCAGGTCGTCGGAAAGTTCATCTGCTGCTGGTTCCACTGAGTCCGCCGATATTTTAAGGTGAGACAAGCCCCGGCGGTCGTTCCTAGGCGGTACCATCGGTACCATAGTGTCGGCCATTGTGATGGTCAAGAGTGTTGTGCAAGACGCCAGAAACCGAGTATTGCGACTGTACGTTTGCTTAAGAGGGCGTCGGTGACCTCGTGCGCGTGCGTTGTGACAGCTCGGCAATACCGACGCAGGCTCGCTTCATTCACGATCTAGAGCCAGCCACGGCTTGATTAGGCAAGCCTCGAGCAACGTGCACCACCTCTATTCGAATCGTGCGATGGCGAGAACCTCAAAGTCAGGGAGTCCGCAGTCTTTGACAACTTCGACGTTGTCGAAGAAGGATGCAAGTATGTCCGCCACTCTTGGGTAATCGTCGTGATGTGTAACGACGATCACTGTATGCAGGGCTCCTCTGACGAACTCGGCAAGATATCTTTGTATGAGATCGAGGTCCCTCGGATAACAAAAGATCAGCGCTTCTGCGAGAAGGGCGTCGGAATAAAGGCTCGTGGTAGAAGCGACTCGCAGCATGCGCTCCGCCAGATACTTGTCCACGCACGAAGGCACCTCTACACCATAGATGTTGACACTGTTGACGGCATGGCTTCTTTCGATTGTCAACTTCTCCAAGAGGCCGCTCCCGGCTCCGCACTGGAAAGCTGATCAGTACTCCATCTGGCTCGCGCTCTACACACACTTGAGGGGAAGATCGCCGAGGTCAAGCATAAAAGAAGCTTGTGAGCTGGTAAAGTCCGAAGCGACCACTGACATACAAACCCCGCCCATACGAACGGATGGAAAGCCGAGTTATCTGTCGCTGTTCGTTTGACAACACATGATCTGTTCGGAGTCTTCTGGTGGAGAAGTCCGTTGTTTCCAGCTCGCGTCTGGGTAGGAAGTAGGTTCACTGGAGCAGTCGCTCGGACCACAGCGAGGCCTAGGCCGCCACGCGAGGTGTGGAAAATTTGCACGTGCAACATACCGAAAGGGTCAACGCAGGACTGCTTGGCAGTAGGCGGATCAGAGTGTCAAGCAGAGGCAGTGAAAGCGAGCAGCAGCAGTCCGGGTGCTGCGAAGGACTCTCGGTGAGGCTGGCCAAAACATCGCTCATCGTGAGATTGGAGTAGTGAGTCACAAAAGAGTGTATGCAGTCGTCGACCTCTAATGCAGACTTGAAACGCTTCTGTACGCGGTCGAGCTTGCTTGTCCTCGGATGTGTTTGACAAGCTGTATGTCCCCACGCGGTTGTTCGGCCAGGTGTGGCTGGAGTCGTAGTACTGTCTGAGCTGTTTCGAGTTTGCACCGTGGGATCAATGCTGTGTGAAGCATTGTGTACATTGTACGTGGGAGAGGGGGACGTTGGGACTCGTGTGTAAAACTCCTGGCCTTGAGCAAGTCGGCGCAGGTCTGCCTGTGTGCTGCTTACTGTAGTGTTGTGCTCCCTTGAATGCTGGCTATCGCTCGTACTCGACTTGTACCGCTTCACAGCTTGCGCCATCGCTTGAGAGGTGTCTGATGAGCAATGGACTCATCTCAGCGTTCTCGATTCTCGTAACACAGTGCACCAAGATTGTCATCATTACATCAACAGCTAGTGATCAACCCATCTAAACACGGATTTAAAGCGTCGTCAGCTGCGGGAAATGATGCTGTGCGGGTTGTTAGGTGGCCCGTGGGCACAGGAGATAGAAGTAGTATTCTACCGCCATAGACCACGCCTTGGCACAACATGAAGTTGTCCTATGCGCGACACATTTCTCGCCCTACGGACTTGCTCTGCGATTTTCAAGAAGTGTGCTCGCCATTTTGAACGACGTGCCTGCCTCGCTTGCTTTACACAAAGTGAAGTGTCGCCAAGACTCGTCAGTGGTGGCGAAAGCGGAGGAGACCATCACATGATCGAGGCTTGGCGGTCAAACTGTGCTGTTTAATGTTTTGCTCAGCTCGCGTCTTCCTGCACTGGCCAGCATAATCGATGTTCCACAGTATCCATCATCCATCATCCACGCTGTCTCGTCTATAAGGACTCGCCGAGATCGCCGCATCACGGGCTCGCCGCCGCCCCAGCAGTGGACCCAACACCGCCACACATCATGGCGCATTAGGATTTTAGCTGCAGCTGCATGATGCACTTCGTCTTGGGAGGGGGAGTCGTGCAGAAACCGGATTTGGGCAGAGAAGATTCAGCACCACCTGGTAATTATCGCAATCTCTGCTGTAGACGCTGACGAGAGAGTAGGCCAACAAGTTTGAAATGTCCGTAGAAGTAGGCGCTCGTGCTACCTGAGTCATCCCAACACGTCCCGGATCATCTACGTTGGAGGCGTGAAGCTTGTATCTTGAAGACCGGCCTGACCTGCTGATTGGATCGACGTAATCCCCTAGCCTTTCTGGAGGGACCTACGAGACCCAACCATGTGGTTACGCACACCTACGCATGTTCTGACGGCCCCACGAGCTTGCGATCCGGCTGGCGTGGAAGAGTGTCCGCGTTAGCTGGCCCGCTGCGCTGAAACAAACGACATGTACAGGACTGCAGCCACGGTTCCTGGCAGTTTTCGACAACTACAGAGTCGTCGACCTGCTCGAGCTCGACTGGCCGCCACGGCCTGGCCATCGCGAGATTTCCAGACGCCCGATGCGATGACTGCGGCTGCCCTCGCCATCGCAGACCTGGGGTTGTCTCAGGTCGTGCAAGACGCACTCTCACTCATGGTCCTGGGTCTTGTTCATCATGCAGTACTGCGCAGCATGGTCACGGGCTAAACTCAAAGCTTCCGGAGCACATGCCTGATATGTGCAATGCCGACTGAAGCGCCTTCACAGCGTTGCAGACAGCAGAGAATCGTGCCCAGATGATCGGAGGGTGATCCTAATAGCAGCGAGACAGTCGATGCACCATGCCGCAATTTCACTTGCGCGCGTGCAGTCGCCAGCCATGCATGTCGACCATTTCGCAGGAGCGCGACGAGGAAAAGCGAGAGAGCGCAGAAGTTTGAGCTAATTATGCACGTCTGCGAGCTACTTCATGCACGATGTATGCAGCTGGACACGAAAAAGAGGCTGAGCCTAGTGCGGATGCAGTCAGATACTACTAAAGCCAGGCCACCCCGCGCACCTACTGGCCTTTTCACTCACCTCGCCCTCTCGCCCGCCTATTGGCTCATAGCCATCCTCCCCTTCTACATTCCTTCTTCTATACCCCGGGCACGCAGTCTAATTCAATCGTTGCTACGCATCTCAGTCATCACGTCGTTTGTCTTCATATACTAGTTCATCTTGCCGGCATCCAAACATTACATCGCTTACATCATCCAATACTGTCCGGTACAGGAAAGGATCCAACACACATCAATCAACACAACAAGTATGCCAGTGCAACTACTACCTGCCTCGGCGGCCGCCTTTGCGCCCCGATCCGGACCAGAGATCGTGCTCAACAGCAAGGTCGAGCCTTGGTTGACACAGACACTGAAGCGCATCAATCGTGTCAAGCGCCCTCTCAACAGTGTTCCACAGCACTTTCGGTGTCTCACAGAAACGCTAGGCGGGTCCTCTGCCATATGGACACTGGCCTCTCTGATGCTGCCCAAGGCTCCCGACTCTGAGTTACGCAAGGACGACAATCCGCTTGTGGAAGCACTCTTCAACTTTCAGCTGGTCCATGTCGAGGCATACGTAGTGCACGTGGACATGGTCTCCCAACATGAAGTGGCCTTCAAGTTGACGCCCGACACCATCGAGTCTCTGATTGAGTACCACAAGGACATCTACTCTGTGGATTCCTCAACGAGCACTTGGAGCTGGCCTGAGAAGGATTCGCAGATCAAGAAGATGCAGGAAGAATTCGTGCAGGCTGCGAACAAGTTTGTCTTCCGCACAGGCGTTCGTGCTCTGGAAGGCATGGAGGAAGACGGAGCCGGTGAGCTGCTTGATGGCCGCTCGGCTGCAGTCAAGGAGTCGATCATGAACATGTTCGCTCCACTTCTGCCTCCACCCCCGAGAATCGTGGATGTCATCCACCCGGCACCGATCATGCCCAGTGCCCAGCTTCAGGGAGGCTGGTGGGCTCCACAGCAACTGCAGCTTCAAACGCACCCAACACCAGTGGACTCATGGAAGGTGTTGCCGTCGACCCCTTCGCCTACCGCAACGACGTGCAGCGACAATCAATCAAACGCTTTCTGGCAGGACCTGTCGATGAGCAACGTCCAGTTGCCGTCGCCTACGCCTTCGTTTAGTCAGCCGTACACATCTGCTCCGTCGCAGTACTACAGCTCGCCGCAACTGGTTGCCCCAATCCCAGTGTCGAGCTCGTTCGCTCTGCATTGCGGATCGGACCTTGGTTATGGCTATGGCGATTTCGGGTACAGCCATGGTGGCTTCATGCAGCCCATGTTCGCCACGGCTGTCTGAGCGGCCACGCTGAGCAATCTGCGCTGGTCGTCTCCCTAGCCGTTATTGAACGACTCCTGTCGGTGTTCTGGCCACACCCGACAACCCTTCCACATCTTGGATCCTGTCACTACCCCCGAAGCCTGATGCGCACAGGACTTCCCGATACGCGACCCACGATTTATATGTAATGCGATGCGATGGAAAAGGATACCCGATGTTGATCATCACCCAAGATGTCAACATTACTCTGGAAACATTTGGATGGCGTATATGCAAGCGACTTGATTTTACTGTTGGAACCTGGCACTTTAGCAAGCGAGCGATCTTCTGTTTTCCCCTCCTGGTTGGACATCTTACGAGCGATGGAACAAGCATTTTACCTCGGGAGGCCTGCACTGCAAAGATGGGATAACAGACCTCACGGTCGATACAGAGAAAGAAGAAGAAAGACTTATGGGTGGAATGAATGCAATGTTTTAGGGATGGATTGGATTGTGCAATGGGACCGGGCCTCTTCTACTTCTGCGACGCGCACATGCTTGACGACATCTGGAATGCCGCCGATCGACTCGACTCGACCTTCACTTCTTTCTAATGCCTTTGTGAACACGACACTGCCTGGAAGCCCACCGTGCACTCCGGTCTTGAAATTGTCCATGCGATTCAGACAGCGGATACGGTGTGGTGTTGAGGGCAGCCAACTGCAAGCACGATGATGATACCCGCGATACTGGTTACCGACGGGCCTCTTATCACCGGACAGGCTCTATTCTTTTCACGAGCGCTCGAGCATTTGAAATGTCTCGTCCTCACCTAATATGACCTCCGCATACCACAACAACACAAGCCTGAACCACCTTGAGACGACAGTCCGAGATTTCTGGAGTGCGATTCAGTTCGTTACTCGACCAGCGCTGACCTAGAGTCGCGCTGAGACTCACGAAGCTTGTTTCCAATAGCTAGCCTTGAGGAGGTAGACCTGCTTCGAGTGGCTGTCTTGTGTTTCTCGGATTTGGTACTTTTGTTGTTGGAGATGGGTCACCTTTACTGGAACGACCTGGATTGTGGACTGCAGGATTGTCAGAACCATAGTGATCATACTACTATGTCCTGCTGCTGAGTACACTGGTGATACTTGGCAGGATGGAAGTCTTGTGCCTAGCGCAGAGATGAGTGTATGCTGGCATTTTTTTGGGACTGGAGGATATGCAGCTTGATGCTGCAAGGACAGTCTACTACACATTTCGTAGCAAAGATCTATTCACTATTTGTGAAGTGCTTCCACCCTTCTTTTCCACTGTATTGTTGAGCGCTCAATTGACGTGCATGCAACTTGACATGTCCCAGACTTTTTTCAGACAGTCTATGATTGCTCAAAGGGGCATCTCAGAGCCGTATCTGGCCTTTTGCCTGAGTAGTCCATCCGAAGAGGCAGTAAACAGAAGAGATCCTGGACATGATATCCAGGTCGCGATGATTCTGCCAAGTGATAAGATTGGCTCATTTCGTTCACCTCCGTGGAGCCGCCAAGAAACTGGCCCCTGTCACGGATAGAACGTCCAGCTTTTGGACATGACACTTCTGCCATCGCGCATGAAATGGCGGCTATGCGGAGCGTGAGGGTAGTCTGAGATGAAGTTGGCGAATGGAGAGACTTTGAATGAACTCGTAATCCGACGGCACACCTCATGGTTTCATCTTTGCAAAAGAGCACGTTCCGCTGCCCTTGGTGCATCGTCCCACTTTACATCGACCGTCTGTCGCACCACGATCTTGTTACTAGCAGTACTGGCTACGCTCTCCCGGCTTCCGGCCTCCGCGACGTGATTGTCATGCTCTACCCAAGTCGTGGTTCCGCCGTCCGTTCTGCGAAGCAAATCGGCATCTCCTATACTATTACAGCGAGTGATTCTCGGGCTAGCGCTGCTCCTCATGTGCTTGGTAGTATGCTTGGTCTTCATACTGCTCAAGATGAACGAGCTGTCCTGGCTCCCTTTTGATCGCGAGATATAAGGCTCGATTTGCGTGGTGCTCAGATAGCCGGTGCTGAATTGGCGTAGAAAGAGGTGCATGCATGGTATTGTAGCGGCCATGAGCGAGAAGTGCATTTCGATGGTGCCTAAGGTAGAGATGTGTCAGAGCCATACCCCCAGAACCCGGATCCGATGCTTTGACGGTTGATGATGGCATGGTCCATTGGGCTTACTGTATATGGTTGGCACAACATAGTCCCATGTAAGATCTAGTAAGTGTGCCTGCTCAATTGATAGCATTTCTACTACTGCATGGATCCGAAGAGCAGCCAGAACACTTGCACTATCACTGTATCAGTACCGCGCCGATGCCTCGACTGTGGAACGAATTGTACATACGGAAGGCGGAAGGCGAAGCCAGCAATGATGGTCATCTTTGCAGCGAGACGCATCTGCAGTCCCCATACAAGGTAGACTGGCAGCACGAATAGAGCGCATTCGAGAGCGATACTGTACACCCCGATCCCGATCCAGCCGTTTCTTCTTGCTGCCAAACTTGGCGAGCCTACAGCAGTCGAGCAGACACTTAATAAGCCCCAGATCAAGATCAGGACCGTGACAACAGCGGCTGCATACCGATGACCTGGTCATGATTTAGCCTTGTCTGCCACAGTATTCGACGGGGTACGGAGTGACACAGCGCCATCGCGATAGGTAGAGACACCCGAGCTAGGAGATGAAGTCTTGGGTGAAGTCGATCGACTCACGTTTGAAGGTTGAAAGTCGCAGTATGAGCAGAGACACAGCGAGCTTCGAGCACGTCAACGCGGCTACCGAAAGGACATCGCTTGTCAGGATAGCCTAGGATCATCACAGCTCAGCTCATGATACAGCACGGGTTCGTTCGAATACTCACATGTCTCAAGCTTGGCAAGTATTCCGGGTCGAGATCGCTGGCGTGCTGACCTAGGCCACAGTGTATCGCGCGGAACACGACACCACTTTGCGCGCAGGCGATTATGCTTCCAACAACGACGACAAGGTCGTCATAGCCCAACAGACTCTTCCAGGGCCATCGAATGACCATTCGAAATCCCAAGAAGAAGGACATGGCCACCAGCATCATACAAGCGGTAATCATCACCAAGGGGCCTCGATTGCGGTCCGAAATGGCTGTACTCCATTCCCCACCGGATGGGGTCGGTGTTGGCGCTTCTGCCATGGCCGCGTTTCCATAGGCTCTTCAATCAATTCGTCCGGTCGTAGTTGTAATGTTACTCCCAATGCAGATACTTCTGCGCTGAGGCACGTTGAGGATGGACTGCACCTCCACATGTCTGCATTGCCCACGCGACAGGCGGGCAACCGTGCTTAGTGATCACCTCGAGATCTTTGTGAGCGGCCCAGGCGCGAAGTGGGCGATAGCCTGGACACGCAACACACGCTATGCAGTGCAAGTCGCGTTCGGTCATGGCTGGTCGAAAGACCGAGACCCTTTTCAGAGACGATCGACACTGTAAAGAGTGGAGCAGGTATTCGGCAACTGCCTATGATCTGTGTGAAAGAGATGTAGCCCGGCACTAAAGGTGTTTGGGCGTGAGACAAGCCTCTCAAACCACACTTCACCCGGTCTCGGGGACCCGGCAATGGACGGCTATCGAAGACTTGTCATTGCTTAGGCCACCAGATATATGCATGAGCGACGCACCTCATAAACTTATGCTCCTGGCGCTGCAACGTGGTGCAAGCATACACTGCAAGCGAGATCGCCTAGTCGATAGAACAGATAGGTTCAAAGACGGCAAAATAAGGTTATGCATGCGAGATGGATTTTCATCTATGAGCAAGCAGAGGCGCGCTCTCGACCTTGTTCGATTCTCCTCTTTCCCCGTGCTGGCCTGTCTCTTACTTTCCTGTAGCGCGCTCAAGGACTCCAGCTACCGTGACAGCAGAGCTCCTCGCAGAGCCCAGCAGCCACGACAATGACCTCCACAGCGCTCGACTACGAGCTCAAACAAGCCAATCCATGCGTGACGGAGCGAGGCCCCTCTGATGAAGCCTTCTCTGGCCCAGGCTCAACATGGGCCGACCAACTGGATATGCAGCGACTCGGAAAACGTCAAGAACTTCGCCGGAACTTCCAGTTCACGTCCATTCTCGGCTTCGTCGCCATTGCAATGGGAACCTGGGAAGTCACACTTTCTGCGACAGCTGCTGGACTCACGAACGGCGGCACCGGAGGCATGATTTGGATGTTTGTCGGCTCCTTTGTGTGCTTCGGCACGATCGTGTTGAGTCTGGCGGAGATGAGGTGAGGTTCTTTGTCTGATTGTGTTGCATGATGTGCGCTGGTTGCTCACTACCGGACTTTAGCTCGATGGCTCCAACAGCCGGCGGCCAGTACCATTGGGCGAGTGAATTCTCGCCGAAAAGCCAGCAAAAGTTCATCTCCTACATTGCGGGCTGGATGAGTACGCTGAGTTGGCAGTGCGGAACATGTTCGGGCATGTTCTTGCTAGGGACGCAGATTCAAGGACTCGTCGCCATAACACACGATGACTACGCAAGGGAGGCGTGGCATGGATATCTGCTCGTGATCGGGATGGTGTCCTTGGGGCTGCTGCTGAACACCTGGGGCGCGAAACACATGCCATTGGTTGAGGGGATTATCCTCGTGCTCCACGTATTTGGTTTCGCAGTCGTGTTGATCGTGCTTTGGGTGCTCAGCCCTAGGAACACAGCGAAGGAGGTCTTCACCACTTTTGAGAATAGTGGTGGATGGTCATCGATGGCGCTGTCGATGCTCGTGGGCCAGGTGACAAGCGTTTACGGTTTGATTGGTTCGGATAGCGCAGCGCACATGGCGGAGGAGACGAAGGATGCGTCGATCATCGTTCCGCGTTGCATGATCTGGTCATATCTGCTGAACGGATCCATGGGCTTTTGTATGTTGGTTACTTATTGTTTCTGCCTGACAGATGCCCCCGCAGCTCTGGCGAGCGTGAGCGGGTTCCCGTACATCTTCGTCTTCCAGAGCGGCACTGGAAGCACAGGGGGAGCCGTGGGACTGACAAGTGTGATCATCGTGCTTGGTCTCGCAGGAGCGACATCCTTCTTCGCCAGCACGAGCAGACAGACTTTCGCATTCGCGAGAGACAAGGGCTTGCCTGGGTACAACTGGCTGGGTACAGTCCATCCAAAGCTGCTCATTCCGCTCAACGCGATTCTGGTGACGTACGGATTCACCATACTGCTGAGTCTGATCAACCTGGGCAGCACAATCGCCTTGTAAGTTGGCTGGTCCCTGGCCGCAATGGCGCTTGACTGACATCATTTCCTAGCAACGCCATCATCTCTCTCCAGCTGCTGGCTCTTATGTCGACCTACGCAATCTCGATTGGCGCCATTACTCTGAAGCGCTTGCGTGGCCAGCAGTTGCCACAGTCCAGGTGGTCGCTGGGTAAGTTCGGACTGCCGATCAACTGCTTTGCATTCCTGTACAGTTGCTTCGTGATGATCTGGGTTTGCTTCCCAGTTACGACACCCGTGGTGGCGGAAAGCATGAACTATGCCATCGTCATGTTCAGCGGCGTATTTGCGATTGCATTGGTATTCTACTTCGTGCAAGGAAGGCATGTATACCAAGGGCCGGTGGTATTTGTTCAGAAGAGGGAGGAGCGCGTCTTCTAGGCGGGATCCTTGGCGGTCATAATTTCCGTAGAGACCAGATGTCCAACTCCTTCGTTGGCCATCGTAGCATGGAACGAGTGGAGAGACTAGTTCATATAACGCGAGACGGCGAAAATGTCGCGGATCAAGTCACTCCGCCATGTCCCTCGAGCCGGCAATACTCCGCTGTTGGATCACATGTCAGCGGGGCCTCATCGCTCAATGTAATCAGCATTATAATCGCGCATGGAGGAGCCCAGTCTCGCAAAGTAAAATGTACACATCGGGCGTACTTCACATCCCAAGGTCTGTTAAGCATGCGACCAGTCGAGACGAGGAACCATGCCCAGGAGTATCTGTCTACCTTGCCGGTGGTCATATGAATCCACAGAGCTCTAGAGGCTGCAGAAGCTCTCTTAGTTATAGCTTAGCACCAGTGCTTTCAGCTTCGGTTTCCAAGACTTCAATCAGGCCTCCGACCAAGTGCAGACTGCCGGTAGCTAGAACATCGGTCGATTTGCCATCGGCGAGTTGTCGTGCCATGTTCACAGCATCTTCAATGGTGCTGACGACATGCACCTTCGCCTCAGGATCGATACTGGCCCAACTCGTGGCCAGCTCATTCTGCACTCGAAGATTGCTTACATCATCCGTGTTCGTGTTGACAGACACCAGATCAGCCTTATATCCGGCATTCTTGTAAGTCGTGTTTGGGCAGAAAATGGCATGTTTGAAAGGCCGGCCATCCTTGAGCGCTGCCGATAAGGTGTCATGCAGACGCTTGGTAAGTGCCGGGGCATCGCGTGTCTGCTGATTGAAAACGAGAATGCGATCCGTGCCCGCTCCTTCTGGCTGTGCAGCTTTGGCAGCGAACCAGCGTGCTGCAACGTCGATGCTCTCGAGAGTGTGGCCGCCATCGATGAACCACGTCACGTTTGGAGAAGATGTGTCATTTCGCTGGTCACATCGTCCTCCTAATCGTGTGTCTTGGAGACCTTTGATGAATTCTGCTGGCAATGATGCATTCGGGTCGTGAGGATTAGGCAGTCCGCTAAACCCGAGGCGAGACAGATGTACCGCTGAGATGGCAATTGCCAGTGATGCATTCAGCTTCTGGAAGTGACCTTGCAGACCCAGCTTTACCGAGTCAATGGCGGCGTGAGTTGGCACCACGTGCAACTCAGTATGGCGCTCCCGAGCTCGCTCGTGTAGCACTTCCAGCGCCGCTGCTGGCTGCTCAACCGTGAAAGCTGGCACGTTCTCCTTGAAGATGCCGGCTTTGTGCCACGCGATCTGCTCGATAGTATCGCCGAGCAGAGCTTCGTGGTCGATGCCCAAGCTTGTGACGCCTGTGACCGAGGGCTTGAGGAAGAGATTTGTTGTGTCATACTCCCCACCGATCCCGCATTCGATGACTGCTGTGCCTACCTGCTGCTCGAGATAGCAGTGCAGCGCCATGAGCGTCAGGTAGTGGAAGTATACCGGCTTTCCGCCAATGCCTCGTGCCTCCTGCTCTGCCGCAGTTGGCTGCGTCGCTTCCAGCCTGTCCCACACCTCCCAAAAGCTGCGTGCGAACAACTCTTCTGAAATGGGCTCATTGTTGATCTTGATGCGCTCTCGAACGAAGCGCAGATGAGGGGACGTGTACAGCCCTACAGTTGATGGAATGCGCTCGGCAAAGATGCTCTTGTCCGAGGGCAGATATTGTGCCAAGATGGACGAAATAAAGGACGATGTCGAGCCTTTGCCTTTGGTGCCCGCGATATGGACGGGATTGAGTGTGTCGAAATCGGCCGGCTAGACCGGGGCAGTCAGAAAAGCACTCTCCCACCTACCGTGTCGTCTGTCTCGGTGTGTGTATTGGCCCACCTCATATCCAATGCGCCGCACCCACGACAGCATCTCGGGAATGGCGCGTTTGTTCCATCCTGGCCCGGCCTTGCGGATGGCCTCGACGATCGAGAAGTTGCTCTGCAGCCCATTGAGCGCCGCCACTGCCGCGTTATAGTCGCGCGCAGTGCTGTACTCCCTTCTCTTCTGCATGTCTAACACGCGCCGAGCACATGGCCGCCACATCGACATGACGTGTGGTAATAGCTCTTTCCTCGTCGTGGTCGAGAGAGTTTGGGGAAGAGCGTCCGTGATCCTTGTCAAACGCCAAGCCACCTAAAGTGGGACGCGCTTTATCCTCCCAGACGCGTCGCCCACAACGCCTCCTCATCCATTGTACACTATCTGGACCTATTTTCGCCGGTTCACGCGTCTTTCTCACGTATTCGTGAGCAACAATGGCGAGAGGCTCTCAGAATGAGGCGGCCACGCCACGGCCCCCTCCAGCGCTCAAGAAAAGCACTAGTACTGCTTCGAGCACTGGAAAGGGAAAGCAGCAGAGCATTGCCGGTTTCTTTCAGAAGCGAACTGCACCGACTCCATCAGCAAGCACTCCAGCGAAGCGTGCCGCGGATACACACGTTGCCAAATCCGTTGACGCTTCAAGCACAATTGGAACAGGATCCAGTCCTCGCACTGCTCCGGGTGCATCACAGAGCTCCGCCGTTGACGGACGCGACAAAGAGAATGGTGCGCGTCACCTATCGTGTATGGTTGATGTCGACTGACAGACTGATAGAAACGCCAGGCACCAGCTTCTCCAGCCCTTCGCGAAAGGTGAAGAAGCAAGTCAACTATGCCGAATCCGATGACGAGGACGATGCTCCGTTTAGGCCACTATCGGGCAACGGACGCGCCGCAAAACGTCGGCGCATCAGTGTCAAAGACGATGAATCGGACGATGAATTCGGCCTCGATACGGCCACTCAGGCGGCGATGGTCGAGAGCGACGATGGTACGTTCTCTCATTTCGTGGTGTTGTGATTCACTTACCAGAAGAGAGTAGTGTTGCCAAGCACTTGGCGATCAACAGCCACAACGCCCGAGATCAGAACACGAGCTAACAATTCGGCAACAGACATGGAAGACTTTGTCGTTGATGATGCTCTCGAAGATGATGCTGAGCCCGTCAAAGCCAAGAAGAAAGCTCCCAGCAAATCAGCTGGAAAGACCGCTACAAGCAGTCCTCCGAGAAGAGCGTCGCCTCCTCCGTTGCCAAACGGAGAGAGCGAGGAGATTCCGACCACGTCCACTGCAACGCAATGGACGTATGATCCGGACGCTCTGCCATCTTCCGAGCCTCGCAAGTTGCCACCAAACAAGCCGGTGTTACACACGACCAAGAAGCAGAAGGCTCATGTCACTGATCCTGCCGATCGGTACCCGTGGCTTGCGGAGATTCGAGACGCTGATAAGAACCCACCTGATCATCCGGACTACGATCCAAGAACCATCTTTGTTCCACCCATGGCGTGGAACAAATTTTCCGCCTTCGAGAAGCAATACTGGGAAATCAAGTGCAAATTCTGGGACACAATCGTGTTCTTCAAAAAGGGCAAGTTCTATGAACTGTACGAAAACGATGCTACCATTGGTCACCAGCTCTTCGACCTCAAGCTTACCGACCGGGTCAACATGCGAATGGTCGGCGTGCCGGAATCCAGTCTGGACCACTGGGCAAATCAATTCGTGGCGAAGGGCTTCAAGATCGCGCGAGTCGATCAGATGGAAAGCAAGCTTGGCAAAGATATGCGTGAGCGCAGTGACAAGAAGACTAAGGAGGAAAAGATTATCCGCAGAGAACTGGCATCCGTACTGACTGCCGGTACTCTGGTCGAGGGCAGCATGCTGACAGATGACCTCGCGACGTACTGCGCTGCTATCAAGGAGTCGGAAGTCGACGGCAAACCCAGCTTCGGGATCGCATTCGTCGACACTGCCACTGCGCAGTTCCAGCTCGCGCAGTGGGAAGATGATGTCGACATGACACGCTTCGAGACATTTGTTGCTCAAATACGTCCTGGCGAGCTTCTGCTGGAGAAGGGCTGCATCTCCGCAAAGGCACTTCGGATCTTGAAGAATAACACTTCGCCAACAACCATCTGGAACTATTTGAAGCCAGATAAGGAGTTCCTGACCGCCGACAAGACCCGCATGAAGATCAATGGCGAGGCTTACTTTCAGAAATCAGACGAGGATGATGCCGCCGACAGCTGGCCAAAGGTATTGAGTGAGGCGAAGGAGAAGGAACTTGTCTTCTCTGCCCTTGGCGGTCTGACTTGGTATCTGAGTTTGCTCAAGATTGAGCGCGATCTCATCACATGCGGAAATTTCTTCTGGTACGACCCGATACGCAAAGCATCAAGCTTGGTCCTTGACGGCCAGAGTCTGATCAATCTTGAGATCTTCGCCAACACCTTCGATGGGAGCACTGAAGGCACTCTGTTCACCATGCTCAATCGGTGTATCACACCCTTCGGCAAGCGAACTTTGCGTCAATGGGTCTGCCATCCACTGGGAGACGCAAAGAAGATCAATCAACGTCTGGATGCAGTCGACGCTCTCAATGCTGACGGGACTGTCATGGACCGCTTCACAGCGTCGCTTAGCAAGCTGCCTGATCTCGAGCGGCTCATCTCGCGGGTACATGCAGGCCGGTGCAGACCTCAAGACTTTGTCAAGGTGCTGGAAGGCTACGAGCAGATCGAGTACACCATGTCCTTGCTTGAGAAGTTTGGCGAAGGTGATGGTCTGCTCGGACAGCTCATCTCCTCAATGCCGGACCTCGCGGGTGCTCTCAATCATTGGACAGAGGCATTCGACCGCAAGCAGGCCAAGGACGACGGACTATTCATCCCTCAGCCCGGAGTCGAGGAAGACTTCGACGAAAGCCAAGAACGCATCGATAATGTAATCAAGGAACTGAACCAGCTGCTCAAGAAGGCACGCAAAGATCTCGACTCTCAAGCCATCAAGTTCACCGACAACGGCAAGGAGATCTATCAGTTGGAAGTGCCTATCAAGGTCAAAGGCACCATTCCGAAGAACTGGAAGCAAATGTCTGCCACGAAGCAATGCAAGCGGTGGTACTCGCCTGAACTGGAACTGCTCGTGCAGGACCTCAAGGAAGCCCAAGAGATGCATGGCCAGGTGGTCAAGAACCTTGCTGGGCGCTTCTTCGCTCGTTTCGATGAGGACTATGCCATCTGGTTGGCAGCGACCAAGATCATCGCCCAGCTTGATTGCTTGATCTCGCTCGCGAAAGCCTCGGGCTCACTTGGCACGCCATCGTGCAGGCCAGAATTTGTCGAGGATGAGAATGCTCGCAGTGTGCTCGAGTTCCAGACTCTGCGCCACCCATGCATCGAGACCACCACAAACTTTATTCCCAATGACATCTCCCTCGGTGGCGACCAGGCATCTATTACCTTGTTGACAGGAGCCAACGCAGCCGGGAAATCGACAGTCCTCCGCATGACCTGCATCGCAGTCATCCTGGCTCAGATCGGCTGCTACGTGCCTTGCGAGTCGGCTCGCTTGACACCCGTCGATCGTATCATGTCCCGCCTAGGCGCTCACGACAACATCTTCGCAGGCCAAAGCACGTTCATGGTCGAGCTGAGCGAAACCAAGAAGATTCTCGCCGAAGCCACGCCTCGCTCTCTGGTCATCCTCGACGAATTGGGCCGTGGAACCAGCAGCTACGATGGTGTGGCTGTCGCCCAAGCTGTGCTGCATCACGTCGCAACACATGTCGGCTCACTCGGCTACTTCGCCACACATTATCATTCCCTGGCTGCAGAGTTCGCCCAGCATCCTGAAGTCGCGCCGAAGCGCATGGCGGTCAAGGTGGACGATGACATTCGAGATGTCACCTTCTTGTATCAGCTTGAAGATGGCGTAGCCGAGGGCAGCTACGGCATGCACTGCGCTGCGATGTGCGGAATTCCAACGAAGGTCATCGATCGTGCTGAGGAGGCCGCGCAGAACTGGGAGCACACTGGCAGGATCAAAGAGAGTCTGGAGCAGGCTCAAGGGAACGACTGGATGCCGTTGGGCATGTTGAGTGATGTTAGCTGGATGCTTAAGGAGCAAAAAGGTGACGAGGATAAGGGATTTAGTGAAAGAGGTTTAGAGGTTCTGAGAAGGGCTATTGCGGCGCTGTGAAGAGGTGGATGAAGCGAAATTCGTGTCGAGACAGGAGCCGCTATGACCAAGGCGCATGCTTCTGCTGATGGACGACAGGGAGGGCTGCACATGTTTGATGGAGAAACTTCATACTGTACAACATAATTGAGAGGGCAAGAGTTTGATCAAACATGAAAAGGTGTCCCACGTCCAGACGTTCTGCATGAAAATCGCTGCTACTGTATTCACAACAGAGAGCACGAACGCTTTCCTTCATAAAGGGCATCCACTCTAGCTATACTACACAGCAAGAAAGAAGATGATTGGTACTGTCCTCCCCAATCCAGTTCCGACCACTTGTCCCCCAAGCTAACAGGAAAACAGGGCAATCGAAGCACTTTCTTGTTTGCCTTCTGTTGGGAATGAAAAAGCAACTTCCTCGATACTGTCTAGAAAACAAGGCACGGGTCTCGAGCAGTGCCCATGTTCTTCTGCACAAAGCCGTCCGTCTCGTATGGCTCATTTCGAACACACAGAGTGTGAGAAGATGACATCTGATGGGTCGAATATCTCTCAAAACCTGCCTGGGAATATTTACGGCCTACTCATCAACGACGACGGCACCCGGGTGTGGGAAGCTACCAGCAGAGCCACGATTATGGCGTTTGACAGAAGGAGCGCCAGAAGGCGGGCGCACGGCGACTTCGACGCAAGGTTGCGCTGGCTGAGCAGACTCAGAGCTGCGCCGAGAGGGTGGACTCTTGGGAGTCGATCGTGCGGGTTCATTGATGGGCCGGAAGCCACCAACGTTGCCGTTGCTGGTCCTGATTCTGGCAGTAACAGTGCTGGTGGATTCAGGTTGTGGGCCGTCAGAGGCTGTAAGATCGATAGCGTCCTCCTTCGTGTTACTAACACTCCGGCTTCTCACTGCATCTGGCATCGGCATGTCATCAACAGCTGGCTGATACGACGGAGTGCTGCTGCTGTGCGTGGGACGTACATCCATCATGGGACCTCGATTTGGCAGCTGAGGGCCAGCAGGGCCCTCGACCGGGAACGATTCTGAGCCGAAAGCACGAACCGCTTCTTCAGAGTGCGGCGCGAAGGAGAACTTCATGGACTGGCCAGAGCGCGGGAGGAAGCCCGGCATATACATTTTGATTTTGTCAAAATGATTCTTGTGGGGTACACCGTTGGCATCGAGAGAGACACTACCATCTGGCGTGTCCAACGGGCCTGGCATACCATTGAGTGGAGGCGAAAATCCCTGTTGATTGGACGGAGGAGATGGCTGTGACGCGAGCTGCAGCGGGTGGAGATGCTGTTGCGAAATGTACGGCTGCTGTTGTGCATGCTGTGCACTTCTACGCCGTTCAAGCTCCATGGCATGGTGTCGTTGAGCTTCTTCCTGGGTCATTGGCGTCGTATTTGGATTCAAGCCCATCTGTGCCATGACCTGCTGCTGGTGTTGCTGTTGCAAAAGTGCAAGCTCTTGCTGACGGCGAGCGTCTGCCTCCTTGAATTGTTTGAGACGAGCGTGGTGAGCAGCGATTTGAGCACCATATGACATGCAGTACCAGCTGCCCTTATTCTCAGTCCGGCCTTGGTTGATCAAGTTGTCAATCTGCATATACAGAAGCCGGAGAGCGCGAGCCAGTTCAATTGGCAGGACAGTGTTGACCTGCAAGCATCCGGAATCGAGAATAAGTTGGAACTTTCGAATAGCAACGCCTTCGGGTGTGTCAGTCAGATTCATCTCGATGACCGGTGGTGGCCCTCCTGGCGGGGCCTCGAACTTCTTTGGCCGACCTCGACCTTTGCCATTCTGGGGCAGGAAGAAGCCACGAGACTGCTCGTCGTTCCACTGCGCCATGATTTGGTGTGTCATGCGCTGCTGCGCCCAGGATTTGAGCGCGTTCTGAATGAATTGTATGCCGAAACACAAGGGCATATCTGCAGTGCCAGGACTGGGCAAGACGTGGTTGAAGTCCTTGGCTTCAGGCACAACGCGCTCGACCGGCGTGGGCGAGGCCTCGGATTTTTCGGATTCGTCATCGCCGCCATCAAAGATGTCCAGAATCATGTCAAGCTGATCGTGCTTGCCAGCCGGTTTCACAGCTGATTGAGACCTTGACTTGGACAGCATTTCCGATTCCGGCTTAGGAGTAACGGCCACTGCGGGGGCCCCTCCAAACTGCGTGAGTGTCGCAGAAAGAGACTGCAGCTTGTCTATCATGATCGCGAGAGTGTCGGGAACGACGGGCGCTGGATCGTGCGGAACCTCGATAAAGCGGATGACCGGTGCTGGGGGTGGTTGTGGTGGGGCTGAAGCCTGCTGCATGTGCGGTCCGGGCGGCGGAGGATGACCTGGATATGGCGAGGGACCATGATGATGGTGGTGAAGCTGCTTCTGTCGTTGCACAGGCGGTGCCCTGGTCACGTGAGGTGGTTGTTTTTGGCGATTCGGCAGCGGTGCTCGAGCGTGGTGCGGTGGCAAATTCTGTGCAGGCAGCTGGCCAGATTTATCGGCAGGTGCGAATGGCGTCGGGGTTGCCTTTGCCGTCGAATTCGAGCGTTGCGGGGCGACATCCTTCGAAGCCTTCTTCGCTCCTTCCGTCTTTGCTGGTCCAGGAGCCTTGAGTTTACTGCCTGAAGATTCACGTTTGCGCTTCTTGCTTGGTATTTCTGCTTGCTCTGTCGTGTCGAGCCCGGTGGTATAGTACAATGCAAAATCACCATAGGCAGCATCGGTAGTGGACGTATCGACTGGGTCTTGAAAGGGCGACTCTTCTCGGGAACCATCGCTGTTGCTAGCAGGCGACGGCGGCGCAGAAGAGAGCGCAGATGAGCCAGACGAGGTTGCATTGGGTGGAGCAGGCTGGGCAAGCTTTGCGGGCTTTGCAGGCTTCGACATAGGTACCGAATCGATATGCATGCGATCGTCTTGATCAAACGTCGCCGGTGGTCGACGCGCTCTCTGGGGTCGAGCAGCATTTACGGATTCCTGCTCGATGGACCCAACAGGAGCGGCATTCTTTTTGGGACCTTTGAGCTTGATAGTCCTGACCTTCTTCGCAGCACGAGCAGCTTCTCCTTGACTCGAGTCTGTATTTGCAGGGCTTGGAGAGGGCTTTTGCAACTCGAGTCCAACAGAACTGGTGCGGCGCCCAATTATTTTCGCCATGGCGGGCGCCATGGCGCGCTTGAGTGAATAAGTTGCACTTCTTGTTTCTGTTCCCGGTAGTTCTTGATGCTCAGATGTTCGCCGGACAACTGTGGATGACTGTCAACATGGACACGATGTGGACGTAGGAAGGTGTACGGCTCGCTGAATTCGAGGCAAATGGAGGTGCAAGGAAAGCACGCTAAATTAGCGCTACACGTGATTGTTCACATGCTTCCAGGCAACGTTCATGCGCAACACACAGCATGTCGGCAATGAGGCTGCGATTACGATCGATACCGTGATCAACTGAGAGTACGGAGCGTGCTAGCCGACGCTGTTTGAAGCAGATCTGCGTAGATGGAAGTCCACGGACGAGAGGTGGTTATCCGGGGGTCATGCCATTGAGACTATTCACATGCAAACGCTGCAGAGACCACAAAGCCTTTGACTATCAACCATCGTTCAATGAGCCGATACAGCAATTGAGATATCATCTGCGACGAGCGACACTTCCCAATCAAACGCGAACCTCGAATCGCAATAAATGCGCTCCCTCTCCTCTGACACAAGTGGGTCGTCTCGTCAAGCTTCTACAAACGGCTAGCATGAGTTGTTCTGTGCCAAGACGTGCCAAGACATCGACTCCAAAGCCAGCTGTTACTGCTGGCTGCTGGCATGTGATGAACTTCCATTGCCATTCGCCTTGTGATCATTCTGCCGCCGACATGAGACTTCTTAACACTTTGGGCTTCATTGCCTGCGCACTGTCCACGGCCGTGACAGCAGCGAGTTCGTGGTCATTCGAGGACGCGACGTTGACAGTAGCCGCAAAGGGTGCGGAAGCTGTGAAGCAGAAGTATGGACATGTCGAAAGTGGCCGTAGCGAGGCATTGACTGACCACCAACCTGTCAGATTCGTCCCGAATGCTCCGATCAAGGCTGCGGTAGTTCTGCCGGCGTCAGCATCGATCAAAGTCCTTCTCACAACACAGGACGGCAAGAGTGGGAAGAGGCCACACCAGGCTTTCTTGACCCTGCGCGAAGAGGGCACTGGCCTAGAGGAATCTTTCCCGTTCAGCATCAAGGAAAGCGGCAAGGCCAAAGTGGACTTGGTGCGTCGAACGGTGCTCTCTGCCTGGCTATGCTGACTGTTGTATGCAGGCCCAGAAAGATCTGCCACATCAATTCTTGACCTCTTCTTCGCCGCTCATCGCTACGATTACTCTCGCCTCTTTCGGCTCGTCCACTCCCTACAGCAGCGAAGCCTTTCGCCTCACGATCCAGCCAGACGCTTCTGGAACCAAGCCATCCTCAGCAGCCCCAGAGCGCTTCACTGCGAAGCCCGAGATCCACCACATCTTTAAATCCGACCCCAAATCGCCTCCAACCGTCATCTCCCTCTTCTTTACCCTCGCGATCATCGCCACCCTGCCAGTCCTTCTCGGAGCGTGGTTGGCACTCGGCGGAAACATCAGCCACGCCTCGAAGGCATTCGGCACAGCGCCTATTGCGCACGGTCTCTTTCTGGGCAGTGTATTTGGCTTGGAGGGAGTCTTCTTCCTGTACTACAGCGCGTGGAAGTTGGGACCGACGTTGAGCGCGGCAGCAGTCCTGGGTGTTGTGGCATATGTCAGTGGATCAAAAGCATTGAGTGAGGTTCAGGAGAGGAGACTGAATGGAGAGCGTTGAGGACTTCGGTTGAAAGAGTCGAGAGCGCAGGGCCACGATCTAGAGGCATTCGAGGTGACATAGACAAGGCATAATGCTTGCCGCAACGAATTGCAGCGATCTGGTACCACAACGTCCGGGCCAGCACGTGGCTCTCATCAATATTGGCATCTTCAACATGATCTTGTTCCAACGAAACGCTTTCCAGGTATTCGCCCACGACCGGGACAGACACGCATGTGCATACGAGTATGATGACCGGCAGCAGCACACGATACCAATCACGAGGGGCCGACGAATCAAAGGCACTGCAAGTGCGCGTTCCAGGATTCAATCGAGACGAACAACAATAATTCTCAAGGATGTGTAAGACCAGTAAATCCTTTTAGAACTCAGCGAGCTACTCAAAGCTGAAATGCCCCAGGATGTTGTACACGTGAGGGGTAGTGTTACCAACCCAAGTTCGTCTTTTGTCGATGCTTATAACCTCGCATCGAAAACTTGAGCACCTTACGTGGTCTTCTCTTAATATCTACCAGAAGCAGATGCCCTATGCATTCCCAAAATTTGGGCGCCATGATCGTGTTAGGGTTAGGTAACTTGCCAAGACAAAGCCATCGTCTGCACGGTGTTGACATCTTGCCAGCTACCATCGAAAGTCTACACCTCACCGGGCTCACCCTTATACATCCTGGACACTGCACTAAACAATATCTACTCCAAGCAGATGTTCGACTGTGCCATTTCGACCGTACCACATCGACCTGCAATAATGACGTCCACGATTTAGCATCGTGCTCGACCTGACAATTGATTATTCTTGTCCTGAAGAGCCAACAACTTCACTTCACGCATACATCCAGGATAAAAAAGCGAATTCGCCGCAATGTCCTCAATCTACCCCAGCACTCCTCCCATCCCATTCCAAGACCTTCTCTCTCGCCTCAGATCCATTTCTCCTCCTCTCCTACCACCAGGCAAACCCCAAGACCCATCTCTCAGCGACAGCATCGCCTCACTATACCTCCACCCAGCCATAGAGTCTATCCTGCACATACTGAACCACGATCTTCCTTCTGCGCACTTCCTCGTCAGACACATGCAATCCCCGCCCGCGTACGAGGGAATGTACATTCACGGATTCTTGCATCGAATTGAAGGCGACATGGACAATGCTCGAGCCTGGTATTCGGATGTGTGTCAGTGGGAAGGCTTTACGAAGTTTTGGGGAGAGCCGGATGGAGGGTTGGCGAAGGAGGATGAAGAGGGGAGGAAAGTGCCGCGGCAGAAGGGTGCAAGGGAATTTCTGGATGCGGTGGAGAAAGGGAGTGTAAAGGAGAATGATGGAGAGAATTTGGTAGAGAAAAGTCGTGCTGAGATTGACAGTTTAATGGATTGGTGTTTGGAGAAGTTTGGGGAGGAAATGTACAAGGATGCTACGAAGGTCTGGGTGCAGCCGAGTGAGGAGATTTCGGAGATGGGAGAGGATCAGGTCAGCGGTTCTGGAGGGCCGAGAAGGTTTTGAAAAGCGTCAGAAATGAGTGTCGATGTTCCACAAAGTGCTCTCTTATCTAGAAAGCGGCCGTAAATTGTGTTGTGAAAACGTACTCTGGCGCAACGCCAAGGTCAACTCCAGGGCACACCAATCCCAAGGTATCATATACAAGTGTAGTCTCAAGGTCGACATGAACAACAGGTTCCTTAGCTCAGTTGGTTAGAGCGTGGTGCTAATACGACTTTCATGTCTACAAACGCCAAGGGTAAGCAACAACACATCAGCTTCTCATTACAGTAAATACTAATAACACTTCCAGTCGAGGGTTCGACCCCCTTAGGGACCACGACTTCGTCGAGATGTTCTACCATCTTCAGCGTAACAGCTGTCGACCTTCCTTTTTGCCTTTTCTCTTCCGTGCTGGTATTGCATAGTTGCACACGCTCGAATGCACCTCGATCTTTTGCAGTTCAGGACAAATGTCAGCGTCAAGATGCACAATGTACGTTACTGATTCAAGTTTGGCCTAGGCACATGTACACTTGTACACCGGCGGCTGATTGCATGGAAAGTCAGTGGAGATCGCTACTTTTATTTTGTCTCATCTATAATTTGCCATTTGCTCTGGTCTATCACAACGCTACCACTTCATGCATAATTGCATTACCGGATTCGCCTACTTTGTGCCCGGAAACACGTCGATCAGCTCTGGTACGTCAAGTGCTGACTTGGTGGTCTTTGCTCCTCGCCCTCCGAGACCCCATTTGATCTGGTTCGCCATTGCTGTTTTCTGGCCAAGATCATCTGATTGAAATAAGTCAGCCGGTGCAAGATTATCGGCGGTTTGTTAGGGCCAGCTTACCTCCCCATTTGAGAACCAAGCCTGGATTCTTTTGGAATCCACGGCCAACGACGATCAGGTCCAGTCCATCCTTCTCAAGCAAGTCATTGGCAAGCTCAGCTGTTTCAATAGAGCCGACAGAGGCAACAGCCATCTTGTTTCCCACGGCCTGCTTCACCTTGATTGCGAACGGTGCCTGGTATGCAGGCTTTGCGTGCGGGTGTTGCCTTGGGTGATTGCCACCAGAGGAGACGTCGAGCATGTCTACACCACGCTCGGCCAAGAGTGGTGCCAGCTTGACGGTGTCTTCCACAGTCCACGACTCTGGAATGTCCTTTTGCTCCTCGAGCCAGTCCGTGGCAGAGATGCGCAGGAACAATGGCATGTCCTTTGGAATGGTGGCGCGTGTCTCCTCCACGACCTCAAGTGTCAGGCGGGTCCTGTTCTCGAAGCTGCCTCCATACTTGTCGGTGCGCTGGTTGCTCACAGGGCTGATGAAGGAGTGCAGAAGATAACCATGCGCATTGTGAATCTCGATAGCGTCGAAGCCAGCCTTGAGTGAACGCTTGACAGCATCGTTGAAGTCCCTCTTGAAGTCGGCAATGTCTTGCAGTGTCATTTCCTTTGGCTGTGCGTGTTTGTCGTTCCATGCAATCGCCGATGGTCCAATCACATCGTCTGGCCAACCGTTCACGTCTTTGCCGGCAATGTCGCCCGAGCTCAACCACGGAGCGACTGTGCTGGCTTTACGTCCGGCATGTGCGAGCTGAATCATGATATGTTGGCTCTGGCTATGGGCGAAATCGACAACCTCTTTGATCGGCTCGATTTGCGAGTCCTTCCAGATGCCGACATCTTCAGGAGTGATTCTGCCGCGAGCTTGTACACCAGTGGCCTCGATACAAGCCAGTCCTGGGCCACGCTGCACAATGCCACCGATGTGTGTCTTGTGCCACTGTCCAAGTTGTCAGAGCAGTCTGATTATGGCCAGGTGAGTTTCATATTACCATCGTGTAGTGGCCATCCTCAGCGCTGTACTGGCACAGCGGGCTGAGCATGATGCGGTTCTGGATAGTCTGCTGAAGTGTTAGAGGTGTGCCAAGCTCATGGTGAGCGATCGGGGACTGACCATGCCACGAAGCTTGAGCGGCTTGAACAACTTTGGCACATTCTTCTGGTCATCGGCCAGCAGAGCTGTGCCGGCAGGTGGATCTTGGAGAGGTGTAAAGTACGGCGTGTTTGGTGCAGCGCGGTTGATGTTGTGAGCGGGTGTTTCCACCGGCTTCTCGATGATGTTGTGGTGTGAGACAGACATGATGGGCGGGCTTGATGGTTGTGTTGGATGTGCCGACAAATGTCTTGTTGGCCAAAGGGGAAACTCAGAAGCTCTTATTAGTAGATACTCTCTCAATGGCCTGATTTCTAAGACGGCAGTGCAACGTCATTGCGATGCAGTGCAGGCGCTAAGTTAGTGCGGTAGAGTAAGAATACCAGCCGCTCAAGCTCTCTTCAGCTCCGGTACCTTGAAGTCAAGCAAACCACACCACAACACGTTTGTACAGGGAGGATAGCTCTGAAGCTATGCTGCACAGGCTTATCTAATCGAGCGTCACAGTTCTGCAGGCACAAATGCTTACCGATGCTGAGTCCGCCAACATTCCGCTCGGGCCGCTCAACGCCGCAATTGCCTCCGCGAAAGCTCGCTATGAGTTTGTGCAGTCTCAAAGCCTCACTCACCTTAGGAGATGGAGTCGGTGGCTTGGCCACAATACTTGACTCAGTGGTGCGGTTACGGCGACATTTCGGAGCCGTAAAAATGCGCAACGGTGTTGCAACCATCATCACTGTTCGTAATTGTCCGAGTGAGGCGTTTGATGTCTTCGCGGTCTTCGTGGCAGTATCGGGATGCTACCTACACACATCCTTCTGTGAAGTGTATGTGATCCCCATCGGCGGGTGTAGAGCACCACAACGGGACTCATCTAGACCCAAAGAACCCGCTGCTGCCGGTCTGATCCCCAAGAGTGGCCGAATGATGGTCACATGTAGGTCTGGTAGGTATGCAACCATTTTCAGATTGCGTGAGCAGAGGTTTGTTTGGTCGCCACGCATTATAGATGGAGCATCACATGCTCATCGTGAAATGGCCGACAAGGTACACTTCACTTCACCAATCACGCCGCCTCAGAGTCGGTACTTATCCTGGTTGCCCCGTTGCCCCGCCCAATTCTTGCAAACTGTATATCATCAAGTGGCCATAGCCGTAGTCCCGGACGCGTCTGCAGGAAGTTGAGCTGCTCGAGTAGAATCCCATCTTCTGAGTTTGAGCCAGTCTGCGAGGCGCGGTGCTCAAGAACGTGGGATGGCCTTTCATCTTCCATCATGCCATCGAAGAGGGATGGCAGAGGGATGGCAGAGGACATCTCGTCGCCCCAGGCGCTTGAGATGAGACGAAAATAGTCCTGGTCAAGCACGTGGCGTGCCGATCTCCAAAGTGCGACTGCGATGATCAGGGCCAGCCGCCGCGTCCAGGCTCAGCTTCAGCTGCTTTGAGCTGGGTGCTGAAAGGCTGAAGGAAGCATCTTGTCCTTCTTCACGCTGCTGCCAGCGTTTGTCCCGTTCCACCGCCGTGCGAATATCGCAGAGTCCGTCTGACACGCCTCGGAGCGCGCTCCACTTGTTCACCACTTCCACCAGGACCGCACCCGGCCAGAGTGGGCTGAACAGGCTGTGGCCATGAAGCTCAATGCTTTTGGCCGTCGCGCAAAGACAGCGCCGTCGTCGTATCCGCGCGTTGTCTTCCATGGCATTCGATGTGGCCAGCTGCTGGCGAGCATAGTTGTGGGCGGCATCATGATGTACTTCATATATCAGCTCACGCACGACAAGTGGAACACACCGTGGACATTCATCTGGGTAAGATCGCATGGCACACCTCCCTCGAGACCGCACTGATGAGATTCTAGCTATCTGCCGCATCCCTCTTTTCCATCGCTGCGCTCCTACTCACCATCGTCCTGCACTGCTGCGTAGGATTGAACCCGCGCTTCAACCTCGCGATCAATGGCTTTCTCCTCGTGGTTTGGGCAGTGAGCTGGAGCTTGCTCACCTGGTTTATGAGCGGCACGCTGGCCAACATGTGCGACGTCAAGCATTGGCACGAGGATATTGGGATTATGGTGTGCAGGATATACAAGGCGTTGTTCACGTTCACGCTGCTGGGATTGTATGTCGCGATTCGTACGGACAACACAGGCAAATGCTAACTTACGGCGTGTAGTGTCGCAACGATCGCAGCCTTTGTCCTCGACATTTATGTTCACAAAAAGAACACTTCCCGAGGCATGTACAAGCTTCACGACCTGGATCACAAGAATCGACCTGAAGCTGTTCGCGGGCCGTTCACCGGCACTGATCATCTGGCCGCTAGTTACAACAGTCCGCGCGAAAGCGAAGCTTGGGAGGCACCTCGGCCGTCTATGGGTCCATACGATGAGCAACGTGGTCCTCAGCATGGTTATGTCGTACCAGAAGGACAGTTCGGATACGATACTGGGTACAGTAGTGGCCAGCATCAGATGCGCCTGTGACCTCAATCATGCCACTTACGAGTTCCCTTACATTTGTGATCCATCTGCGCTGGGCGTAGAGATGTGTTGTGCAGCCATGACACGACATCAACAGTCAAAGATGTTCAGTCATCGTCCTCCGACCTCGCTTTTGCGGACTTCTCCATCGTCCAGATTAGGCGCAAACACTGCCTTCGGTGTGCGAAAGGAGAGGCTGTCGAGTGCCTCCGTTACACAGACGCAAGGCTTGGTATGCGGCATTTTCGTGAGTGCAGACGAGAAGTTTGGTTCGAAGCCGACAAAAGGGATGCCGTCTCGCCTAGGCGAGTATAAATAGTGCTACCCCATGTGATCGTCCTTAACTCATTTCTCCTGTCGGACCTGACAGGCAAGGAGTCAAGGACTTTGAGGCGCTCGACCAGTGCAGATATGCCATGTACCACATCGAGGGATGCGATATCATCTACGCGCGGACGAGGCGGAGCACAATCCTCGGTCAGCCGAATTTCAAGCAGAGGCGGACATCCACTGTTCTATCGAATTGTTAGCCCACATCTACTCCTGCCAAACTGCCATCTTCATAGCAAGCGAGATCCACTTCCACGAGCACGCTGATGATTAGTGACGAGTGAACGGCGACTTCGCGGATATCACCTGCCGACGCAAGAAAAGTCTCCGCGATCCGCCTCTTCCAATCTGTACCGCATGGCAGTGTAACAAGAAATTCTGGATTGGTTGTCAGCGTGACGGCTAGATGGCCGCACGGCATCGCTCTCACACTGGCTCATTGTCGTGGTGATGGCGCGCTGTGTAGCCAGAGTAACGCCACAATATCGCTTGGCGGCTGGGATACGTTGAAACGCTACTACATATCCTGGCAGGACACTCGCATTAGTGCCGCCAGCGAGACTGCAGGAACACGCTCGACGATACCGTATGCGGGCCCTCGCATGCACAAACGACCACCAATTTGTTTGATACGCTCGGCGGATAGTCCTTTGAGCGAAAATCCACACTCATGGCAGATCTCCGGCGGTACGTCCTACCCTCAAAATGGACGAGCATCCTTCCACCATTGTTCCTGGGCTCTTGAATCCCGTATACGCGTCACTCGTTTGCAAGACGGTGCATACACCAAACTTCTTTTCAGCCTTCCCGTAGCTTGTTCATTGGTTGTTAGGTCGACAGGATGCGGTCGACCATTCCGTTCTTTTGCCTTTCCTTATTGGGCGCTGCGGCTGCGACAAGGATCCCTCGTAATCAGCACCAGCCTTCTGAGCCCACGGACGTCACGGAGGTCCTGCAGACACTTCGGGACGAAATAACAAGGCTGGAAGACGTACTTCGTGCGGACTATTTACACCTGGCTTCCCTTCTCAACGCCGGTGCAGCACCCACTCGTTTACCCTCCACACCAGATCGACCAGGTAGACACCAACCTGGACGTCCGGAGCAGCCTTCTCTCATTCAGACCACTACTTTAATACCACAGGCCACTTCTTCGACTCTAGGGGCTCCCGTTCTTGCTGAACCTTCATCCGATACAACGTTGAACTTTATTTCAGTCGTTACATCTTCAGCCTCGACTCTGCTTGACATCACCTCGCTCATGGGAATTACGGTCTCTACTCCGACTCCCACAGCTACCATCTCTGCAACCAGTACGACCACGACCACGCCCACAGCGTCAGCTAGGGTGATGGCGACCGCCAGCTGTGCCAACTTGTGCTCATCACTCTCTTTCACACAATCCGACTACCCAGTGCATCCAGTGTCCTGCAGATCCTATGCTGCCGACTCAACAATCACAATCACTGGTGCCCAAGCACAAGTGGGATGTGGTACAACGTTCCAGGCAGATGTCGACCTTTGCCGTGTTGTGCTTACTGTCGACACGAGCGATGAGTCCGAAGTTTACATGGAAGTCTGGCTGCCTGAGAACGGTCAATGGAACGGTCGCACAATGAACACCGATAACGGTGGTGTCAACGGATGTGTGCACTACGTCGACATGAAGTACGTTTCTGGACGAGGCTTTGCGGCCATCGGAGACAATGCTGGTCACAACGGCTCCTCTTTCGATGGCTCATGGTTCGCTGGCTCTAACGAGGTCATTTTGGACTGGGTTTACCGTGCCCGTCACTCTGCTGTGGTGGCCGGCAAAGAAGTTGTCAACCAGTTTTACGACCAGGCACCCGAATACTCCTACTACATTGGCTGCTCCGCTGGTGGTGCGCAAGGCATGAAGTCTGCGCAGATGTTCCCAGACGACTTCGATGGCATCATTGCCGGCTCTGCTGCAGCAGACTTCAACCACCTTCAGGCGTGGTCTGGTCGATTCGTTCAGCTCACCGGAACCTCCGCAACAGACCCCAAGTTCTTGACTCAAAACAACTGGATTACGGTGCAAGCTGCCATTTTCGACCAGTGTGATGCTGCCATCGATGGTGTCAACGACGGCATTCTGGAGGACCCGACTCAGTGCGTCTTCGACTCGTCCGTGCTCTCCTGCTCCAACAACGCCACCCTATCCGGATGTCTCACCGACACTCAAGTCACCACCGTCAACGAGGTTTTCGCCGAGCTCTACAACACTGAAGGCGAGCTTCTATTCCCAGCCCTCTTGTACGGATCTCAAGTCGACGCTTTCCGTCTCGGTCAGCTCTCCGGTAGCATTCAGGGCATTTCCTCGGACTGGTACAAGTATGCGGTCCTCGACGATCCCAACTGGTCTGCCCTCGACATGGACCAAGCCGACTACGCCGCAGCTGACGCTCTCGATGCCTTCCACGGCAATGTGTCCCAGTTCAGCGGTGACCTGCGCGGTTTCCAAGCCTCGGGTGGAAAGCTGCTCATGTACCATGGCATGGCCGACCCTCTTGTCTCCGGCAGCAACAGCCAGAGATACTACCTCAAGACTGCCGCGACCATGGGTCTCGACCACACTGCCCTCGACGACTTCTTCCGCTATTTCCGCATCTCCGGCATGGCTCACTGCGGCGTCGGCGGCATTTCTGGTGCCGGAGCGTGGATGTTTGGACAAAACGCAGCTGCTTCCGTTGGCACGAACAACATCATCGACAACCTCCAAGACTGGGTGGAAGGCGGAAACGCACCCGACACACTCATTGGAACGAAGTACTGGTACGACACGCAATCTCTGGGTGTCCAGTTGGAGCGTGCCCACTGCAGATTCCCATACAGGAATACGTACCAGGGTGGCGATGGCAACAGCCCTGGCTCGTGGAGCTGTGTACTGATTGACAACTGGCGGACGTGTGGACCTGGTGCCATGCCCAGGTTATGTAATGTCGACGGAAGCTTCAACTAGATTTTTCTTTGGAGTGAGAAGGGATCCCATCAAGGGACAGACAGACAAGTGATGTTTGACAGAAAAAAAGTTTGATACAGAAGAACTAATGTGATGACGGACGGCCTTTTTGATTGATCGATTGATCTACTCTGTACATATCAGCAGCTTTCTTCTGTGTTTTAGCATATATGAATGCGCAGACGGTAAATATTTTAGGAGGAGACGCATGGAGAGAAAAGGGGGTAAGATAGCAGTAATGTCGGCGACGAATGCAAAACGCGTCGCGAACAGCAATTTCCTTCACAAACACTTTCATGTCCTAATGTTACGTTGCAGTCGTCGCCGAAGCCTTCGCTCGATAGTTGTACTTGGACCTAAATGCCGACTAATGAGTCTCGCTCGGAAGTCGATTCCGTCTCAAAAGACATTCTGAATTCGACCCAAACACTGCCGTCTCAGCGCAATATGGTATCATAAGGATAGATAAAAGCCAGCCGTGCATGCCTCCAACGCCTCGCTAATTGACAAGATCAAAACACAATCGATGCTCGTCTCAATTGTCTTTCAGTCCTCACCACATCGTACTGGCCTTCTTCACCAACCTCCCGCCCTCGTCGCTCCCACCTCGCAGTCCAAAGAAGCTCTTCTTCTTCTTCGCCACTTGCGAGCCCTCGCCAACGGTCAAGGAACTCGCATTGCCATTCCCGCCGCTCATCATCACGCTTGCACTCGCGCTAGGTTGCAGGTATAAGCCCGCGCCCGGTCTGGGAGGTTGCTGAGGTGGTCCTGAACCAAAATTGACGCGCGAACTTCCTTGCGGTATGGACGGCATGCCTCCCAGATGACTTCGTCCCGGTCGGTGGTATCCTGTGCTCGTGTGTGGTCGAGCAATGTTTGCTTGCTGCTGTTGTTGCGCTGGCACGCCATAGAGCTTTCGCAGTCGCTCGGTTTCCTTTTCGACTTCTGACTCTTTCTTGCGTCGTGCTCGTTCTTCGTCCTCCACCATGCGCTGCAGGCGCTTTCTTTCCGCTTCGTCTGCTTTGGCTCTTTCTTTCAGTCGTCGCCTCTCCTCTCTCGCTTCAGCTTCCGCTTGAGCCTTCAGGCGTGCTGTCTCGGCATCTAGCTCCCACTGTGAGCGCGGGTCGGCATGAGGAGGTGGTCGGGCCATCGTTGGAGGAGCGGATGCGCTTGGCGGTAGAGGAGCGCCTGTGTGGAGTCTTGGCAAGGCATTGCTTTGCGTGGTAGCTCGCATCGGTCTCGACGCTGCTGCTCGGGGGGCACCATGTATTGATGGCGGATGATATGACAGTGCTGGAGTGCCGACTATGCTGACCGTGTTCTGCGTCCTGTTCGCATTGGACAGCTTACGACCCCCGCCGCTCAGCTTCCTCTCATTCGGCACATCACTGACGTTGAAAGCGTCCCGCAACGTGTCCTTGGAAGCAAAATACAAGTCTTTAATGACAATAGCGGTCAGCAGCAAAACCACCTCCACGCCCTTGGGGTCTTCCAGCTCCAGCCGCTCGAGATTCGAATCGTAAATGGTCAACTCGCGCATACTCCTCCACAGCGCAATGGCTATATCAGGATCGCGCTTGCTCTTCTTCCTGACATCGGTGTCTGTGCTCTTGCCCGTCATGTAGCAAGTCAGGTCCTTGGAAAGCTTGCTCTCTTTCCGCCAGACGAACATGATCTTGGGCGTGATGGGCAGACTCGCGGGGTCCGACTGGCCTCTGTCCAGATTGCTTGCGCTCGGGGTGCGGAACGCGACCACGGGTAGACTGAACTCGTACGAGTCGGAGGCTCCCCATTTGCCCTCCTTCACGTCGACCTTAACCTGCTGGTTGGGGTTGTAGAGTTGGATGGCATAGTCATGGGGCAGCATCGGCTGCGGCGGCGGTGGAATGCCTCCATTGCGGCGGATCTCGTCCTGGCTCAGAGTCGGCTGTGTCCAGTCGGGACGGGCGAGTGCCTCGCCATACAGCACGTCGGCGTTGTACGCGTCGAAAAGGGCGGCGCCGTACGCGTTCTTGTGCGCGGGACTGGCGCTCGCGGGGTCGACGTAGCGCAGGGCATAGGCGGGCGACGGATCGGCGCCGTGGTGGCTGAGGAAGAGGTCGCGGTGGTGCTTGATGCCGTCGGCGGCCGGCTTCAGGAAGAAGGCGGGCAGGTTCTCGTCGAGCATGTCCGCGGCGGTGGTCGTCGTCGTTGTCGTGGTATGTGCTCAGCGAGAAGTGAGCAGAGTCGCGACATGATCGTTGTGAGGTGTTTTGTGGCCTCCTGCGCGTCGTGGACAGATCTGCAAATAGAACTAACTTAGCGTGAATGCGCGGCCCGCTGCGCCAAGGAGGCTGATGAAACTTGACATCCTCGTTCTTCGCAACAACCACTGCGGACTTCTCTCTTCTCGGCGGACTAGATGCTTCAAATTCAGCTGGGAAGGGATGCTGACACCACCTTGACGCCATCGTGCGCGGGTCAAATCGATCCGAGCAGCATCCATCGCTGCAAACTGGAGATTGTGTAGCCCAAGGCCGCGTATTGGCGGCTCGCACAGCCTCGTTCTTCTCCATTTTCCCCGAAAGCCGCCAGTCAGAGACTCAAGCTCAAGACTTGAGCTACGCGTGGACTACGCGTCTTCGGCCGACATGGCCGTGCTCAAGTCCGCGGACGATGAGGGACATGCCATGCATCGTTCTGTACGATTGTCAAGCGTTGCAAGAAAGAATCTCATAACGTTAAATCTGCCGCTGGCAGTGTTGCTACATTCATCCGTACGCATTGCACGACATCTTCTCATCGTCACTCACACTATCCGCATCCTGTTCATCACCAAACATGCCCGCATGATGGTTCTCCAACGTCATGCCACCAATCATGGGCTCCCACACGGGCAAATCGTCTTCTTCTTCCTCCTGCTCATCAACCTCCTCGATTAACCCCCTTCGAGTCCGTCTCTGCGCAATATGTTGCTCATCTACAGCAATGTACTTCTTCTGCTTATTCTCTTCCACGCACACCCAGTCGCCAATGTGCTTGAATTCTTTGTCAAAGTGATCCCCGATATGCTTTACCCGCTGTTTCCATGCCGTTGTGATGGAGGAGCCCGCCGCGTCCGAGTCAAATCCGCTGCGATCGTGTGGAGGGTCTGGAATGATGCTCACGCAGAAACCGCACCACCAGCCTCCGAATCCTTTCTTCCCCATGCGGCTGCTGTTGCATTCGTGTTGAATAGCTCGTTCGTCTTTCATCCCGTGTTCTTCGCTTCGCAGGTGCTTCTTGAAGAGTTCGACGCTTTCAAACGGCCGTTGTTGGCACGTCTGCCCGCCGAAAGTAGCAGCTTCGGAGCGGCAGCATTTCCACTGCTCGGGGAGTGCATGCTGGTTGGCCTCGTGGCGGTTCCAGTCGTTGCGGGAGCCAAATATCTTGCTACAAGATGGAAAGGTGCAGCCGTACGGGCGAGTGTGGCGTTTCATGTGTTTTCTGTAGGCAGACATCGTCATCAGCGCCGTATCGTGTGTGGTGTGAATCGGAAGACGTACTTGAGATCACATTCGCGCTTCTTGAATTTCGAACAGACGTGGCACTGATACTCACCCCTAGGCTGCTGTTGGGAAGAAGACGACGCTGATGTATGTGCAGCATGCATCGGGCGTGGAGATTGGCACCGGAGCACGAGACTAGGATCAGTGGGCTGCGTCGCAATCTGCTTCATTTCCTCGTCTCCATGCAAGCGCGGCATGGCTTCGTCGTTCAGAGTCTCGGTCTGGTAAAGCATGTCGTTCTGCATGTCATGATGCATGTCGTTCGGCAGGAAAGGTGATGCGAGCGTGCGGCTTGGCAAGATTTCTTGTTCGAAGAAGAAAACATCCGGATCGTACGAGATGCTTTCATCCATTGGGTGACTTCCGACAGCAGCGAGGACATCTTCCTGGTTCTGCGAGTCGTTGAATAGTCCTGAAATGTCGTCCTGGTGCTGCGGAACACCAAGCTGCGGGCTGTACGACTGCTGCTGGTTGGACTGGTACCAAGGGTTGTCATTCGTTTCGACGCAAGACAATGCGCGAGGTCGATCCTGTGCGCTCATGACGGACTGATCCTCCATGTCGACAGTCATAGCATCATCTGGCCGCTGCGACTTCGATCTGTCCCTTGATTAGCACTAGTTCGACGGGTGGTGAAAGTGCCCCTTACATATCAAGCAGATTTGCCTCCTCCCAGTCGGTGTGCTTGCGTTTTATATGTGCCTTGAAGTTGTCTCGTCTTGGCCAGAACTTCTTTTCCTTGCCATGAGATTGCTGTACACATGCTTGGCATATAAAGCCAAGGGGACTTCCAACTGCGGGTCGAGCCCCATGCACACTCTTGCGGTGCCTCTCGAGGTCATTAAGCGTTGCGAAGCCTTCCTTTCTGCCGCAGCCTAACACTTCGCATCGGTGACGCTTGGCGTGGGTTTCAAGGTGCTTCCTATCGGTTGTTAGCGTTCGATTGCGCTGTTACTACATCTACATCTCCCAGACGCACCTAGCATCGGAGTGATTCTTAGGCATTCTCCCGCACGCACAACGGGCCAATGAGGGCTTGTGCGTTTCTCTTCGGCTAGAGGAACTGACCGTCGTCTCCGAGACAACAGTGCGAGCTCCCGGCGGAAACATGCCGCCCTGCGATCGACGCTCATCCAATGAGCCCGCATGATAAAGAAGGCCATTTGGAAGGAGGCTGTTCGAAGAGTCAAAGAGCCCCGGTTTCGACGTCAAGGGCTGCGAGACGTAGCCCGAGTCCACATCCGATGCATGGCGAGACAGAGTAGTGCTCATTCGGACTGGCTGAGCCTGTGGCGGTTCTGTCATGACTCCTGGCATCGAAGTGTGCCCACTCTGCCACCCAGTGAGGTATTGTTGCTGTGTAAAAGGATCATAATGTTCGTTCCCAACCCAAGGCTGGACTTGCTCTGATTTGGTAAGCTGTTCGACGGGAATCTGAACACCTCGTCGAGCCAGCTCTTGCATCGCTGAGTTGTCTAGAATGTCGTGGCCTGGTACGTGAAGGTGCGTGTCTCCGACATGCTGATAAAGACGTTGCCGTTGCGACATCGTGTTGTCAACTTGCTGTGCCCCGTGCTGTGGGCATGAGCGCTTCCTTGAAGGCGTCGGGTGCTGCTTCGAACATACGAGCGATGTGCTATCGAGGCTGAGCGTTCTACTGTTTTGCAGTTGAGATAATAGCAGGTCAAGGATGATCCCCTCATTCATGTACAACTGTGAAAGAAGGCAACGAGCAGGTCGCCCGCTTCCTTGGCATGCAGGAGGGCGCTGTAGGGCAGTCGTCCTATTGGTCAGCTTGTGCATAATTCTGAGAGGCCGCACGATCAGTTATCGGTGGTGCGACGCACTGCGCAGTGCGAACACATAGAAGGATCGTCCAGTTGCTGCCGACCCATAATCTCGCAGAACAAACGGACCAGCCTGGAGCGCGGCGCATGGGCCGACGGATGCCAGCCGTGCCAGGAGCTGTTACTGCTAAACCTGGCAACAGTATTACAGACTAGCCCATACCAGATGAACGTGCAGAAGTCAACTGTCAGTGGGCATGAGCTGGCGTGGCGGCGTCTACTTTGCGTTACTCCAGAATGCAGTTTGCTCTGGATAGTGTCGCGACGCTGTGATGCAAATCGAGATTTGATGATATTGTACAGAGTCGTGCGGGAAGATCGCTTCACCGGCAGTCCTCGCGTTCAACGTTGCGCACAGGTCAAAGCCAGGCTGTAGATAGGGAGTCCGGCAGCGCATTCACTCGCTCGAGCTTTGCGTTTGCTTCCGAGCTCGAACACACTCAGGCACGCTTTGGCTTCTCGCTGAAGTCCCACCCATTGAGATAGCCGGCGCCGTGACAGAGGTAGTTGGCAAAGCCCAGCCACGCGAGGTACGGAGCCAGCAGCCAGCCTGACGTCTCGTCTACCTGGCCCCAGAGGTAGGCTAGGTAGCCCACTGTGCCAGTCAGAGCGATGATATCAGCACTTGCTGCCACCGGCTTCTTCAGGCCGAAGAAGAGAGGCGTCCACGCCAAGTTCAAGACAAGCTGGATGGTGTACAGAGTTGCGCCGTGCTGTGAGACGTATGAGCAATGTCGCACGCAGGTGATGAGAGACTGAGAGCGCCTACCTTTGCCAGATCCACTTTGCGAGGATCGATGCTGGCGGTTCCGATAGTCCATGCACGGTACGAAGCATATCCCATGGCGCCGTACAGGGCGGTCCAGACGGGACCAAACACCCACGGCGGCGGCCTCAAGGGCGGCTGGCGCAAGGCTGCATACGACTTTCTCGTCTCGGTGGGAGAGATGGAGAAGCCCTGAGAAGTGGTTAGTGGACGTGCCGGCCGCGTGACGATGAGGAGGATGATGATGGCGGATGCCTCACGATGGCGGTGCCGCAGGCGATAGGCAAAAGCACCGCCGCTGCAGGGCTTTCGAACACAAACGACGGAATCGTGAGAGACGGAATGTGCGTAGTCATCTCGATTATTGATGGCGGGGTGACAGAGTTGATGATGGGCAGAGACTGACTGTTGTAACTCGGCAGAGAGTATCCTTCTGAACAGAGCAGAATAGAATTGTGGATCATGGCATGGCTGGGGAGCTGGCCGAGCTGAGCTGATCTCACGCCCAAACCCATCGCTCCCTCTCCCTCTCTCATCTTCCTCTCCACCCAGCAGACTCCTATCCTTTTGTGTGTGCTTTGCTCGCACCGCCTTTCTACTGCCACATATTGTTCGTAACCCCCCCTTCCGTTGTCTTCGCTGGCCATTGTTGTCGGCTTCCTCAATATACCGCTTTCCCCAATTTTGTACCTTCATGTACCTTCCTTCAAACAGGCCGCTGCTTGTCGCTCTGCTTCATCATTGTCTTCGCTCCACCTGCCCCCTCGCTTGTTCTAACTTGGCCGCCATGGCAGTCCAGTCTCTCCGCCGAGCCCGCCCCTGAGCGCCCGACGCAGCACGACGACGACGACGACAATCCGACCTCCTCGATTTGGCAGCCATTGCGCGCCAGTGAGACTCCACGGACGCGCAGACGCGCCCCCTGATGGCAGCGGTGTAGACAAAGCATCATGGACGACTACGACTATGGCAGGACGCCTGTCCGAGAATCGCCGCCGCCAGTTTCGCGAGACTACCGCTCCGGCAACGAGCCGTATCGCGGTGAGAGGCGTCGCTCGCCAGGTAGGTGCTCGCGATCCGAGGCCGCCGTACTGCGTCGCGCGCTAAGCTGACCGAAACTGCAGACCGTCGGCGCGAACGTCGCCGCTCACGCTCACCAGCGCCCATTGACCGCTACCAGCCAGACCGCGTTCGAGATGACTATGCGTACGGCTCACGTGGCCGCGACGAGCCATCGCACCACCAACGCCGCCGATCGTCGCCGCAGCCTATCGATCGCTATGTGCCTGGCGACCGCCCGGACCATGTGCCGATTCTCGTTAATCCATTGCCCGACCCGATGAAACTGGACTTTCAGGTCGGCTTCACGTGGTTCGCCGAGTGGTGGCGCACCGAGCAACGCATCAAGGAGGAAAAGGAGCGCGCCAAATCAGGACGCCCGCCGCCACGTCTACGAGGAGAGCGTGAGACGAGGGAGGACCGCGACTCCGAAAGGCCGAAGATCCAGGCTGCCTACGATTCGTACAAGGAGAACCTGCAGCGCTCACAGGCCCAGACTTTCGTCCGTCTGCACAAGAATGAGGACTGGTTTCGAGAGCGCTACGTGCCCGAGGTGCGCGATCCTTTCCGCCAGAAGTTGAGGGAGTATCGTAAAGGCTTGGTTGCACAATGGGAGCACGATCTGGCCGGCGGCATCTTCGACGAGTTCACACTGGAGGGCATCTACAAGTCCGAGTCTAACGGCCTCGGTGGCATCATGGAGCGCGAAGAGGGCGAGACGAGCGCAGCGGCAGAAGTCTTGGGCGTTGGCGACCTGCTTCCGTCCAAGGGAGGAGATCTGCGTGATCCGGCCTCACTACAGCCAACGCTGCTCATCAAGACTATTGCCCCCACGGTGACACGTGAGAAGTTTGAGACCTTTGCAAAGGAATACTTGGGCGTAGACGCTGGTGGCTTCAAGCACTTGTCGCTTTCTGATCCAAACCCCCTCAAAAAGTGTCATCGCATGGGCTGGATCATATTGAACCCAGCAGCTGAGCAGTCCGGCACCGGCGAGCAAGAACAGACCAAGGACACGGCTGCAGGAGCAGACGGAGAAGAAGGCGAAACAACAGACGCCGAGGCAAAATCCAACCAGAGTCCCAGCGAGAAAGCTCTCGAGAAAATCAACGGCAAAACCATTGAAGATCCAGAGCGAGGCAACTTCACTGTACACTGCGGCGTACATCGACCTCCGGATGCCCCACGGAAGAAGGCCCTCTGGGATCTATTCTCCGCGTCGGAACGCATTGCGCGCGACCTAGAACTTGCTACCCGCCTTGTTCGCAAGCTCGACAACGAGTTGGGCGATGAGGTCTTTGGCGTGGCTAAGATTGAGGAGCGCGTGCACGATCTATCGGAGCGCGGGTCGCTCAAACCCGAAGTGCCAGTGAAGCCCAAGCAAGATCCTGACGCTATGGACGCAGAGGTCGAGGAAGGCGAGGAGGATGAAGACGAGGGCGCCATCGACGAGGACGAGTCGGACGACGAAGAGCTCTTGGTGAAGAAGAAGAAACTTGACCTACTGGTCGAGTACCTGCGGCGTGTCTACAACTTCTGCTTCTTCTGCGTGTTCGAGTCTGACTCGGTGCATGAATTGCAACGCAAATGTCCCGGTGGACACTTGCGAAGACCGCGAGCAAGTCTCACGTCTGCTGCCAAAGAGACTGCGCGCGCCAGTGCCTCGGGCGAGGAGTTTCCACTGCGGAAGAAGTTGGGAGGCAAAGACGGTGACGACGACCAAGATATGGACATCAAGGAGGAAAGCCCAGTCGAAGAGAAGAAGTCACTCATAAAGCCAAACATGAAGACGACGCAACAACTGCAACGCGCATTCAACTGGGTGAAGACGTTCGAGGAGAAGATCTTGCAGATCCTCGAGCCCGACAATGTCAACTTACGAAAGCTCGGAGGAACACCACTCGAAGAAGGCGTGGAAAAGGAGTTGGTCAAGGTAAGCTTTGCTCAGCAGTGTTGAACAAATGATGGATGCTAACCGATCGTGCCACAGTTTGTCCTCCAAGAAGATGTCAACAAGTTTCGCTGCAAGGTTCCCGAGTGCACGAAGCTCTTCAAGGGCGTAGACTTTTGGCGCAAGCACGTTGAGAAACGTCACGTTGATTTCAACGAGCGCGTCAAAGCTGAAGTGGAGCTTGTGAACACCTACGTGCTCGATCCAGCGCACATCGCTCCTAGCAGGAGTGACGCGAATTCGAATGGGCATTTCCCGCTCAACAACCACGCACCGACTGGGACACCGCGTGGTTTCCAGCTGAATCAGCAGTTCCCAATGGGCTTTCCGATGAATGCTGGTATGGCTCCCGGTGCTGCAGCAGGCATGTCGGCAATGTTCGCGAACGGCCAGCCAATGGCTATCCCTGGCATGTGGGCCGCAGGAGCTGCTGGTGGTGTCGGGCCATTGCGCACCAACAATCGCAACTTTGTGCAGAATGGCGGCTACCGCATGCAGGGTCCTTATGCGCGCAATGGCAGAGGACGAGGTCCTTCTATGAGCAACGGACGGCCCATGGGCATGACAGAAGGAGGAGCTGCTACAATGGGTCCCAATGAGGCTGTCGTTGGCCGCAGTCTTCGCAGCTACGAAGATCTGGACGCTGACAAAGGGGAGGGTACGGGCGAGCTCAACTACTAAGCTGGTCTTTTCGGGTTCACATGTGTTGCGAGAGTCCTGAGTGGCATTGGTGTTGTTAGACTAGTATTAAAGGTGCTGTCCGCAGTTGTGACAGTCTTGTCGGACAAGCAAGATGCACGTGACCGCTTACTCATCTCGTTCTTTTGCTTGTCTCCAACCACACTCTCGCCATCAACCGCCCTCCCTCCATTCGCTTCTCTGCGTACCTCGAAGCTGAGACGGACCCACAGGCAGATTTAGCACGGGACGCGTCCCGCGGGTCTTGCACTCGGCGGCAAGAGGTCGACAGCGGCCTGTCCGGCGCTTACACGGTCGCACAAGTACGGCTTGATTGGCAGTGCAGCCTCACGCCTTCTTCTGCTCAGACCTTGACTGTCAAAGATTACTTTATTATCTTTGCAGACCATGCTCGGTGGTCTCACGAGACAATTTGCGATGGCGGTTCATGCTGCCACGAGACACGAGACAGTGGGTTTGTGGTCGGTGCGCCGAGACTACTTCTGTTCCCAGGTAACGTGCTTCTCACGAGCAGGACACTCACACTCTTTTTCTCTACTCTGTCTGCAGTTTTCCTTGGTGCTGGCCTGTTTTCCTGTCGTCTTTATTTTCTAGAGGTCGCTGAGCGACACGAACAGAACTGGGCGCCGGCGCCAGGACATTACTTTCTACGCACCAGCAAGCCCTGTGCATAATGTTTACCAAATCAGCAAAGAAGAAGACCCGCGGGAAGCTCAGCATCGATACGACTTGTGCCGTGCAGCCAGAAGTCCTGCCTTATGAATCACGAGTTGCGGAACTGAAGTTTGTCAGCTACGAGCAAAGCGCTGCGCGAATCACGACCTCGAAGCAGAATCTGGGCAGTAGAACGCCTCTATGTGCTGGAGCAGAGCAGGCAGTCTCCTCTGGTATACATGGCCATGTCCCATCAGTACGAAGCCAGCGAGGTGCCATCGTGGCAACGCCTAGAGCAGGCCATGGCACGTCGAGCCTGCCATATCACAAGCGCCTGGAAGCGAAACGACCTGAACCTCTGAAGCTGAATCGAGACCATATGGACAATCAGGAGTCAGATCATTCAACGCCCGCAATTGTCATTACGCCTGCTCGGGAGGACTTCCACGACACACAGACACTACAAGTCAAGGGCCGTCGTCCCGCATCGAGTGTCTACTCGAGATACACAAACTGCATGACCACGTCTTCTGCGCCACCAGTGCCTCCACTGCCATTCATGGGCAAAGATTCAGCGGGGTTGAAGTCGCGATTCTCAATTGTGACAGCAACTACAGCTTTCGAGGACGTCTCACCTCTGGACAATGCAGACACTGCACGTTCTGCTCAGACGCCAGGCCATCCCACGCCTAGACGGAGCAAGGGCTGGTGGAACGTCCTCTCGCCATTCTCCGCAAAGTCAGCGCTCCCATCGTTCTGGCGATCTCCTTCGCCAGCTTCGGAACATACGCCAGTTTTGGAGGATGCTGCCGCAATGGGTCAGGTGCCCGAGTCGCTTCGCTCGGCTTCTGGCGATGACGCTGTCGAGTCTGTGGCTGGCGACTCGGCCTCGTTGTACGGTAGCAGTCCGTTGTTCGATATGTACCACATCGCCAGTACAGGGCTTGCGGCAGCTTATTTCGATGTTGCGCGTCGCTTTCCGAGCTTGTGTGTGCAGGCAGAGAATATGACGCGTGGCGGTGATTGGAGTCCGTCGCAAAGTGTGTATTTGTCCAGTCCGGATGGCAGTCGTGCGGAAGGTTCAGAAGGGGATGCTGGGTCAGCGGAACAGTCTCGTGGTGAGAAGATGGAGAAAGGAATCGAAGCACATGGTCCTTTAGCATCGGGACCGCGAGATGGTCCACAAGCTGCAGTGTTCTCGACGCCGTCTGCCGAAGAGCTGCAGACCCCAGCTTTCACCAGAAAGACACCCGTGCGTGCAATGACACAGACGACCAACACGTCTGTTTTCTCGCCATCATCGGCCACTCCGGAGGTTCACCAGGCTCACTTGGGCATGCCAATCGGCCCAGCCTCCTACTTTGGCGAACAGAAACAGATCGCAGTCTCGCGAGCTCCTACTCCTGCGGTGCTCGACGAGAATATCGCGTCATTCAAATCTGCGAAGCATACACCCGCTCAAGAACCTCCAAGTGCGTACAATGTCGCGAGATTGCGACCTGCTCACACCAGGCAGGACTCCTACGGACTTGGAATTAGCGATGAGAAAAACGAGCTCTTCCCTCCACCCAAGATTATCGTGAGAGAGCGACCTCGACTGGGCACGGATCGGTTTGGTCAGCTCACCGTGCGGAGTCCAGGAGACGAGAAGCCTCTGCGGCCATGGTACCGTCGCCACTTCTGGCTACTTTCATTCATCGCTGCAGCTGTTGTGATTGCTCTCGTCGTTCTCCTTGCCATGTTTGTCCCTCAAAAACATCATGACGCGTCCGTTCAAGCTTCGTGGCTGAACCTGACGGGACTACCAGCGGTTCCCATCGGCATCAGCACCATCATTCGGCCTCAAATGAAAGATTCGCGCGACACTTGCACAGAGGAGTCCATCTGGAGTTGTGCAGGGCCAGGTTCCGACCTACCAGACTTTCGATTAGAGATTCGCTCACGAGACGAAAGCAGTAAGAAGCGCGCCAAACGAGACGCATGGCAGGATTACATCTATAATGCCTCACCTTCGCCACCGTCTGAGAGTGATCGACTGTACCTTGGCCGAACGACCGACAACGTCAGCGAGCCCTACAATGGCGAGCAAACGCCCTTCTACATCTCACTGCTCGATGCCACAGCACTTCCAGGAAATCCTAAGCTCCGAAAGCGCAGCGACACCAACTTCACCTACCCATATCCGAGCAGTAGCACTACCAAGAGTGAAGATACTTCTCCCAAAGTCGACAGCTCTGCCCCATCCAAGATCCCAAATGCAACTGTCACATCAAACGGAAAACCCATCGAGTCGCTCCTGTACCCCTACGTCACAGCTCAGCCTCTGAAGCTCTACAATCAAGGCCAGGACACAGAACATTACGGCTTCTACTCGTACTTTGATCGTGTCATCTACATCAACTCATCCGACCCGTCTGCATCCCCGCCCTGGAACACCGACAACATGACCTCCAACGTCCCACTCGAGCAAGCCTCCGCGGTATGCACGTTTGCACAAACGCGCCTCCTGATACAAATCTGGACCAGACGAGGCACTCTTCCCGACCTGCAACAACAGCAGCAGCTATCCAACTCGACAAACTCCAACCTCGCGGCCAAAGACTCCTCCGCAAACGCCATGTCTGCACCCGGAAGTTTTCCCTACCCGGTCAGTCTCACGATTGACAGACACGGCGGGTCTGCCGCGAAAAAGGGAGTTTATTGCTACGCGTTGGATGAGCAAGGGCAAGTCGATAGTAGTGTCAAGGGCTGGATGAGGGAAGATCGCGGCGTGGGTGGGGAGTTGCTGGATGCGGCGCAGGTACCTAGTGATCAAGCAGAAGGTCGCTTAAGGAGGCGGGTTGATGGCGAACAAGGCGAAGGGATCGATGGCGGGACGGGCGGCTGTCAGTGCCAGTGGGACCATGAATGAGTACGACATTGATGATGGTGGTGATAGAGTTCTCGTGCTCCGTTAAATCATGTATAGACGTGCAACAATAACAACGACCTAGATTTTGCTTTCATTATTCGTCAACCCTTGCGCCTTGTTTGTTCCTTTTCAAGTGCTGTCAAATGCGAGGGGTACTGCTCTCGCGAGATTGTTGGTTTGGTGTTTGAAAAAGAGGAAAATTTGTGGCAGAGACTTGCTCAATGCACAGGTTGCGTGACAAACATGGCCGATGACATGGCCGGAATAATATCCTTTTCCGCGAGAACACTGCCCAACGCGTCGCGGACTTCGAACTCTTCGAGAACGGCGCCAAAACTGTAGTTGCATTAGTGACTGGCCAGCTGCAATACTCGTCAGTCGCTGCTTTACATACCCATAGCACCTCACTTTGGTGGCGAGGTTCGTTTTCAGTCTTTCGATATCCTGGTCTGACAATTCCCTGATCCTTTCATGCGTGTAAATTTTGGTCCACGCCATGATTGGCGTGATCTCTCCTTCGCGGTCGATTGGGAGACGCGCACTGAGGTCCAGCAGCTTCGAGAGGGAGTCATTGCTAAGATCAGGCGGCATCTGATGAGGATACTTTTCGGTAGGCTTCTCCTTAATATGCGTCCAGGGCGCTCCACTACCCATTAAAGCATGTCCAGACATGTGGTCGTGCTGGCTGTCGTCGGCGTTCTCCATCGGGTGGTGCATTTCTTGACCATCGGGGTTGTGCGACCGCACTAAGAGATACTGCATGTGGTCCATGCACGGCCGCTCGAGTCTAAAATCAGTGTGAGCTGTCAGCCGAAGTGGACTTGATGCGCTCGATGAGCCTACCCGAACCAAGATCTAGACCGACGTGGCTAGCTTTGAGGTGGTGGCGATGGATATGGCCCGGGGAGCTGGATGGGTCTGCCTTGGGAGTCATACGTTAAGACAAAGTCGATGCCAATGGCATCGTAGTCGAGCCGGGATCCCGGCAGTTGCGCCATGCTGCGCGGTTGGCCAGTCTGCATTTGATGCGGGGCCATCTGACTGTGCATGGGTGGCGGGCTGAACCCGGTGCTCTCAGACGTCCCACGATAGCTACCAGAGATGCTGCCACTGGAGCTCGGACCGTAGCCGCTGGCCTCGCGCTGGAACTTGATGGGAGTCGCGCCGATGTCGTAAGTGATGCCATGTTGAAGTAGGAGATCCTTCAGGCGTTGATTTTCACTGTAGACTTCATCTCGTTGACGCGTCGTCTCGCCGAAGAGCTCTTTGAGTCGGAGGACTTCCTGTTCGAGAGCCTTGATGTACATTTCCTTGCGTTCGCGATGTGTTCTGCATAGAATCAGACGCCGGCAGGCAAGTTCGGACTCATCATGACCAACCTCTGTGCCTGACGGTTGAGCTCTTGCCTTCTCGTCAAGGCCGGTTTGCTGTCTGGCTTAGGACCTCTTCGCTTGGGAGGTTGGCCATCTGTCTTTGGTCTCAGTAAAGAAATCATGCCATGTCTGACGATGCTACCCACCTTTCGTTTGCTTCTTGTCTGCGTTGAGATTCTTGAAGAAACTCAGACCAAGAGGGCTTTTGCTCTCACTCGTAGCTGAAGAATCACCTGAAAAAGAGTCGAATGTAAGCATGCAGCTTGACCATGGACACGTGATAACCCGGAGTAGCCCCGGTTGAGCGCATCAGTGCCTCACACCTGGGTTGGGAAATAATCAACACCCAAAGATTCCTCACGTACCATAGCCGAAGTCGTGGTCCATGGGTTCATTAGGCAGGCCGTGTGGCATTGAATGCGCTCCAGAGTTGTAGGTGGCCATGGTGAAGAGCCAGTGTGGGAGTGGATAATCGTCTGTCGCGATGGCTGTATTTGCTAGTCAGCGCGTGGTCGACGACCGATTCTCTATGCTTCTGAGGATGGACGCGGCGAATGAGGCGCAAGCCAACGCAGCATGCAGCAAAGGATTTAATGGTCAACGCGACCGACTCATGTGGTGCGGCGCATCGTGCATCTTTGGGCATTGTGCATGAATGCAAATCATGGTGACCCATTGTGCAGGGCGGCGCGGTTACCTCAAAGGCCGCAAAAGTGCTTCATGTGACAGGGCGGTGCTGAGGGCAGGAGCGTACCTCAGTCGCACACAGGAACGCGTTGCCTGCACGGAAGCAGTTGAAACACCCAGCCGAGCACTCGTGGCCGACACAGCGACGCCCTGTGACCGCGGGTGTTTGTGCACAGTCAATCGCGCGGCCAATTTGAAATTGGCAAGTGCTGCGGTGTTTGCTTTGGTGCCTATCGCGGCTGCCGGTTCTGCGGGTGGATCACAGCGGTGGAAGGCGCGAGGATAACGGGATCAGTGATGATGATGGGGATGATGGGGATGGTGGTGAGATGAGAGACGGCGTTGCTGCAGGTGAGAGTGGTGGACTGGTAGTGGTGGACTGGTGGTGGTGGTCCTTGTTATTATTGTCGCACAGAAGACGGGAGGTCTGCATCACTGCATCACCTCACAATCGCCTGGTCTGGGCCCCAGTTGCTGCGGCTGGCCGAGCGCTGCTCTGCTCACTCACATAGCCGCCTAGCAGTCTCACAGTCCGCGCGGTCTTGCGAAATGGCGGACGTCGTCATGCGCCGCAGTAGCAGCAGTGAGCCAGTCCAGTTCGAGGGGCAAATCAACGAGGTTGGTCTTGGGAGACCCATGCACAATTCCATTGGGACGATGACGCCGCCTGTTTTGAGTTTTGTACAGATCCCACGACGCGCAAATCGCACCAAAGAAGTGCTTCTGCCCGCATAATAGTAAAAATTAGGAAAAGAAAGGAAGAATCAGGCACAATGGCCGTCGGAGGTGCCCTGCAGACGGTGGCGCGCAGTGCCAGAGCAAGTGTCTTTCTCTTGCCGTGGCTCGCACACCTGTTCGCCGCGGACGTGCTGCTGTCTGCGCTGCTCCCGCTCTCCGCCATCGCCCCCACGCTGGCCTACAATGTCTCCTCCAACATTGCTGCGTCGGTCTGGTATGGCATACAGCTGATACTGACGCGCATCAATGGTGCTCATATCGTCGTGTCCGGCGCCGAGCAGCTGCCTGCCGGAGAGAGCGCCATTGTGGTCTCGAACCATGGTGCGTAACTAACTCCTCCTCGCCAGTCTTCCGCGGTTTAACAAAGTCTTTGTAGTGGAGTGGGCCGATTTCTATAGCATTCAAGAAATCGCCATTCAGAAAGGCATGTTGGGGAGATGCCGCTACTTCGCAAAGCAGCAACTCAAGTGGGTGCCCTTCCTCGGTTGGGGGCTATGGGCCATGGGCATGCCTCTGGTGAGCAGGAACTGGATGTCCGACCAAAAGGAAATGGACCGCGTGTTCCAGGGAGTGCTCCAGCGACGTTGGCCGATGTGTAAGCCAACATGATTGTGCCCCCTTGTTCTGCGCCTCGGTGACTAAGACATCTGACAGGGCTGATCTCATTCAGCGAAGCCACGAGGTACACTGCGTCCAAGAGGGCTGCCGCGGAGGAGTGGTGTGCTGCCAACAATCGAAAGCTGGGCAAGCACGTCCTCTATCCTCGTGTGAAAGGCTTCTGTGCCTGTGTCCAGCAGCTCCGACAGAGTTCCCATGTCAAAGCCGTCTACGACATCACAATCGCGTATGTGCAGGGGGATTCTCTGTTCCAGTCGCCCCCGAGCTTCTGGCAGACTCTATCGCAGCCTCGCCTGGGTGAGCAGTTTCAGATTCTTGTCCATGTCAACCGACACGCATTAGATGAGCTGCCGATAAGCAACGAAGATCTGGCTCAGTGGTTGGAGGACCGCTGGGTAGAGAAAGGCAATTACCTCGAGACGCTGCGACAGCAACTTGCTTCAAAGGCAAGCTAAAGCGCTGAGGCAGATGTCGAGTAAGCAGTGATGGCGCCGCGCTGGTATTGTTCATGTCCCTCGCAGCCTCTCGATCCCAAAAATGCTAGCAATAGATCCGCTCTAACGCTATCATTTGAAAGCCAAACCGCGGATACTCGTACGTCTCGCTCTGATCAAAGCTAGGAGACTGTCAATCACAGCGAAGAGCCCACTAACGTTGTTGTCGATCAAGCACATCTCGATCCGTCCACAAGTAGTGATTGCAACACTACTTGAATCCCAGCTTTGCGCCAAGTCGAGAATGTTTCTTTCTTCCCGCATGGCTATCCGGCTCTACGGTCCTTCCCTGCAGTCCCGATTGTGGGGACTCAAAGGATTCCCAAGGCGCGATGTCGCTACTAGAGGGCCCTGTGCGCTCTTGGGACAAGCATTGTGCTGGCGACTCTACCACCCCCTGACAACAAGGCTCGAGGCTCATCAGGCTGATGCCTGAGCTCGGAAGTACAATGTCGTCCCATGGAGCAGCGGAGATCTCCGTGCTTGGCTGACGCTCGCTCTCGACTTTCGAACTGCGCGAGTGCCCGGAGGCTCCAGGCCAGTCAGCAGTCGCTGATGGGCTACAGGTCGTTGGTACATGACTTCGACTCCTTTCGCTTGATTGCCGTGCCTTGGGTGCCATATGCGTCGTGCCAAAGGCAGGACCAAAAGAGGCCGCACCCACGCGGTCTGATGATCCACTAGACCGACTCGCGAGCGACGTCGCAGAGTCCCGCGCTCTACGGTCGTTCTCGGTAAGTTTTCGCTTCGTAGATACAGGTTTGCTGTTCACCCTCGGTACATGCGAAGGCATCTTCTGTGAGCTCACGCCCGAGAGAATCGAGCCTTTCTGCGCGGCCAGCTTCTTCCGCTCCCGTTCTGCGAACTCCTCCAGGGCCGAAGTGGAAGGTTCTTTGAGCGTTAAGAACCCAAAAACGCCAGCTGTTTTCTTCTTGCTAGCAAGCTTCGCGCCTGCTTTTGGGTGCTGCAGCTCAGTCGCCTCGTTCGCCACTGGCCGTGTGGTTCGTGAGCCGTGCATTGCTTCACTTGCGGCCTGGCCTGTGCAGAACGCCTTGGGCTGCGAAGGTTGTGGAGCAAACCCCAAGACACGATTGCCGGGACGTCGTTGCAAGCTACCAGGATCCACAGATGCGTCAACGACACCAGCGGTAGAGGTGTATTGAAATCTGGACTGTACATTGATCAGTCTTGGTCCTGCGAAAGTCTGCCACATTCAAGATTCA